>JAVSCE010008869.1:0-468303 GCA_032199065.1 Smutsia gigantea
GGTAAGGGAGACCATAGCTTTGATGCCACTTATGCTAGATAAAGTGGGAACCAATAGATACAGTGAGAAACTATTAAAATTTTCAGGGAACAAAATAAAGGTTGAAAGTTCAACTAAAAAAAAAAGTTAAACTCTATGTCCTTCACTTTACATTTTGTTTGTCTTAGCTATTTTTTGTAGAACAGTGACAGCTTGAGTTTTTATTCTTACATTTACTGTGATTTTTATAATGAGTATATTCATACTTTTATAATAAAAACAATGAAGATATTTCCATTTTGAAAAAAGATGATAGTTTAAACTAACATGAAACTCTCTTTCCTTTTCAATTTCATATATAAATAAAAACTTTAAAATTATACTTTTGAAGTACAATAAAATAATCTGGGATGAGGCGTTTCTCACTTGTTCATCAAGAAGATATAAAATTTGCATTGCCAAAAGTCCCAGTGGTTCTGCTTTTAAATGGCATTTGTTGCACTGCCTCGTTATCAGCAAACACCTCAGGGTAAGGAGCAAATAGTAATAATCACTTAAACTTACAGTTTTTATTATTATATATATTCAAACTGGAAGGGGATGATTATCAACTTTTAATTATTCACATGTGAGAAAGAGATGTCATACATGTAAGATAAATTCATATATATTCAGATGATTTTATTTGCCCTTATATCAGCCTACTATTATTATTAATTGCAAGTTATTAATTGGTCTGATACATATTTACAGATCAACTTGAAGTTGCTTCTGAAGGAATGTAATTGCTTAACAGTGCTTAACATGTGGACTTAACCTTCCTCCAGGCACTGTCATGAGAAACAGCAGTTTAAGTAACTGCTAATAAACAAAGATCATCTTAGCCTCAGTTCTTAGCGTTTTCTGCCTCTCACCTGCCAAAGTATTACCTCTGCCCCCAAATCTTGTCATTACCAGAAATTGCCCCACCTCCAAAATTACTAACTCATGCAACCCATTCATCAGCCGCATCCTCCTATGCTTCAAATTTATTTCAGGTACACTACTGCAACCATTTTTTGATTTTGTTAAAAGCTTCATTTTGTTGGTTCCCTTTTCCTTTTCCTTCCAAATTTATCCAACCTAGATTTTGCCATTCTTCAGTCAAGCTCGTATAACCATCAGGCTCTTTGGCCTTCTCTCTGTGTATACCATCTGCCTTAGTAAAACACCAGCCCCCACTTTCTCTGTGACTACATGCAAACAATTAAACATTGTTAAAGAAAAATCCCATGACCAGGTTTGTAGGGTCACTATAAAATCATGGTAAAGAACCTCAACTGAGTAGCCATTTACTCATTTTCTCTAGTTAAAGTTCACTCTCTTACATTCCATATTTTCTATTTCATACTTTGTCTACTCAGACCTCCTAATGCCCTCTCTTCCTTACTGCATCTTGCCTCATAGTTCATACAGAAAATAGTTATCAAATGAAAATGTTTTATTTATTCACACACCAGTACTATAGGCTCCTGTTCGTCTATCTTCTTTTTTCAAAGACTGACTCCTCCACACATGGCATAAATTCCATCTTTTTTTTTGCTTTGTTAGAAACCTAATTCCATTGGTTATTGCCTCTTCTGCATCTTTAGCTTCTCCCTTTTAAAAAAAAAAATGGATCTTTGCTATTAGTATTCAAATATAACCCTCTAGACTTCCGGGAAGATGGCGGTGTGAGCAGGGCGGCAGAAATCTCCTCCCAACACTATATTTATCTACGAAAACACAGAAAATACATCTATTCCTAAAAGAGAGACGAGAATACACAGGAAAGCGCACAGCGTGCAGCTACACCCGAGAGCACTCGGCACCCCAAGAGGCGGGTAAGATACGTAGCCGCAACCTGGTGGGACCCGAGCCCTCCCCCATCCCAGTGCACCGGCGGGAGGAGAGGATTCAGGGCCGGGAGGGAGTGGAAGTGCACCCCGCAAGTAGCCAGCCCCGGTGATCTGCGCGGGGAGCGCTGACCCACATTGCGCAGTGCAGCGGAGATTGGAGAGACAGAGGGGCAGGATCTGAGTGGGGAACGCGCCAGGGTGCTTGCAGCCGGCTCCGGGAAGGAAAAAAAAAGTGCGCGCTTTCCTCAGCGGTCTTAAAGAGACAGGAGCCCAGCGGAGGAGCCGGATCGCCCAGCACACTCAGCCCAGCAGGCTGGGAGTCCTGGGGAGTTTCAGACGCCTTAGCTGGCGACTGAGGAAGCGTAGCCATACTTAACACTTCTTACTGAGATCAACAGCCTCCTATTCGTTCCCACCCCTGCCAGAGCGATAAAGGGCCCTGCGGAGCGGCACAGTCACAGCTGTGGAATAGTGGGGCAATAGCGCCACTTAGAGCATTCCCACAGAATCTACGTCCAGTGGGCATTTGTTTTGTTTTTTTTGTTTGTTTGTTTTTTGTTTTGTTTTTGTTTTTTCTTTTCTTTCTTTCTTTTCTTTTTTTCTTTCTTTCCTTTTTTTTCTTTTTTTCTCTCTTTTTTTTCTCTTCTCTTTTTAAAGTCTTAAAGAGCCCAGCGGACATACGTGGCAACTATCAGTGACCAAATTATACAGCCATGAAAAGACAGAGGAATATGGTTCAGACCAAAATCAACCAGACAACCCCAGAGAGGGAGCCTGAAGGGATGGAAATGCACAGCCTCCTGAAAAAGAATTTAGAATAAAAGTCATAACCATGCTGATGGACCTACAGAGAAATGTGCAAGAGCTGAGGGAGGAAGTGAGGGAACTGAGGAAAGACAATACAGAAATCAGACAAGCGATCGACGGGCTTAACAGCAGAATGGATGAGATGCAAGAGACTGTTAATGGAATAGAAAACAGAGAACAGGAGTACAGAGCAGCTGAGGCAGAGAGAGATAAAAGGATTTCTAGGAATGAAAGAATATTAAGAGAACTGTGTGACCAATCCAAACGGAACAATATTCGCATTATAGGAGTACCAGAGGAAGAAGAGAGAGAAAAAGGGATAGAAAGTGTCTTTGAAGAAATAATTGCTGGAAACTTTCCCTTGCTGGGGAAGGAAATAGTCTCGCAGTCAACCGAAGCCCACAGATCTCCAACACAAGGGACCCAAGGAAGACAACAACAAGACACATAATAATTAAAGTGACAAAGATCAAAGATAAAGACAGGGTATTAAAGGCAGCTAGAGAGAGAAAAAAGATCACCTACAAAGGAAAACCCATCAGACTATCATCAGACTTCTCAACAGAAACCTTACAGGCCAGAAGAGAATGGCATGATATATTTAACGTTATGAAACAGAAGGGCCTCGAACCAAGAATATTGTATCCAGCGCGATTATCATTTAAATATGATGGAGGGATTAAACAATTTCCAGATAAACGAAAGTTAAGAGAGTTTGCCTCTCATAAACCACCACTACAGGATATCTTAAATGGACTGCTCTAGAGGGAAGCACACCTAAGGCTAAAAAGATGTCACCAGAGAAAAAAAATCATAGCAAAAAAAGTAGACCATCCAAATACCAACTAAGGGCAAAGAATAAAACACCTATAATAGAAAGAATGGAGGAGGAGGAATAAGAAGGGAGAGAAATAAAGAAACATCAGACTGTGTTTACAATAACTTAACAAGAAAGTTAAGTTAGATTGTTAGATAGTAAAGAAGCAACCCTTGAACCCTTGGTAACCACGAATCTAAAGCCAGCAATGGCAATAAGTACATACCTATCAATAATCACCCTAAATGTAAATGGACTGAATGCACCAATCAAAAGACACAGAGTAACAGAATGGATAAAAAAGCAAGACCCATCTATATGCTGCCTACAAGAAACTCACCTCAAATCCAAAGATATACACAGACTAAAAGTGAAGGGATGGAAAAAGATATTTCATGCAAACAACAAAGAGAAAAAAGCAGGTGTTGCAGTACTTGTATCAGACAAAATAGACTTCAAAACGAAGAAAGTAGCAAAAGATAAAGAAGGACATTACATAATGATAAAGGGGTCAGTCCAACAAGAAGATATAACCATTATAAATATATATGCACCCAACACAGGAGCGCCAGCATATGTGAGACAAATACTAACAGAATTAAAGGAGGAAATAGACAGCAATGCATTCATCTTAGGAGACTTCAACACACCACTCACTCCAGAGGACAGATCAACCAGACAGAAAATAAGTAAAGACACAGAGGCACTGAACAACACACTAGAACAGATGGACCTAACAGACATCTACAGAACTCTACACCCAAAAGCAACAGGATACACATTCTTCTCAAGTGCACATGGAACATTTTCCAGAATAGACCACATACTAGGCCACAAAAAGAACCTCAGTAATTTCAAAAATATTGAAATCCTACCAACCAACTTCTCAGATCACCAAGGTATAAAACTAGAAATAAATTTTAGAAAGAAATCAGAAAGGCTCACAAACATGGAGACTTAACACTCTCCTAATTAATCAGTGGGTTAACGACCAAATCAAAACAGAAATCAAAGAATATATGGAGACTAATGACAACAACAACACAAAGCCACAACTTCTGTGGGACGCAGCAAAGGCAGTTCTAAGAGGAAAGTATATTGCAATCCAGGCCTATTTAAAGAAGGAAGAACATTCCCAAATGAATAGTCTAAAGACACAATTACTGAAATTGGAAAAAGAAGAACAAATGAGGCCCAAAGTCACCAGAAGGAGGGACATAATAAAGATTAGAGAAGAAATAAATAAAATTGAGAAGAATAAAACAATAGAAAAAATCAATAAAACCAAGAGCTGGTTCTTTGAAAAAATAAACAAAATAGATAAACCCCTAGCCAGACTCATTAAGAGAAAAAGAGAATCTACACACATAAACACAATCAGAAATGAGAAAGGAAAAATCACGACGGACCCCACAGAAATACAAAGAATCATAAGAGAATATTATGAGAATCTATATGCTAACAAGCTGGAAAACATAGAAGAAATGGACAACTTCTTAGAAAAATACAACCTTCCAAGACTGACCAAGCAAGAAACAGAAAAACTAAACAGACCAATCACCAGTGACGAAATCGAATTGGTAATCAAAAAACTACCCAAGAACAAAACCCCTGGGCCTGATGGATTCACCTCTGAATTCTACCAGACATATAGAGAAGAAATAACACTGATTCTCCTTAAAGTTTTCCAAAAAATAGAAGAGGAGGGAATACTTCCAAACTCATTCTATGAAGCCAGCATCACTCTAATACCAAAACCGGGCAAAGACCTCACCAAAAAAGAAAATTACAGACCAATATCCCTGATGAACGTAGATGCAAAAATACTCAACAAAATATTAGCAAACCGAATTCAAAAATACATCAAGAGGATCATACACCATGATCAAGTGGGATTCATCCCAGGGATGCAAGGATGGTACAACATTCGAAAATCCATCAACATCATCCACCACATCAACAAAAAGAAGAACAAAAACCACATGATCATCTCCATAGATGCTGAAAAAGCATTTGACAAAATTCAGCATCCATTCCTGATTAAAACTCTCAACAAAATGGGTATAGACGGCAAGTACCTCAACATCATAAAGGCTATATATGACAAACCCACAGCTAACATCATACTTAACGGCGAGACGCTGAAAGCTTTTCATCTAAGATCGGGAACAAGACAAGGATGCCCACTCTCTCCACTGTTATTCAACATAGTACTGGAGGTCCTAGCCACAGCAATCAAACAAAACAAAGACATACAAGGCATCCAGATTGGTAAAGAAGAAGTCAAATTGTCACTATTTGCAGATGACATGATACTGTACATAAAAAACCCTAAAGATTGCACTCCAAAACTACTAGAACTAATATCTGAATTCAGCAAAGTTGCAGGATACAAAATTAACACACAGAAATCTGTTGCTTTCCTATACACTAATGATGAACTAACAGAAAGAGAAATCAGAAAAACAATTCCATTCACAATTGCATCAAAAAGAATAAAATACCTAGGAATAAACCTAACGAAGGAAGTGAAAGATCTGTACTCTGAAAACTACAAGACACTCCTAAGAGAAATTAAAGAGGACACTAACAAATGGAAATGCATCCCATGCTCTTGGCTAGGAAGAATCAATATTGTCAAAATGGCTATACTACCTAAAGCAATCTACAGATTCAATGCAATCCCTATCAAACTACCAACAGCTTTCTTCAATGAACTGGAACAAATAATTCTAAAATTCATATGGAACCACAAAAGACCCCGAATAGCCAAAGCAATCCTGAGAAGGAGGAATAAAACAGGGGGAATTACACTCCCTGACTTCAAGCTCTACTACAAAGCCACAGTAATCAAGACAATTTGGTATTGGCACAAAACAGACCCACAGACCAGTGGAACAGAATAGAAAATCCAAACATTAACCCAAACATATACAGTCAATTAATATTTGATAAAAGTGCCTTGGATATACAATGGGGAGATGACAGCCTCTTCAGCAGCTGGTGTTGGAAAAACTGGACAGCTACATGTAAGAGAATGAAGCTGGACTACTGTCTAGCCCCATACACAAAGGTAAACTCAAGGTGGATCAAAGACCTGAATGTAAGTCATGAAACCATAAAACTCTTAGAAAAAAACATAGGCAAAAATCTCTTGGACATAAACATGAGCAACTTCTTCATGAACATATCTCCCCGGGCAAGGGAAACAAAAGCAAAAATGAACAAGTGGGACTATATCAAGCTGAAAAGCTTCTGTACAGCAAAGGACACCATCAGTAGAACAAAAAGACATCCTACAGTATGGGAGAATATATTCATAAATGACGTATCTGATAAAGGGTTGACATCCAAAATATATAAAGAACTCATGCACCTTAACAAACAGAAAGCAAATAATCCATTTAAGAAATGGGCAGAGGACATGAATAGACACTTCTCCAAAGAAGAAATTCAGATGGCCAACAGGCACATGAAAAGATGCTCCACATCGCTAATCATCAGAGAAATGCAGATTAAAACCACAATGAGATATCACCTCACACCAGTGAGGATGGCCAACATCCAAAACACAAACAACAACAAATGTTGGCGAGGATGTGGAGAAAAGGGAACCCTCCTTCACTGCTGGTGGGACTGCAAATTAGTTCAACCATTGTGGAAAGCAGTATGGAGGTTCCTCAAAAAACTCAAAATAGAAATACCATTTGACCCAGGAATTCCACTCCTAGGAATTTACCCTAAGAATGCAGCAGCCCAATTTGAAAAGGACAGATGCACCCCTATGTTTATTGCAGCACTATTTACAATAGCCAAGAAATGGAAGCAACCTAAGTGTCCATCAGTAGATGAATGGATAAAGAAGATGTGGTACATATACACCATGGAATATTATTCAGCCATAAGAAGAAAACAAATCCTACCATTTGCAACAACATGAATGGAGCTAGAGGGTATTATGCTCAGTGAAATAAGCCAAGCCGAAAAAGACAAGTATCAAATGATTTCACTCATATGTGGCGTATAAGAACAAAGAAAAAATACTGAAGGAACAAAACAGCAGCAGACTCACAGAACCCAAGAACGGACTAATAGTTACCAAAGGGAAAGGGACTGGGGAAAATGGGCGGGAAGGGAGGGATAAGAGGGAAAAAGGGGCATTACGATTAGCAGATGTAATGTTGCAGGGGCACGGGGAGGGCAGTATAACTCAGAGAAGACAAGTAGTGATTCTATAGCATCTCACTACGCTGATGGACAGTGACTGTAATGGGGTTGGTGGGGGGGACCTGATGAAGGGGTAGTTTAATAATCGTAATATTGCACATGTAATTGTAAATTAATGGTAATAAAATTAAAAAAACAATAAAAACCCTCTAGTCTCCCCATCTTAAAAAAAAATCCCTCTTCGAATTACTATCACACTTTATTCTCCTTTGTAGCCAAACTTCTCAAAAGATTTGTCTCCATTTACTAACTTATCAGTCTCTCTTAAAATTTTTTAAAATAATTTTTAAAGCTTTATTTTGATGCATAAAAGTTTTTAACTTTAATATAGTCAAATGTCTCAATAGTTTCCCTTAGGGTTAGTGTTTTTTTGTGTCCTGTTTAAGGAAACTTTGTCTACCTCAAGGTCATGAAGATTGATTTCCTAATTTGAAGCTAATGTTGTTTTCTGGAATACTTTTTTTAAAAATTAAGTTATCGTTGATATACACTCTTATGAAGGTTTCACAAGAAAAACAATGTGTTATTACATTCACCCTTATTATCGAGTCTCCCCCATACTGATTGCAGTCACTGTCCATCAGTGTAGTATGATGCCACAGAGTCCTTATTTGTCTTCTCTGAACTACACTGCCTTCCCCATGACCACACACACACCATATGCACCACTCATGACACCCCAGAATCCCCTTCTCCCTCCCTCCCCCACCGCTCCCCTTTGGAACCACTAGTCCACTCTTCAAGTCTGTGAGTCTGCTGCTATTTTATTCCTTCAGTTTTGCTTCACTGTTATACTCCACAAATGAGGGAAATCATTTGATATTTGTCTTTCCGTGCCTGACTTATTTCACTGAGCATAATACCCTCTAGCTCCATCCATGTTGTTGCAAATGGTAGGATTTGTTTCTTTCTTATGGCTGAATAATATTCCATTGTGTATATGTACCACATCTTCTTTATCCATTCATCTACTGATGGACACTTAGGTTGCTTCCATATCTTGGCTATTGTAAATAGTGCTGCGATAAACATAGCGGTGCATATGTCTTTTTGAATCTGAGAAATTGTTTTCTTAGGTTAAATTCCTAGGAGTGGAATTCCTGGGTCCAATGGTATTTCTATTTTTAGTTTTTTGAGGAACCTCCACATTGCTTTCCACAATGGCTTTACCTGCTGTTTTCATTCCTGAAATTGATAATCTGCTTCTGTTTCCATACCAGGGTTGATAAATTTTATTAGTCTTTCTTTTTTTTAAATTCATTAAACAAATACTTTTTAGTTGCAAACATTTGACTAGCATTTTGCAAAGTACAAAACTGTACAAAACAACAAGTTTTTTGGCCCTTGTAGGAGCTTACGTTCAAATGAGGGAGCAAGACAATGAACAAACATTATGTACATGGCACATGAAATTTAGTACATACAGCTGAAAGATCTCTTTCAGCATCTGGGACCCTAGAGAATTAGCTCTGACTTACAACATATGTCAGTGAGAAGTTTCAGAAACCCTCATAAATGGGCCTTACATTTCAAAGGCCTCTAGAATTCAGCCTTCTAAATACCAAGCCAGTCCTGGTTTTTTTAAAGGCATCATTGATATACACTCTTATGCTTACATTTCACTGGAGCAACATTGTGATTACTAGATTCCCCCCTATTACTACGTCCGCACCACAAACCCCATTACAGTCGCTTTTCATCAGCATAGTAAGATGCTGTAGAGTCACTACTTGTCTTCTCTGTGCTACACTGCCTTCCCTGTCTGTGCCCCCACTACATTATGTGCACTAATCATAATATCCCTTAATCCTCTTCTCCCTCCTTTCCAATCCACCCTCCCAGTCCCTTTCCTTTGGTAACTGTTAGACCGTTCTTGAATTCTGAGTCTGCTGCTGTTTTGTTGCTTCAGTTTTTCTTTGTTCGTATACTCCACAGATGAGTGAAATCATTTGATACTTCTCTTTCTCCACCTGGGTTATTTCACTGAGCATAATACCCTCTAGGTACATCCATGCTGTTGCAAATGGTAGGATTTCTTTCTTTCTTATGGCTGAATAGTATTCCATTGTGAATATGTACCACATCTTCTTTATCCATTCATCTACAGATGCACACTGAGGTGGCTCCCATATCTTGGCTATTGTAAATAGTGCTGCGATAAACATAGGGGTGCATATGTCTTTTGGATTCTGAGAAGTTGTTTTCTTCTGGTAAATTCCTAGGAGTGGAATTCCTGGGTCAAATAGTATTTCTATTTTTAGTTTTTTGAGGAACCTCCATCTTACCTTCCACAGTGATTGAACTAGTTTACATTCCCACAAGCAGCGTAGGCTGGTTTCCCTTTCTCTGCATCCTGGCCAGCATTTGTTGTTGCTTGTTTAATGGATGTTGGCCATCCTAACTGGTGTGAGGTGGTATCTCATAGTAGTTTTATTTATTTATTTATTAATATAATTTATTTTATTATCATTAATTTACAATTACATGTGCAATATTACGATTATTAAACTACCGCTTCATCAGGTCCCCCCCACCAACCCCATTACAGTCACTGTCCAGCAGCGTAGTGAGATGCTATAGAATCACTACTTGTCTTCTCTGAGTTGACTGCCCTCCCTGTGCCCCCCCAACATTATATCTGCTAATCGTAATGCCCCTTTTTCCCTCTTATCCCTCCCTTCCCGCCCATTTTCCCCAGTCCCTTTCCCTTTGGTAACTATTAGTCCGTTCTTGGGTTCTGTGAGTCTGCTGCTGTTTTGTTTCTTCAGTATTTTTTCTTTGTTCTTATACGCCACATATGAGTGAAATCATTTGATACTTGTCTTTTTCAGCTTGGCTTATTTCACTGAGCATAATAACCTCTAGCTCCATCCATGTTGTTGCAAATGGTAGGATTTGTTTTCTTCTTACGGCTGAATAATACTCCATTGTGTATATGTACCACATCTTCTTTATCCATTCATTTACTGATGGACACTTAGGTTGCTTCCATTTCTTGGCTATTGTAAATAGTGCTGCAATAAACATAGGGGTGCATCTGTCTTTTCAAATTGGGCTGCTGCATTCTTAGGGTAAATTCCTAGGAGTGGAATTCCTGGGTCAAATGGTATTTCTATTTTGAGTTTTTTGAGGAACCTCCATACTGCTTTCCACAATGGTTGAACTAATCTGCAGTCCCACCAGCACTGTAGGAGGGTTCCCTTTTCTCCACATCCTCGCCAACATTTGTTGTTGTTTGTGTTTTGGATGTTGGCCATCCTCACTGGTGTGAGGTGATATCTCATTGTGGTTTTAATCTGCATTTCTCTGATGATTAGCGATGTGGAGCATCTTTTCATGTGCCTGTTGGCCATCTGAATTTCTTCTTTGGAGAAGTGTCTATTCATGTCCTCTGCCCATTTCTTAATTGGATTATTTGCTTTCTGTTTGTTAAGGTGCATGAGTTCTTTATATATTTTGGATGTCAACCCTTTATCAGATACGTTTTTTATGAATATATTCTCCCATACTGTAGGATGTCTTTTTGTTCTACTGATGGTGTCCTTTGCTGTACAGAAGCTTTGCAGCTTGATATGGTCCCACTTGTTCATTTTTGCTTTTGTTTCCCTTGCCCGGGGAGATATGTTCATGAAGAAGTTACTCATGTTTATGTCCAAAAGATTTTTGCCTATGTTTTTTTCTAAGAGTTTTGTGGTTTCATGACTTACATTCAAGTCTTTGATCCACCTTGAGTTTACCTTTGTGTATGGGGCTAGACAGTAGTCCAGTTTCATTCTCTTACATGTAGCTGTCCAGTTTTTCCAACACCAGCTGCTGAAGAGGCTGTCATCTCCCCATTGTATATCCAAGGCATTTTTATCAAATATTAATTGACTGTATATGTTTGGGTTAATGTTTGGATTTTCTATTCTGTTCCACTGGTCTGTGGGTCTGTTTTTGTGCCAATACCAAATTGTCTTGATTACGGTGGCTTTGTAGTAGAGCTTGAAGTCAGGGAGCGTAATTCCCCCTGTTTTATTCCTCCTTCTCAGGATTGCATTGGCTATTCGGGGTCTTTTGTGGTTCCATATGAATTTTAGAATTATTTGTTCCAGTTCATTGAAGAAAGCTGTTGGTAGTTTGATAGGGATTGCATTGAATCTGTAGATTGCTTTAGGTAGTATAGCCATTTTGACAATATTTATTCTTCCTAGCCAAGAGCATGGGATGCATTTCCATTTGTTAGTGTCCTCTTTAATTTCTCTTAGGAGTGTCTTGTAGTTTTCAGAGTACAGGTCTTTCACTTCCTTCGTTAGGTTTATTCCTAGGTATTTTATTCTTTTTGATGCAATTGTGAATGGAATTGTTTTTCTGATTTCTCTTTCTGTTAGTTCATCATTAGTGTATAGGAAAGCAACAGATTTCTGTGTGTTAATTTTGTATCCTGCAACTTTGCTGAATTCAGATATTAGTTCTAGTAGTTTTGGAATGGAATCTTTAGGGTTTTTTATGTACAGTATCATGTCATCTGCAAATAGTGACAATTTGACTTCTTCTTTACCAATCTGGATGCCTTGTATGTCTTTGTTTTGTCTGATTGCTGTGGCTAGGACCTCCAGTACTATGTTGAATAACAGTGGAGAGAGTGGGCATCCTTGTCTTGTTCCCGATCTTAGATGAAAAGCTTTCAGCGTCTCGCCGTTAAGTATGATGTTAGCTGTGGGTTTGTCATATATAGCCTTTATGATGTTGAGGTACTTGCCCTCTATACCCATTTTGTTGAGAGTTTTAATCAGGAATGGATGCTGAATTTTGTCAAATGCTTTTTCAGCATCTATGGAGATGATCATGTGGTTTTTTTTCTTCTTTTTGTTGATGTGGTGGATGATGTTGATGGATTTTCGAATGTTGTACCATCCTTGCATCCCTGGGATGAATCCCACTTGATCATGGTGTATGATCCTCTTGATGTATTTTTGAATTCGGTTTGCTAATATTTTGTTGAGTATTTTTGCATCTACGTTCATCAGGGATATTGGTCTGTAATTTTCTTTTTTGGTGAGGTCTTTGCCCGGTTTTGGTATTAGAGTGATGCTGGCTTCATAGAATGAGTTTGGAAGTATTCCCTCCTCTTCTATTTTTTGGAAAACTTTAAGGAGAATCAGGTGTTATTTCTTCTCTATATGTCTGGTAGAATTCAGAGGTGAATCCATCAGGCCCAGGGGTTTTGTTCTTGGGTAGTTTTTTGATTACCAATTCGATTTCGTCACTGGTGATTGGTCTGTTTAGTTTTTCTGTTTCTTGCTTGGTCAGTCTTGGAAGGTTGTATTTTTCTAAGAAGTTGTCCATTTCTTCTATGTTTTCCAGCTTGTTAGCATATAGATTCTCATAATATTCTCTTATGATTCTTTGTATTTCTGTGGGGTCCGTCGTGATTTTTCCTTTCTCATTTCTGATTGTGTTTATGTGTGTAGATTCTCTTTTTCTCTTAATGAGTCTGGCTAGGGGTTTATCTATTTTGTTTATTTTTTCAAAGAACCAGCTCTTGGTTTTATTGATTTTTTCTATTGTTTTATTCTTCTCAATTTTATTTATTTCTTCTCTAATCTTTATTATGTCCCTCCTTCTGGTGACTTTGGGCCTCATTTGTTCTTCTTTTTCCAATTTCAGTAATTGTGTCTTTAGACTATTCATTTGGGAATGTTCTTCCTTCTTTAAATAGGCCTGGATTGCAATATACTTTCCTCTTAGAACTGCCTTTGCTGCGTCCCACAGAAGTTGTGGCTTTGTGTTGTTGTTGTCATTAGTCTCCATATATTCTTTGATTTCTGTTTTGATTTGGTCGTTAACCCACTGATTAATTAGGAGAGTGTTGTTAAGTCTCCATGTATTTGTGAGCCTTTTTGATTTCTTTCTAAAATTTATTTCTAGTTTTATACCTTGGTGATCTGAGAAGTTGGTTGGTAGGATTTCAATATTTTTGAAATTACTGAGGTTCTTTTTGTGGCCTAGTATGTGGTCTATTCTGGAAAATGTTCCATGTGCACTTGAGAAGAATGTGTATCCTGTTGCTTTTGGGTGTAGAGTTCTGTAGATGTCTGTTAGGTCCATCTGTTCTAGTGTGTTGTTCAGTGCCTCTGTGTCTTTACTTATTTTCTGTCTGGTTGATCTGTCCTCTGGAGTGAGTGGTGTGTTGAAGTCTCCTAAGATGAATGCATTGCTGTCTATTTCCTCCTTTAATTCTGTTAGTATTTGTCTCACATATGCTGGCGCTCCTGTGTTGGGTGCATATATATTTATAATGGTTATATCTTCTTGTTGGACTGACCCCTTTATCATTATGTAATGTCCTTCTTTATCTTTTGCTACTTTCTCCATTTTGAAGTCTATTTTGTCTGATACAAGTACTGCAACACCTGCTTTTTTCTCTTTGTTGTTTGCATGAAATATCTTTTCCATCCCTTCACTTTTAGTCTGTGTATATCTTTGGATTTGAGGTGAGTTTCTTGTAGGCAGCATATAGATGGGTCTTGCTTTTTTATCCATTCTGTTACTCTGTGTCTTTTGATTGGTGCATTCAGTCCATTTACATTTAGGGTGATTATTGATAGGTATGTACTTATTGCCATTGCTGGCTTTAGATTCGTGGTTACCAAGGGTTCAAGGGTTGCTTCTTTACTATCTAACAATCTTACTTAACTTTCTTGTTAAGTTATTGTAAACACAGTCTGCTGTTTCTTTCTTTCTCTCCCTTCTTATTCCTCCTCCTCCATTCTTTCTATAATAGGTGTTTTATTCTTTGCCTTTAGTTAGTATTTGGATGGTCTGTTTTCTTTGCTATGATTTTTTTTTCTCTGGTGACATCTTTTTAGCCTTAGGTGTGCTTCCCTCTAGAGCAGTCCATTTAAGATATCCTGTAGTGGTGGTTTATGAGAGGCAAACTCTCTCAACTTTCGTTTATCTGGAAATTGTTTAATCCCTCCATCATATTTAAATGATAATCGTGCTGGATACAATATTCTTGGTTCGAGGCCCTTCTGTTTCATAACGTTAAATATATCATGCCATTCTCTTCTGGCCTGTAAGGTTTCTGTTGAGAAGTCTGATGATAGTCTGATGGGTTTTCCTTTGTAGGTGATCTTTTTTCTCTCTCTAGCTGCCTTTAATACCCTGTCTTTATCTTTGATCTTTGCCATCTTAATTATTATGTGTCTTGGTGTTGTCTTCCTTGGGTCCCTTGTGTTGGGAGATCTATGAGCTTCTGTGGACTGCGAGACTACTTCCTTCCCCAGCGAGGGAAAGTTTTCAGCAATTATTTCTTCAAAGACACTTTCTATCCCTTTTCTCTCTCTTCTTCCTCTGGTACTCCTATAATGCGAATATTGTTCCGTTTGGATTGGTCACACAGTTCTCTTAATATTCTTTCATTCCTAGAAATCCTTTTATCTCTCTCTGCCTCAGCTGCTCTGTACTCCTGTTCTCTGTTTTCTATTCCATTAACAGTCTCTCACATCTCATCCATTCTGCTGTTAAGCCCGTCGATCGCTTGTCTGATTTCTGTATTGTCTTTCCTCAGTTCCCTCCCTTCCTCCCTCAGCTCTTGCACATTTCTCTGTAGGTCCATCAGCATGGTTATGACTTTTATTCTGAATTCTTTTTCAGGGAGGCTGTGCATTTCCATCCCTTCAGACTCCCTCTCTGGGGTTGTCTGGTTGATTTTGGTCTGAACCATATTCCTCTGTCTTTTCATGGCTATATAATTGGTCACTGATAGTTGCCACGTATGTCAGCTGGGCTCTTTAAGACTTTAAAAAGAGAAGAAAAAAAGAAAAAAGAAAAAAAGAAAAAAAAAAAACAAAAACAAAACAAAAAACAAAAAAAAAAAAAATGCCCACCGGACGTAGATTCTGTGGGAATGCTCTAGGTGGCGCTATTGCCCCACTATTCCACAGCTGTGACTGTGCCGCTCCGCAGGGCCCTTTATCGCTCTGGCAGGGGTGGGAACGAATAGGAGGCTGTTGATCTCAGTGAGAAGTGTTAAGTATGGCTACGCTTCCTCAGTCGCCAGCTAAGGCGTCTGAAACTCCCCAGGACTCCCAGCCTGCTGGGCTGAGTGTGCTGGGGCGATCCGGCTCCTCCGCTGGGCTCCTGTCTCTTTAAGACCGCTGAAGAAAGCGTGCGCCTTTTTTCCTTCCCGGGAGCCGGCTGCAAGCACCCTGGCGCGTTCCCCGCTCAGATCCTGCCCCTCTGTCTCTCCAATCTCCGCTGCACTGCGCGATGTGGGTCAGCGCTCCCCGCGCAGATCACCGGGGCTGGCTACTTCGCGGGGTGTACTTCCACTCCCTCCCGGCTCTGAATCCTCTCCTCCCGCCGGTGCGCTGGGGTGGGGGAGGGCTCGGGTCCCGCCAGGTCGCGGCTCCGTATCTTACCCGCCTCTTGGGGTGCCGAGTCCTCTCGGGTGTAGCTGCACGCTGTGTGCTTTCCTGTGTATTCTCGTCTCTCTTTTAGGAATAGATGTATTTTCTATGTTTTTGTAGATAAATATAGTTTTGGGAGGAGATTTCTGCCGTCCTGCTCACACCGCCATCTTCCCGGAAGTCCTTTTCCTCATTGTAGTTTTAATTTCCATTTCTCTGATGATTAACAATGTGGAGCATCTTTTCATGTGCCTATTGGCCATCTGAATTTCTTCTTTGGAGAAGTTTCTGTTCAGATCCTCTGCCCATTTTTAATTCGGGTTAATTGCTTTTAAGGTGTTGAGGTGTGTGTGTTTTTTATATATTTTGGATGTTAACCCCTTATCGGATATGTCATTTATGAATATATTCTCCCTTACCATAGGATGCCTTTTTGTTCTACTGATGGTGTCCTTTGCTGTACAGAAGCTTTTTAGTTCGATATAGTACCAGTTGTTCATTTTTGTTTTTGTTTCCCTTGCCCAAAGAGAAGTGTTCAGGAAAAAATTGCTTGTGTTTATATTGAAGAGATTTTTGCCTGGTTTCTTCTAAGAGTTTTATGTTTTCATGACTTAAATTCAGGTCTTTGATCAATTTTGAGTTTACTTTTATGTATGCGGTTAAACAGTAATGTAGTTTCATTCTCTTACATGTAGTTGTCCAGTTTTGCCAGCACCAGTTCTTGCAGAGGCTGTCATTTCCCTGTTGTATATTCATGGCTCCTTTATCATATATTAATTGGCCATATATGTGTGGGTTTATATCTGTACTCTCTAGTCTATTCCACTGATCTATGGCTCTGTTTTTGTGCCATTACCAAATTGTCTTGATTACTATGGCTTTGTAGTAGAGTTTGAAGTCAGGGAGCGTAATCCCCCCTGCTTTTTACTTCCTTCTAAGGATTGTTTTGGCTATTCAGGTTTTTTTGTGGTTCCATAATGAATTTTAGAACTATATGTTCTAGTTCATTGAAGAATGCCATTGGTATTTTGATAGGGATTACATTGAATGTGTAGATTGCTTTAGGCAGGATGGTCATTTTGACAGTATTAATTCTTCCTATCCTTGAGCATGGGCTGTTTTTCCATTTTTTTAATCTTCTTTAATTTCTCTCATGAATTTCTTGTAGTTTTCAGGGTATAGGTCTTTCACTTCCTTCATTAGGTTTATTTGTATGTATTGTATTCTTTTTGATGCAATTGTGAATTGAATTGTTTTCCTAATTTCTTTTTCTGCTAGTGCATCGTTAGTGTATGGGAATGCAACAGATTTCTGTATATTGATTTTGTATCCTGCAACTTTGCTGAATTCAGATATTAGTTCTAGTAGTTTTAGAGTAGATTATTTAGGGTTTTTTATGTACAATATCATGTCTTCTGCAAACAGTGACAGTTTGACCTCTTCCTTACCTATGTGGATGCTTTTTATTTCTTTGTGTTGTCTGATTGTCATGGCTAGGACCTCCACTACTATATTGAATAACAGTGGGGAGAGTGGGCATTCTCGTCTTGTTCTCATCTTAGATGAAAAGTTTTCAGCTTTTCCCTGTTAAATGTGATATTGGCTGTGGGTTTGTCATATATGGCCTTTGTTATGTTGAGGTCGTTGCCTTATATACCCATTTTATTGAGAGTTTTTATCATGAATGCATGTTGAATTTTGTCAAATGCTTTTTCAGCATCCATGGAGATGATCATGTGGTTTTTGCCCTTCTTTTTATTGATGTGGTGAATAATCTTGATGGATTTTTGAATATTTTACCATCCTTGCTTCCCTGGAATAAATCCTGCTTGATCATGCTGGATGATCTTTGTGACGTGTTTTTGAATTCGGTTTGCTAATATTTTGTTGAGTATTTTTGTATCTATGTTCATCAAGGATACTGGTCTCTAATTTTTTTTGTGTGGTGTCTGCCTCGTTTTTGTATTAGAGTGATGCTGGCCTCATAGAATGAGTTTGGAAGTATTCCCTCCTCCTAGTTTTTGGAAAACTTTAAGGAGAATGGGTATTAGGTCTTCTGTAAATGTCTCATAAAATTCAGCGGTGAAGCCATCTGGTCCAAGGTTGTTGTTCTTAGGTAGTTTTTTGATTACCAATTTAATTTCACTGCTGTTAATTGGTGTGTTCAGATTTTGTTTCTTCCTGGATCAGTGTTGTAAGGTTGTATTTTTCCATAAAGTTGTCCATTTCTTGTGGATTACCCAGTTTGTTAGCATATAATTTTTCATAGTATTCTCTAATAATTCTTTGTAATTCTGTGGTATCTATAGTCATTTTCCATTTCTCAATTCTGATTCTTTTATGTGTGTAGATTCTCTTTCTTTCTTGGTAAGCCTGGCTAGGAGTTTATCTGTTTTGCTTATTTTCTCAAAGAACTAGCTCTTGGTTTCATTAATTCTTTCTATTGTTTTATTCTTCTCAATTTAATTTTTTTCTTCTCTGATCTTTATTATGCCCCTCCTTCTACTGACTTTGGATCTCATTTGTTCTTCTTTTTCTACTTTCAGTAATTGTGAATTTAGACTGTTCATTTGGGATTGTTCTTCCTTTTTTAAATAGGCCTGGATTGCTATATATTTTCCTTTTAGAATTGCCTTTGCTACATCCCACAGAAGTTGGGGTGTGTGCTGTTGCTTACATTTGTCTCCGTATATTTCTTGATCTCTGTTTTAATTTGATCATTGATCCATTGATTATTTAGGAGCATGTTGTTAAGCCACCATGTGTTTGTGAGCCTTTTTGTTTTCTTTCTACAGTTTATTTCTAGTTTCATACCTTTGTGATCTGAGAAGTTGGTTGGTATAATTTCAATCTTTTTTAATGTACTGAGGCTCTTTTTGTGGCCTAGTATGTGATCTATTCTGGAAAATGTTCCATGTGCACTTGAGAAGAACGTGTATTCTTTTTCTTTTTTTCTTTTGGATGGAGTGTTTTGTAGATGTCTGTTAGGTCCGTCTGTTCTAATGTGTTATTCAGTACCTTTGTCTCCTTACTTATTTTCTCTCTGGTTGATCTTTCCTTTGGAGTGAGTGGTGTATTCAAATCTCCTAAAATGAATGCATTGCATTCTATTTCCCCTTTTAATTCTGTTAGTATTTTTTGCACATATGTAGGTGCTCCTGTGTTGGGTGCATAGATATTTATAATGGTTATAGCCTCTTGTTGGACTGACCCCTTTACCATTGTATAATGTCCTTCTTTGTTCTCTTACTTTCTTTGTTTTGAAGTCTGTTTTACCTGATACAAGTATTGCAACTCCTGCTTTTTTCTCCCTATTAGTTGCATGAAATATCTTTTTCCATTCCTTCACTTTTAGTCTGTGTATGTCGTTGGGTTTAAAGTGAGTCTGATATAGGCAGCATATAGATGGGTCTTGTTTTTTTAACCATTCTGTAACTGTATTTCTTTTGATTGGTGCATTAAGCACATTTACAAAGAGGGTGATCATTGATAGATATGTACTAATTGCCATTGCAGGCTTTGGATTCGTGGTCATCAAAGGTTCACGGGCAGCTTCTTTACTATCTAATAGTCTAACTTAACTTGCTTATTATGCTATTATAAACACAGTCTGAAGATTATTATTTTTTTCTCCCTTCTTTTTCTTCCTCCTCCACTGTTTATATGTTAGGTGTCATATTCTGTACTCCTTGTGTATCCCTTGACTGACTTTTTGGGTAGGTGATTTAATTTTGCATATGGTCAGTAATTAATTGGTCTACTTCCTTTACTGTAGATTTATTTTCTCTGGTGACAGCTATTTAACCTTAGGAGCAGTTCAATCTAGAGCAGTCCCTTTAAAATACACTGTAGAGATGGTTTGTGGGAGGTAAATTCCCTCACCTTTTGCCTATCTGGAAATTGTTTAATCCCCACTTCAAATTTAAATGATAATCTTGCTGGGTAGTGTATTCTCGGTTTGAGTCCCTTCTGTTCCATTGCACTGAATATATCATGCCACTCCCTTTTGGTCTGTAAGGTTTCTGCTGAGAAGTCTGATGATAGTCTGATGGGTTTTCCTTTGTAGATGATCTTTTTTCTCTCTCTGGTTGCTTTTAATACTCTGTCCTTGTCATTGATATTTTCCATTTTAATTATTATATGTCTTGGTGTTGTCTTCCTTTGGTCCCTTGTTTTGGGAGATCTGTGTACTTACATGGCCTGAGAGACTATTTCCTTCCCCAGTTTGGGGAATTTTTCAGCAATTACCTCCTCAAAGACACTTACTATCCCTTTATCTCTCTCTTCTTCTTCTTGTACTCCTAAAATGTAAATATTGTTCTGTTTGGATTGGTCACTCAGTTCTCTTAATATTCTTTCACTCCTAGAAATTCTTTATTCTCTCTGTGCCTCAGCTTCTTTGTATTCCTGTTCTCTAATTTCTGTTACATTTACTGTCTCCTCTCTCTCATCTAATCTGCTTTTAAATCCCTCCATTGTATGTTTCATTTTAGCTACTGTATTTTTTAAGGTATCTTATCTCCCTCCTCAATTTGTTCCTTAGGTGTTGGATATTTTTCTGTAGCTCCATTAGCATGCTTATGACTTTTATTTTGAAATCTTTTTCAGGAAGATTGATGATTTCAGTTTCACTGAGCCCTCTTTCTGGTGTTTGAGGGATTTTGGATTGAACAATGTTCTGCCTTTTCATAATCCTATTGGCTAATGAGAAATATCTGGTTTGTGTACATGGCACCCTCTAGTGCCCAGAAGTTCTGTTCTTCGGAACTGCTGAGCCCTGGAGTGATGGTAGTGGTCACAGGTGAGTGGTGCCAGTGCCTACCCTAATGAGAGAGTTCTTTCCTGCTTCCCAGATGCAGTGCCTGCCTCCACTGTCAGGGCCAGTGAGCCATGCACAGGCAGCTGCCTCTGTGTTAAGCCCCTAGCTGCTGTATGCGTGGCTGCCCTCCTGCTGGCCTGGAGCAATGGTGGGGGTCACAGGTGAGCTAGGAGTACAGAGCTCTTTCCTGTCTCCCAGCCGCAGTGCCCACCTCCATTGTCAGGGCCAGTTAGCCGTGTGCACAAGGAGCGGACTCTGCATTAAGCTACTGTAGTTGCTGTACATGGGGTTGCCCTATGGTTCGCCCCACATGATGACTTGGTTCGCAGGTTTGCATACAGGTGCCAGCTGGGGGGAATGAGCTGCAGGCTGCTTATCATGGTGGGGGGCCTTGGGGCTGCGTTACCAGCCAGGGGGATGGCACGCCTGAAGCTCCGGAAAGTTCCCAACCTTCTGGGCTGAGTGTGCTGGGACGATTTTGTCCATCTGTTCCTTCTCATGAGTCCTTGCCCTTTTAGCAGCCCTCTCACTGTTGGGAAATCTTTCAAACCGCCTGCCTTTCTTTTGTCCCAGAGGAGCTGGTTGTGGGAATCTGTTTGCCACAAGTGGCTGGAACCTCAGTCTCTGATTTTCAACTGCTCTGATCTCCAGAGCACCGTGCAGTGTGGGTTTGTGCTCCTGGGGTAGGGAGGTGACCTAGTGGAGTAAGGAGAGCATTTGTGTTGGAGAATAGCCTGGCATAGGAAGAAAGATGTTTGTGTGAGGCCACAGAAACAGTAGCATTGTCCTATTATGGGATGTCAGCACCCAAACAGGATGAGGAAGGTATCCACATGGGGGCGTCTTGGATCAGGCTGTCAGAGGGTGTCCCTGTGACAGAGCATCCTGACATTGATTGTCAGGGCTCAAGTCGGGCTGTTTCCACACGAGGGCAAGGATGTACAAGATGAACCAGGAACATCTTGTACCTGAAAGGTAAGAAAAAGTGGTCAAGGATAATGGAAAGATGTCAAAAAGACAAATAGCTATTTTGACAACAGGTTGGGCAGTTTCTTATAAAATTTATCATGTATATACCTAACCAATACTCAGCCTTTTTGATGTTGCCATTTCTTCATTGTTTCCCCTCTCTTTCTGGAAGTCTGATTATATCTCTGTATCTTCCATGTCTCTTAATTCCCTTATATTTTTCATCTCTCGCTTCTCTGTGTTGCATTATGGAGAACTTTTTTTTTAAGATTTATATTCCAATTCACTGGTATTCTTTTAACTGGTTTATTCTGTTCTTACACTGATGCATTGAATTTACCTTTTTGATTTCTGGAAGTTTGGTTTGGTTCTTTTTCCTCTCAGTTTTTTGGTGTGAGTATTCCATAATTTTTGCTAACTTATGGATATGTTAAAGATTTTTTAATAGCATTTTTAGTTACTTCCAGTGAAAGATTCTATACCTACAACTCATGCTGGAAGTCTAAGTTTATATATAATATTTTTAAATATTTTAAAATATTTCACATGATATAAAATTCAAAAGTTACAAGTGTGTGCACAGTAAAAAGTATGTTTTTCTCTCACCTCTGTTATTCAGCCTCTAATAAGTTCCCATAGGAAGCCATAGATAATTTTTTAAAGTGTATTAAATATACTTATTTTGTAATCAACATCAGTTGGTTATTTTATACCATCATAACCCAATTAGTTTGTAATACTTGGAATTTTATTTTTCAGGATCATCGGTTTTCCCTCTAGTTTTCTAAGCTGTAGTTTTTTTTATACATGGAATAACCAATTTTTTAATGAATCTGGTTGATATACAGTCTTGTATTAGTTTTGAGTATACAACGCAGTAGTTCACAAGTTACCCACATTATTAAGTCCTCACCTGAACTAGGTGCAGTTACTATCTGTTAGCATAGGAAGATGTTACAGAACCATTGACTATTCTCCATGCTGTACTACCATCCCCGTGACCAACTTACATTATGATTGAGATTTTTTTTGCTCCTTTATCCCCTTCACCCACCCATATAACCCCTCCTGCATAATAACCACCAGTCACTTCTCAGTGTGTATGAGTCTAATGCTATTTTGTTCATTTTGTTTTGTTTTGTTTTTAGATTCCACAAATAAGTGAAATCATATGGTATTTATCTTTCTTCGCCTGGCTTATTTCATTGAGCATAATATCCTCTAGGTCCATCCATGTTGTTGCAAATGGCAGGATTTCTTTTCCTTTTATGGCTGCATAATATTCCATTTTGTATATGTACCACATCTTCTTTATCCATTCACCTATTAATGGACCTGTTGGTTGCTTCCTTATCTTGGCTATTGTAAATAATATGGCAATAACCATAGGGGTGCATATATCTTTTCGAATCAGGGATTTTTTTTCTTTGGGTAAATTCCTAGAAGTTTAATTACAGGGTCATATGGTGTTTCAACTTTTAGTTTTTTTAGGAACCTCCATATTGCTTTCTGCAGCTGCTGTACCAATTTATATTCCCACCAACAGTGTAGGAGGGTTCCCATTTCTCCACATTCTCACCAGCACTTGTTATTTCTTATCTTTTGGATAGTGGCCATTCTGACTAGTATGAGGTGATATCTCATTGTGGTTGTGATTCACATTTCCCTGACAAGAATGTTTTAGTATGAATTTCAGTATGTGAGCCTACTGTGAGAATTTTTATTTTATTTTTTGTTGTGGAAAGTGAAAGGATAAAAAGCATAAGGATAAAGATAATAGGCATTCTATTATTAGTATTATTGCATTGTTATTACTAAATTTATTTCTAAGGAAAAATATGTGGGTCCTTATATGTCCAGTTTTTTGTTTTAAATTTTGTGTTGTAGATCTCTTTATGGCTATTATTATCTAAGTGAATAATCAGAAAAACAAGTTATGTTGCCTAATAACTTTTATTACTTATTCATATCTTCCTTCATGTAACAAACATTAGTTATTTGCCCATTGTCTGTCAGATACTGTCCTTTATATTGGGGATGTAGCAATGAACAGATTAAGTTCCAGCCTTCATGGAGGGCACTAGTTTGAGGGAACAGAGAATAAACAAAAACAAAGATATAATGTATCAGGTAGGATGAGTTTATGGAGAAAAATACAGGAAGGTAAGTGTCAGAAGAAGTATCAGTGATTGGGGAGCAGACTGCTGCATAACATGGAATAAGGTAGGGTTGTGTCTCATATGAAGTGAGGATATACTTCTCTCAGAGAGAAGAGAGAAGGTTGTTTCTGGTAGAACAATAACACATGCACATGTCTTGAGTGTCTGCTATGTTTGAGAAACAGGTGTTAGTGTGCTTATAAAGTAGTAAGTAATGGGGAGAGTTATGGCTAAGGGTTTGGAGTGGGGGCTAGAACTAGATTATTTAGGACCTTGTACACCATTGTGAGAACTTTGGCTTTTATTTTGAATGTATTGGGAAGCCACTGAGTTTTGAGCAGAGTGAGACATTATTTGACTTCCTTTTTTCCCAACTTTTTATTATGAAAATTTCCAAACACTAAAAAAACTTGTAAAAATAATAAAATAACAACCCATTTGTCCACCCCCTGGTTTCAACAGCTATTGACACTTTGACTTACTTTTTTTTTCTATCTTTTGTGAACCATGGAAAGTTGCAGATACCACAACACTTCATCCCTAGAAATAAACATATTCACTTATATAACCACAATACAATTTGATCTATTGATGTAAACATCCACTAATGATTCTTCCCTGAATTTATCATTCCACTGGAATTTGAGTTACACTTTGAAAAGATCTTTTTGGTTATAGTGTGGAAAATAGACTGTAAGATTGTGGTAGGACAGATTCTAGCTATTAGACTTTGACAGGAGAGATGGACTAGGGTGATAGCTGTGGTCATGGGGAGTAGTAGTCAATCTGAATATATTTTGAAGAAAAAGTTGCCTCTATCTGCTGATGTAGGACTGAGAAAGAAGAGTTAAAAGTGACTTAAAGGCTTTTGTCAGTAAATGGAGTTGCCATTTGCTGAGACAGGGAAGATGGTGGAAAGATCAGGTTTGGGAGTTGAAAATAAGGAATTTTGGCTTTAGTCATATTAAATTTAAAACACATATTAGATTTTCAAGTTGAGTTATTGAGTAAGCAGGAGAAATAGAGGCCTGGGGTTTAGGTGAGAAGTTTAGTCTAGATAAAAGTTAATCAGGAGTCATAAGGAAATATGCTTAAAGTCATGAGACAAGATGAGATCATGTAGGGAGTAGGTGTAGACAGACAATAATAGAGATTCAAGGACTGAGCCCTGGTGTATTCCTCCAGTGTTTGGAAGTCAAGAATAGGAGGAGGAACCAGCAAAGGAGACTGAGAAGGATATCACTTTAGGGAAATGAAGAGGGAGTGGTGGCCTAGAAAGTGTAATCAGAGGGAGGGGAGAGATCAGTTGTTATCAAATGCTACCAATACATCAAGTAAAATGAGATCTCAGAAATTATAATTGGATTGGTAAGTCACCAGTGACCTTGACAAAAACAATTTCAGTGATTAGTTGGTTGAAGAGAAAATGGAAAGAAAGGAATTAAAGACAGTAAGAAAGATAATTCTTTCAAGGAATTTAGTTGTATAGTGGAGTAGTGAAATAAGGAAATAACAACCTTTAAAAAAAAAGATTGGACCTTTCATAGCATATTTACATGCTAATAGAATAATGTATTAGGAAAATTTATGATGCATGAAAAAGTAGGAACAGTACCTGGGGTTCTGTCTCTCTAACCAAGAGCGAAAGAGATATAAAATAGGACAAATTATGGTTGACCAATGAACATGTGGGAATTCTCCATAGACAAAAGACTTATTGGTAGAGCCAGAAATTAGGTTGATAGGGGTGGTAGAGCACAAAACAGATCTGCAATACATTTCTTGGACTAATAAACTAAGTATAAAGGATAAGAAAGGATGAGTTAATAGTTGATAAAGAGTAAAATCCCACATAATTACCACCATAGGAAACTCTCTAAATAATGTTATCATTACTATTTAAGTATTTACTATCATTACTTAGGCATAGTACTAAGTACTGTAGCTCTGTATATTAATTACGTATTTAATTTCTCATAACACCCCGAAAGATAAGTAGTAGTAGGCCCATTTTACAGATGAATGAAAAGCTCAGGAGTTTAAGTGACTTGTTGAAAGTCACATAGGTTGTAAGTATCAGAACACACATTTTAACCCAGATCCAAAGCTAGTACTTTTAATTATGGTGTAATTGCTGATAAATTCTTCTAGACAGCAGTTAATTTGGGAGAAGGGTAGTGGCACGCCTGTAAGAAAGACCTCTTGGATTTGGGGCAGAAGTAATCCTGTTGAAAATTAAGCCCATAAATCAGATTTAAAGTGTAAAAATAATAGCCAGTAGGGAAAAATACTACCCTTGCCAGAAGTAATTTCTCCTTCCTCCGATATCCTAGATTATGACTTTACTATTCTACCATTTGCTCTGTGTGGTTGGGCAAGATTCTAAACTTCTTCCAACTGAAATTTCCTCATCTAGCATATTGAGATGATAATACCAGCCAAGCCTGATCAAGTGAAATACTGTATAAGAAAAGCTTGTAAATGGAATGTTTTAATTATCTTAATGAACCATAAATTACTTGAGGGAAATCACTGGATTATATATCTTTCTATGCCCTCCAGCAGAAACAGGGATCCACCTATAGTGTATGTTTGCAGGCACTTAGTAAATATTAGTTGAATAAATGAATGATTCATCAGGCTTTTCAGCCATTATAAACCTGCAGCAGGAACATGTAGGCTGGTACAGCTGTGTTAGTGATTTCAGTTGTCTTGATACCTTTGAGGTCATCTGAGGTGTCCTGCATCTTGGATCTTAATGGTAATAAAACACTTTTTGCTTCTGAGAACCATTTTAGTTCATTTTTAGCAACATGCCTAAACAGTTTGGCAAAGAGTGGAATGTGATACAGTGGAAGCAGTTGGCTTGCTGTTGCAAGAACATTTTGAGTTTGTGATGCTTGGTATAGGTACAATTGAGATGCCAGATGCTTTAAAATATGTTAGAAACAGGAAGATTTTAATATGACCATCAAAATTAAAACTAGCTCTTAAGCTTGGGTCTTCCAAGTTAAAATTTGAAATTATAGGAAATAATATGATTTGGCACCATTATTGTTTGAATAACATGCCAGCTACCAAATTGGAAAAATTAGCTTTTAGATAGAGAACACTTCATATTGAAAAATACCACTGTTCTAAATTTGTTTATTTGAGAATGACCTCTCCATGATGCTTATTATAAAAGAGAAAGCATTGGACTCAAGATGGCGGCATGAGAGGTGACTAAGAGAACTCCTCCCAAAACCACAAATACTACAAAGTTATAGTTAATTAATACAACTAACCCTAAAACAGCAAGAAGAAAGAAGGTTGAACTAGACTGCATACAGACCTCACAAACAGAGCAGACATCACAAAACAGGGTAATTTACGAAAGCCTTAATCTGGAGGAACCCAAGCCCTTCCCCCACCCCAGCTCACCGGCAGGAGGAAGAGAAACAGAACAGGGAGGGAGTGGAAGTCTGGGACTGCTGAACACCTAGCCTTGGAGATCTGCTTTGTGAGTGGAAGCCTATATTGGGTGGTGCTCTGGCCGTTGGGGAATTCGGATGGGCGGAGGGCCTGGGAGACTGACATTCTAGCTGTTTGTGGAGGATGAGATCCACACCCGGTCGCTTTGTGTCAGAGGAAGGGTGGGTGGTCTG
This sequence comes from Smutsia gigantea, assembly GCA_032199065.1. Lineage (NCBI taxonomy): Eukaryota > Metazoa > Chordata > Mammalia > Pholidota > Manidae > Smutsia > Smutsia gigantea. Next base: position 27,698 of record JAVSCE010008869.1, read on the forward strand.
AGAGGCTTTCTAGCAGCGAGTGGGCTGCTGAAGGGGCAGGGTTTGAACAGAGCTTGCTGCACGGGATAAGAGAGAGCTGGACAAGGTTGTCAGGGTGCTCTCTGCCCAGCTGCTTGGGAACGCTGAGGAGCTTCAGGTGCTCCATCCCCCTGGCTGCATACTCAGATCCAAGACCCCCCCACTGTGACACACAGCCTGCCGAGACATCCTACTGGCCTGCAGGAACATGCTTACAAACCGGCAGTCACAGCGCTGGCATCAGACCAGCCAGAGGGAGGCTCTGCCAACAACAGCTAGAGACGCAAAGCACAGAAGCTTACACCTGTGTGCTCCGCCCACTGGCTGTGATACTGGAGACAGGCACCACAGACGGGAATCAGGAAATAGATCTTTCCTCATCCCAGGCACCAGCTCTGCTCCGCTACAACCCCCAAGCTCACTAAAGGGGCTGAGCAGCTCCAGAGACTGGAGCTTCTGCACTCTAGTGGGCACCACACAGAAATATGAAAGGTCAAAAGGACATGGTTCAGACCAAAATCTCACAAACCCTAGAAAAAGGGCCAAAGGAAACTGAACTCACCAATCTTCCTGAAAGAGAGTTCAAAAAAAAATTATAAACATGCATATGGAGGTACAGAAAAATATACAAGAACTCATTAACGAATTTAAGTCGGAGATTCAATCATTAAAAAATTCCGTATCTGAAATGAAACATACAACGGAGGGATTTAAAAGCAGATTAGATGTAGTAGAAAAGAAGGTAAATGGAATAGAAATTAGAGAAGAGGAATACAAAGAAGCTGAAGCACAAGAGAGGAAAAAGAATCTCTAACAATGAAAGAATATGGAAAGAACTGTGTGACTGGTCCAAAGGGAACAATATTCACATTATAGGGGTACCAGAAGAAGAAGAGAGAAAAAAAGGAATAGAAAGTGTTATTGGGGAGGTAATTGCTAAAAACTTGCCTGATCTGGGGAAGGAGATAGTTTCTTAAGCCATGGAGGTGCACAAATCTCCCAACACAAGGGACCCAAGGAAGACAACATCAAGACATATAATAATTAAAATGGCAAAGATCAAGGATAAAGACAGACATTTAAAAGCACCCAGAGAGAGAAAAAAGACCACATACAAAGGAAAACCCATCAGGCTATCATCAGACTTCTCAACAGAAACCTTACAGGCCATAAGGGAGTGGCATGACATATTTACTGCAATGAAGCAGAAGGGCCTTGAACCAAGAATACTCTAGCCGGCAAGGTTATCACTTAAATTAGAAGGAGGGTTAAACAATTTTCAGATAAGCAAAAGCTGAGAGAATTTGCCTCCCACAAACCACCTCTACAGTGCATTTAGGAGGGACTCCTATAGATGGAAGTATTCTTAAGGTGAAATAGATGTCACCCAAGGTATAGACAAAGAGTACAGAATATGATTCATAACATACAAAGAATGAAGGAGGAAGAAAAAGGAGGGGAAAAAAAGAACCTTTAGGTTCTGTCTGTAATAGCATATGAAGCGAGTTAAATTAGACTGTTACATAGTAAGGGAATTACCCTTGAACCTGTGGTAACCATGAATCTAAAGCCTGCAGTGGCAATAAGTGCATACCTATCGATAATCACCCTAAATGTAAATGGTCTGGATGCACCAATCAAAAGACATAGAGTCACTGAAGGGATAAAAAAAGAAAACCCAACTATATGCTGCCTACAAGAAACTCACTTCAAACCCAAAGACATACAGAGACTGAAAGTAAATGGATGGAAAAAGATATTTCATGCAAATAATAGGGAGAAAAAAGCAGGAGTTGCAGTACTTGTATCAGACAAAATAGACTTCAAAACAAAGTCACAAGAGACAAAGAAGGACATTACATAATGATAAAAGTGTCAGTCCAACAAGAGGATATAACTGTTATAAATATCTATAATAAAATATCTAAAATAAAATATCTATAAACAGGATCACCTACATATCTGAAACAAATACTAACAGAATTAAAGGGAAAATAGAATGAAATGCATTCATTTTAGGAGACTTCAACACACCACTCACTCCAAAGGACAGATCAACCAGACAGAAAATAAAGAGAGAGAGGGACTAAACAACATATTAGAATAGATATACCTAAAGGACATCTACAGAACACTCCATCCAAAAGCAACAGAATACACATTCTTCTCAAGTGCACATGGAACATTTTCAAGAATACATCATATACTAGGCCACAAAAAGAACCTGAGTAAATTCAAAAGGATTGAAATTGTACCAGCCAGCTTCTCAGATCACAAAGGTATGAAACTAGAAATAAATTACACAAAGAAAATGAAAAAGCCAACAAACACATGGAGGCTTAATAATAACATGTTCCTAAATAATCAATGGATCAATGACCAAATAAAAACAGAGATCAAGCAATATGTGGAGACAAATGACAACAGTAATTCAACACCGCAAAATCTGTGGGATGCAGGAAAGGCCATGCTAAGAGGGAAATATATTGCAATACAGGCCTACCTCAGGAAAGAAGAACAATCCCAAATGAAGAGTCTAAACTCACAATTAATGAAACTAGAAAAGGAAGTACAAAGGAGGCCCAAAGTCAGTAGAAGGAGGGACATAATAAAGATTAAAGCAGAAATAAATAAATTTGAGAAGAATAAAACAATAGAATCAATGAAAGCATGAACTACTTCTTCGAGAAAATAAACAAACTAGATAAACCCTTAGCCAGACTTATGAAGAAAAAAAGAGAGTCTACACACATAAATAGAATCAGAAATGAGAAAGGAAAAGTCACTATGGACACCACAGAAATAAAAAAAATTATGAGAGAATACTATGAAAAATTATATGGTAACAAACTGGATAACCTAGAAGAAGTGGACAACTTTCTAGAAAAATACAACCTTCCAAAGCTGACCCAGGAAGAAACAGAAAATCTGAATAGACCAATTACCAGCAAAGAAATTGAATTGGTAATCAAAAACCTACCTAAGACCAAAACGCCTGTACCAGACGGTTTCATTGATGAATTTTATCAAACATTTAGTGAAGACCTAATACCCATCCTCCTTGAACTTTTCCAAAAAGTAGAAGAGGAGGTAATACTCCCAAACTCCTTCTACGAGGCCAACATCACTCTAATACCAAAACCAGGCAAAGAAACCACACACACAAAAAATTACAGACTAATATCCCTGATAAACATAGATGCAAATATACTCAACAAAATATTAGCAAACCAAATTCAAAAATACATAAAAAAGATCACCCATCATGATCAAGTAGGATTCATCTCATGGATGAGAGGATGGTATAACATTCGAAAAAACATCAACATCATCCACTGCATCAACAAAAAGAAGGACAATAGCCACATGATCATCTCCATAGATGCTGAAAAAGCATTCAACAAAATTCAACATCCATTCATGATAAAAACTCCCAAAAAATGTGTATAGAGGGCAGGGACTTCAACATAATAAAGGCCATATGTGACAAACCCACAGCCAACATTATACTTAACAGCAAGAAGCTGAAAGCTTTTCTTTTAAGATCAGGAACAAGACAAGGATGCCCAATCTCCCCACTTTTATTCAACATAGTTCTCGAGGTCCTAGCCACGGCAATCAGAAAACACAAGGAAATAAAAGGTATCCAGATTGGCAAGGAACACGTCAAACTGTCCCTGTTTGCAGATGACATGATATTGTATATAAAAAACCCTAAAGAATCCACTCCAAAACTACTAGATCTATATCTGAAATCAGCAAAGTTGCGGGATACAAAATTAATACATGGAAATCTGTTGCATTCCTATACACTAACGATAAACTAGCAGCAAGAGAAATCAGGGAAACAATTCCATTCACAATCGCATCAAAAAGAATAAAATACCTAGGAATAAACCCAGCCAAGGAAGTGAAAGACCTATAGCCTGAAAACTACTAGACACTCTTAGGAGAAATTAAAGAAGATCCTAATAAATGGAAATTCAATCTACAGATTCAAGGCTATCCCTATCAAAATACCAACAGCATTCTTCAATGAACTAGAGCAAAAAAATTCATATGGAATGGCAAAAGACCCCAATATCCAAAGCAATCATGAGAAGGAAGAATAAAGCAGGGGGAATTACACTCCCTAACTTCAAGCTCTACTACAAAGCCACAGTAATCAAGACAATTTGGTACTGGCACAAGAAGAGACCCATAGACCAGTGGCACAGACTACAGAGCCCAGATATAAACCCAAGCATATATGGTCAATTACTATATGATAAAGGAGCCATGAACATACAATGGGGAAATGACAGCCTCTTCAACAGCTGGTGTTGGCAAAACTGGACAGCTACATGTAAGAGAATGAAACTGGATTACTATCTAACCCCATACACAAAAGTAAACTCAAAATGGATCAAAGACCTGAATGTAAGTCATGAAACGATAAAACTCTTAGAAAAAAATATAGGCAAAAATTTCTTAGAAATAAACATGAGCATCTTCTTCATGAACATATCTTCCTGGGGAAGGGAAACAAAAGCAAAAATGAACAAGTGGGACTATATCAAACTAAAAAGGTTCTGTACAGCAAAGGACACCATCAGTAGAACAAAAAGACATCCTACAGTATGGGAGAATATATTCATAAATGACATATTCGATAAGGGGTTGACATACAAATTATATAGAGATCACACACCTCAACAAACAAAAAGAAATAAGCCAATTAAAAATTAGGCAGAGGAGCTGAACAGACACTTCTCCAAAGAAGAAATTCACATGGCCAACCAGCACATGAAACGATGCTCCACATCACTAATCATCAGAGAAATGTAAATTAAACCCACTATGAGATACCACCTCACACCAGTTAGGATGGTCAGCATCCAAAAGACAAACAGCAAATGTTGGTGAGGATGTGGAGAAAGGGAAACCCTCCTACACTGCAGGTGGGAATGTAAAATAGTTCAACCATTGTGAAATGCAGTATAGAGGTTCCCCAGAAAACTCAAAATAGAAGTACGATTTGACCCATGAATTCAACTCCTAGGAATTTACCCAAAGAATATAATTTCTCAGATTCAAAAAGACATATGCACACCTATGTTTATCACAGCACTATTTACAATAGCCAAGAAATGGAAGCAACCTAAGTGTCCATCAGTAGATGAATGGATAAAGAGGATGTGGTACATATACACAATGGAATATTATTCAGCCATAAGAAGAAAACAAATCCTACCATCTGCAACAACATAGATGGAACTAGTGGGTATTATGCTCAGTGAAATAAGCCAGGCGGAGAAAGACAAGTACCAAATGATTTCACTTATCTGTGGAGTACAAGAACAAAGTGAAGTAACAAAACAGCAGTAGACTCACAGAACCCAAGAATGGACCAACAATTACCGAAGGAAAGGGAGTGGGGAGGATGGGTGGGAAGGGAGGCATAAGGGGTGAAAAGGGGCATTATGATTAGCACATGTAATGCAGTAGCGGGGGACACAGGAAAGGCAGTATTTTTAGAGAAGACAAGTAATGATTCTATAGCATATAGTGGGGTATGTGGTGGAGAGTTGATAATAGGGGGTCTAGTAATCATAATGTTGTTCAAGTGATTGTACATTAACGATACCAAAATTAAAAAATAAAAAAAGGAAGCTTTAATTTCCTACTTTGGCTCTGATCATATTGACTTAAATAATTCTCTCTACATTTCTTCTCTGTGTTCCCATTGAAACACAGGAATAGGGGATAACCTTTAACCACCTTCCTGTGTATTGAAGAATAATGTGGGCCTCATGAGAGAATGGAGTGGGCCTTAGGACCAAATAAGTAATTTACACATGGTTTCAAGAGGTAGTCTGAAGATTGTTCTGTTTTATTATTAAATACTTCTTCTGGTTATAATGATGTCTAAAATTATAAAACCAGCGGTCTGTTCCTTTGGCTTAAGGTTTTGTTCCTGTTCAGAAGCAGATATACCTGAAGGATTTGTAAAATCTGTTTCTAGTAGGAAGTCATCTATTCATTCAGCCAGTACTTATGGATACTAGGTACCGTTGTAGGTGCTGGAAATAAAATAGTGAACAAAAGTAACTGTGCCCCTATCGAGGACAAAGGAATACAGACAGTATAGTTACCAATAAGTAATAAGAAATATGGTAAGGAGCTGTTTTGGCTGTTTTTAAAAGAACTGGTTAGAAAATCTTCTTTAATAAGGTTATGTCACCTTTGACAAAGACTTGAAGGAAGTTAGAGTGAGCTATATGAGTATCCGAAGAAAGATACTCTTTCTAGGCAGAGCAAATGATAAACAAAAACAATGCCTGATGTGAATGCATGATTGGTATGTTTGAGGAATAACAAAGAGGCCAATATGGCTGCAGTGGTTGAGGAAAGAACAGAATTGTAGGAGATGGTCAGCAAGGTAGTGAATGAGTTGATAACCATGCAGCCTTGAACAGATTCTTTTAAAATAAGCTTTTGCAGGGAATAATTTTTGATTTACAGGAAGCTGATATGATAATATTATCATCTACCTCTTTCCCAGTTTCCCTTAACATTAACATAAACCAGCATTGGTACATTAGTGTTATCTAAACTCCAGACTTAATTTGGAGTTCATACTTTTTCCACTCATGCCTTTTCCTGTTCTAGGATCAAATCCAGAATACCATATTAGATTTATTAGTCTTTGAAATTTTTTATTGAGATATATACAACAAAATGCACAAATCTTAGTGTAAATTTGATGAATTTTGACATGGGTATACACTCATATATCCATTGCCTACATCAAGATATCAAATATTATCACTAATTTTTTCCTCCTTCACCTATTTCACCCAGCCCCCCATGTCCTTCCCCAATGACAACCACCAGTCTGTTCTTTGTGTTTATGTATCTGTTTCTATTTTATCTGTTCCTTTGTTTTTTTTCTTTAGAATCCACATATAAGTGAAGTCATATGGTATTTGTCTTTCTAGGACTTATTTCACTTAGCATAATACCCTCTAGGTCCATTCATGTTGTCTCAAATGGCAAGAGTTTGTAGTTTTTTATGGCTGATTAATATTTCATTGTATATATGGACTTCATTTTTTTTATCATTCATCTATCCATGGACAGTTGGGTTCCTTCCATACCTTGGCTATTATAAATAATGCTGCAGTAAACATAGGAGTGCATTCATTTTTTTGGAATTGTGACTTTGTTTTCTTTGGGTAAATTCCCAGAAGTGGAATGACTAGATCATATGGCATTCCTATTTTTAGTTTTTTGAGAAAACTCCATACTGCTTTCTATAGTTGTTAAATCAATTTGCAGTGCCTTCAGCAGTGTACAAGGGTTCCTTTTCTCCACATCCTTATAAATACTTATTTCTTGTCTTGATCATATTAGCCATTTTTACAGGTGTGAGGTTTTGATTTGCACTTCCCAGATGATTAGTGAAATTGAGCATCTTTTCATATGTCTCTTGTCCAGTATTGCATTTAATCATCACATCTCCTCTGGTCTATGAAAGTTTCTCAGTTTGCCTTGTTTTCTATGACCTTGACACCCTTAAGGCACTCTGGCTGGGTGTTTTATGGAATGTTCTTCAGTTGGGTTTATCTGGTTATGTTTTCTAAATTACTAGATGTTGGTTATAAGGGTTTTTTTTGGTATTATTAATGTACAATTACATGAGCAACATTATGGTTACTAGAGTACCCCTATTATCAAGGCCCCACCACAAACCCCATTACACTCACTGTCCAGCAGCATACTAAGATGCTATAGAATCACTACTTGTCTTCTCTGTGTTATATTGCCTTCCCCATGTCCCCCCCTGGTACATTACGTATGCTAATTGTAATACCCCTTTTTCCTCCCTTATCCCTCCCTTCCCACCCATCCTCCCCAATCCCTTTCCCTCTGGTAACTGTTAGTCCAATCTTGGGTTCTGTGAGTCTGCTGCTGTTTAGTTCCTTCAGTTTTTTCTTTGTTCTTATACTCCACTGATGAGTGAAATCATTTGATACTTGTCTTTCTCCGTCTTGCTTATTTCACTGAGCCTAATACCCACTAGCTCCATCCATGTTGCAAATGGAAGGATTTGTTTTCTTCTTATGGCTGAATAATATTCCATTGTGTATATATACCACATCTTCTTTATCCATTCATCTACTGATGGACGCTTAGGTTGCTTCCATTTCTTGGATATTGTAAATAAAGCTGTGATAAACATAGCGGTGCATATGTCTTTTTCAAATTGGGCTGCTGTATTCCTAGGGTAAATTCCTAGGAGTGGAAATCCTGGGTCAAATGGTATTTCTATTTTGAGTTTTTTGAGGAGTGTCCATATTGCTTTCCACAGTGGTTGAATTAATTTACATTCCCACCAGCAGTGTAGGAGGGTTACCCTTTCTCCACATCCTCACCAACATTTGTTGTTGTTTGTGTTTTGGATGGTGGCCATCCTAACTGGTGTGAGGGGATATCTCATTGTAGTTTTAATTTGCATTTCTCTGATGATTAGTGATGTGGAGCATCCCGTCATGTGCCTGTTGGCCATCTGAATTTCTTCTTTGGAGATGTGTCTGTTCAGCTCCTCTGCCTATTTTTTAATTGGCTCATTTGCTTTTTGTTTGTTGAGGTGAGTGAGCTCTTTATATATTTTGGATGTCAACCTCTTATCGAATATGTCATTTATGAATATATTCTCCCATACTGTGGGATGTCATTTTGTTCTACTGATGGTGTCCTTTGCTGTACAGAAGCTTTTTAGTTTGATATAGTCCCACTTGTTCATTTTTGCTTTTGTTTCCCTTGCCCAGGGAGATATGTTCATGAAGAAGTTGCTCATGTTTATGTCCAAGAGATTTTTGCCTATGTTTTTTCCTAAGAGTTTTATGGTTTCATGACTTACATTTGATCCATTTTGAGTTTACTTTTGTGTATGGGGTTAGGCAGTAATCCAGTTTCATTCTCTTACATGTAGCTGTCCAGTTTTGCCAACACCAGCTGTTGAAGAGACTGTCATTTTCCCATTGCATATCCATGGCTCCTTTTTCGTATATTAATTGACCATATATGCTTGGGTTTATATCTGGGCTCTCTAGTCTGTTCCATTGGTCTATGGGTCGGTTCTTGTGCCAGTACCAAATTGTCTTGATTACTATGGCTTTGTAGTAGAGCTTGAAGTCAGGGAGCATAATTCTCCCTGCTTTATTCTTGTTTCTCAGGATTGCTTTGGCTATTCTGGGGTCTTTTGTGGTTCCACATGAATTTTAGCACTATTTGCTGTAGTTCATTGAAGAATGCTGTTGGTAATTTGATAGGGGTTTCGTTGAATATGTAGATTGCTTTAGGCAGGATGGCCATTTTGACAATATTTAATTCTTCCTCTCCATGAGCATGGGATGTGTTTCCATTTATTAGTGTCCTCTTTAATTTCTCTTAAGAGTGTCTTGTAGTTTTCAGGGTATAGATCTTTCACTTCCTTGGTTAGGTTTATTCCTAGGTATTTTATTCTTTTTGATGCAATTGTGAATGGAATTCTTTTCCTGACTTCTTTCTGCTAGTTCACTGTTAGTGTATAGGAGTGCAACAGATTTATGTGTATTAATTTTGTATCTCAGAACTTTACTGAATTCAGATATTAGATCTAGTAGTTTTGGAGTGGATTCTTTAGGGTTTTTTATGTACAGTATCATGTCACCTGCAAACAGGGACAGTTTGACTTCTTCTTTAGCAATCTGGATGCCTTTTATTTCATTGTGTTGTCTGATTGCCATGGCTAGGACCTCTAGAGCTATATTGAATAAAAGTTGGGAGAGTGGGCATCCTTGTCTTGTTCCTGATCTTAAAGGACAAGCTTTCAACTTTTTGCTGTTAAGTATCATGTTGGCTGTGGGTTTGTCATATATGGCCTTTATTAAGTTGAGGTACTTGCCCTGTATACCCATTTTGTTGAGAGTTTTTATCATGAATGGATGTGGAATTTTGTCAAATGCTTTTTCAGCATCTATGGAGATGATCATGTGGGTTTTGTCCTTCTATTTGTTGATGTAGTAGATATTGTTGGTGGATTTTTGAATGTTGTACCATCCTTTCATCCCTGGGATGAATCCCACTTGATCATGATGGATAATCTTTGTGATGTGTTTTTGAATTCGGTTTGCTAATATTTTTTTGAGTATTTTTGTATCTGTGTTCATCAGGGTTATTATTGGCTTGTAGTTTTCTTTTTTTGTGGTGTCTTTGCCTGGTTTTGGTATTAGAGAGAGGTTGGGCTCATTGAGGGATTTTTGGATTATTACCTCCTCTTCTACTTTTTGGAAATCTTTAGGGAGGATGGTATTAGGTCTTCAATAAATGTTTGATAAAATTCAGTGGTAAAGCCGTCTGCTCCAGGAGTTTTGTTCTTAGGTAGTTTTTTTAATTACCAGTTCAGTTTCCATGCTGGTAATTGGTCTATTCAGATTTTCTGTTTCTTCCTGGGTTAGCCTTGGAATATTGTATTTTTCTAGAAAGTTGTCCACTTCTTAGAGGTTATCCAGTTTGTTAGCATATTATTTTTTGTAGTATTCTCTCATAATTCTTTGTATTTCTGTGGTGTCCATAGTGGTTTTCCCTTTCTCATTTCTGATTCTGTTTATGCGTGTAGATTCCTTTTCTTTCTTGGTAAGTCTGGCTACGGGTTTATCTAGTTTGTTTATTTTCTCAAAGAAACAGCTCCTGCTTTCTTTGATTCTTTCTGTTGTTTTATTCTTCTCAATTTTATTTATTTCTGCTTTAATCTTTATTGTGTCCATCCTTCTATTGATTTTGGGCCTCCTTTGTACTTCGTTTTCTAGTTTCATTAATTGTGAGTTTAGACTGTTCATTTCGGATTGTTCTTCTTTCCTGAGGTAGGCCTGTATTGCAATATATTTCCCTCTTAGCACGGCTTTCACTGCGTCCCGCAGATTGTGTGGTGTTGTATTATTGTTTTCATTTGTCTCCATATATTGCTTGATCTCTGTTTTTATTCGGTCATTGATCCATTGATTATTTAGGAGCATGTTATTAAGCCTCCATTTATTTGTGGGCTTTTTAATTTTCTTTGAGCAATTTATTTCTAGTTTCATACCTTTGTTATCTGTCAAGCTGGTTGGTACAATTTCAGTCTTCTTGAATTTCCTGAGGTTCTTTTTGTGGCCTAGTATATGATGTCTTGAAAATGTTCCATGTGCACTTGAGAAGAATGTGTATCCTATTGCTTTTGGAGGTAGTGTTCTGTAAATGTCCGTTAGGTCCATCTGTTCAGTGCCTCTGTCTCTCTATTTATTTTCTGTTTGGTTGATCTGTCCCTTGGAGTGAGTGGTGTGTTGAAGTCTCCCAAAATGAATGCATTGCTATGTATTTCCCCCTTCAATTCTGTTAGTATTTCCTTCACACATGCAGGTCATCGTGTATTGGGTGCATAGATATATATATATAATAGTTATATCCTCTTGTTGGACTGACCCTTTTATCATTATGTAATGTCCTTCTTTGTCTCTTGCTACTTTCTTTGTTTTTAAGTCTATTTTGTCTGATACAAGTACTGCAACTCCTGCTTTTTTCTCCCTATTAGTTGCATGAAATATCTTTTTCCATCCCTTTACTTTCATTCTCTGTATGTCTTTGGGTTTGGCGTGAGTCTCTTTTAGGCAGCGTATAGATGGGTCTTCTTTTTTTATCCATTCAGTGACTCTATGTCTTTTGATTGGTGCATTCAGACCATTTACATTTAGGGTGATAATTCACAGGTATGTACTTATTGCCATTGCAGGCTTTAGATTCATGATTACCAAAGCTTCAAGGGTAATTCCCACACTATCTAACAGTCTAATTTAACTCACTTTGTGTGCTATTACAGACAGAACCTAAAGGTTCTCTTTTTCCTCCTTTTTCTTCCTCCTCCATTCTTTGTATGTTATGAATCATAGTCTCTACTCTTTGTCTATCTCTTGGTGACATCTATTTAGCCTTAGGAATACTTCCATCTATAGGAGACCCTCCAAAATGCACTGTAGAGGTGGTTTTATATGAGCTAAATTCTCTCAGCTTTTGCCTATCTGAAAATTCTTTAACCCCTCCTTCCAATTTAAATGATAACCATGCTGGGTAGAGTATTCTTGATTCAATGCCCTTCTACTTCATTGCACTGAATATATCGTGTCACTCTCTTCTGGCCTATAAAGTTTCTTTTGAGAAATCTGATGATAGCCTGATGGGTTTTCCTTTGCATGTGATCTTTTTTCTCTCTCTAGCTGCTTTTAAAAGTCTGTCTTTATCCTTGATCTTTGCCATGTTAATTATTATATCTCTTGATGTTGTCTTTGCTGGGTCCCTTATGTTGGGAGATCTGTGCATCTCCATGGCTTGATAGATTGTCTCCTTCCCCAGATTGGGGAAGTTTTCTGCAGTTACCTCCTCAATGACACTTTCTATCCCTTTTTCTCTCTCTTCTTCTTGTACCCCTGTTATGTGAGTATTGTTCCATTTGGATTGGTCACAGAGTTCTCTCAATATTCTTTCATTCTTAGGTATTCTTTTTTCTCTCTGCGCCTCAGCTTCTTTGTATTCCTCTTCTCTAATTTCTATTCCATTTACCGCCTCTTCTGCTACATCTAATCTGCTTTTAAATCCCTCCATTGTATGTTTCATTTCAGATATTGAATTCCTTAATTATTGACTCTCCATCTTAAATTCGTTCCTGAGTTCTTGAATATTTTTTTGTAGCTCCATAAGCATGTTTATGATTTTTATTTTAAACTCTTTTCAGGAAGATTGGTGAGTTCAGTTTCATTTTTCCCTTTTTCTGATGTTTGTGAGATTTTGGTCTGAACCATGTTCTTTTGACATTTCATATTTCTGTGTGGTGTCCTCTCGTATCCAGAAGCTCCAGTCTCTGGAGTTTCTCAGCCCTTACAATGAGGTTGGGGGTCATAGGGGAGTGGAACTGGTACCTGGCGGGAGGAAAGATCTGTTTCCTGTTTCCAGGCTGTGGTGCCTGTCTCCAGTATCACAGCCAGTGGGCCGAGCACACAGGTGTCAGCCTCTGTCCTTTGCGTCTCCAGCTGTTATACGTGGGGCCCTCTCTGACTGGCCTGACGCCTGAGCAGTGACTGCTGGTTTGCGAGCCAGTTCTGTCAGGCCAGGAGGACAGCGTGGCAGGCTGTGAATCACAGTGTGGAGCCCCGGAGCTGAGCAGTCAGCCAGGGGATGGAGCACGCCCAGCCAACCTTGTCCCCCATCCCTTCTCCCACACAGCAAACTACATGCAAACCTCGCCCCTTCAACAGCCCTCTTACTGTTAGGAAGCCACTCAGACTGCCTGCCTTTCCCTGTCCCAGAGCGTCTGGGTGTGGATCCCATCATCCACAAATGGCCAGAATCTGTCTTTCAAGCACTCCACCTGTCCCAGCTACCCATCTTCCTGAGCACCACACAGTGTAAGTTTCTGCTTGCAAAGCAGATCTCCAGGGCTGGGTGTTCAGTAGTCCCAGGCTTCTACCCCCTCCCTGCTCCATTTCTCTTCCTCCCGCTAGTGAGCTGGGGTGGGGGAAGGGCCTGGATCCTGCTGTATCACGGCTTTGGTACGTTATCCTGTTTTGTGAGGTCTGTTCTGTTCGTGATGTCTGTATGCAGTCTTGTGCAGCCTTCTTTCCTGTTGCTATTTTAGGGTTACTTGTACTAACTATATTTTTGCACTATCTGTGTTTTTGGGAGGAGTTCCCTGTCTCACCTCTCATGCCGCCATCTTGTATCTTTAGCTTCCTGGTTATAGGTTTTTGAGAAAAATACACAGATGTGAAGTGCCTTTTTCCAGAAGGTAGAGTTAACTCCATGTCCACCTTGAGGACTGGCTCCATTTAAAGTGTGTAGGGAAATCTGGCAAACACTGTCTTAATCAAATGAGCAAGGTTAATATTACCCGTAGTAAGTCCTGTTTATATAATATGGTGAATTGAACTGCTTATTATATATAGCATGTGAACAAGACCTGATTTTTCAGAAAGCTTTGTCCACTTCATAATTTTTCTGTACCTGAAAGAAAAGAAGGGATGCGAACTCAACAGTCCAAGCAGGTTTATTGCTGAACCTGAGAGGGACCCCTCTCTCCTGGCCAGCAGAACAAAGGAAAGAGTCTCTGACAGGTCAAGAGGCTTTTTATGACCAGGATTTTTGGCGGACTGTTTGAGGGTAGGGATCAGGGGAAAGGTGGTCTTTTGGCTTGCTGATGTGTCCTCTGGAAAGTGCTTGTAGCCTAGGTAATATGACACTTAGGTCTCTGTGATGGTGGGTGGGCTTATTCGAAAGGTGGTACTCAGGTCTAGATTCTAGCAGGACCCACTAAAAAGTGCATACAATCTGTGGCAAAGTTAATTTAAATCTAGATTTTTTGACATTTCTCCTTATCTTCCACAATTATTCACTATGTAGAATCAACAGTTGTTTTTTCTGGTGTGTGTATGTGTGAGAGAGGGAGAAACAGAGAGAGACAGAGAAAAGAGGCAGGCTTTGTCTTTGTCTGTTTTTGCCTGTTTTTGTAATAATCCACAAGTACACCACATCAGTAGTTACAGCGACCAAAAACTATATTGAATTACATATGGTAATTCAAGGAGCTTGTTAATTTGTAAAAGTTCTGAACTTCACATCTGTATAACTTGAATTCAACTCAGAGTTGGCTGTATTAAACATTATTATTATATCCCAAATGGTTTTATTTTTGTTACAGATTTATGGTACTTTTAATGAAATGTTGGTGTCTGTTATCTCATGTGATATAAAATACATTACCTGTATTAAAATGAAAATGCACTGTAGCTTTCCTACTTTGCATTGTGGAATGGAATTAATATTGGATTCATAGACTGAAGATCTGTGTTCTAGTTCCTGTCCCATTACTTCCTAAATATGACTAACTTCTTTTTCACATCTATAATATTGGGAATAATCACATCTTATCTTTAGCTATGGCTGTATTCATCATGCATTCTCAGAGGTGCTCCATTTAAACAGATTTTAAAGGCTATTAAATAGTTGGTGAAAAAACAGTTTTGAGCAAAATATTTCAATTAAGCAGCAATTAGCTGTTCATTACAGGTTGTTATAAGGATTAAATAAGATAATTGGGTATATAAAGACAGTGCCTAGCACAAAATATATTCTCAACGAATAGAAAATAGTTGACAGAGGTAGAATTTCCTATTGCCATTTTTCTGGTCCTATTGAAGTGAATACTCAGTTAAGCTTTGTTCATTTTTCATAAGCCTTTGAGAATTAACTTGCTAAAGAAATTATATAAAAGAAGCTGACTAATCAAATGTTAGTGATACTCTAGAGAAAATCCCTACTTAAAAATTGAAGGTTGACTATTGACTAAATGACTTTTGTGGTTCCTTCCCTATGATTTTATGTTGTAATACTTACCTAAACCTACCTCACAGGGTTTGTTGATAAGGTAACAAGGATAATATATGTGAAAATCCTTTGTAGATGTAAAGTAACCATACAAATATGTGATACTGTATACCACTAAATCGCTGGTTAATAGACATTCCTTCAGTAACTGTAAGAACTGTCTGTATTCACTAGAAATTAAAGGGTACATCTGATGTGTTGAAATTTTTTTTTCTGGTGAGACCTAGAATTTATTATTATTACAGTTGTTGCTATTGTTGTCTCTGTTGTTTATTAAAGGTTTTGTTTTAGGTTTGTTTTCTGAAGTTTTTTTTCTTAGCTAAAGGATTATAGCACTTTTTAAAACATATTTTTTTATTATTGATTTTTTTATTAAGGTATCATTGATACACACTCTTATGAAGGTTTCACATGAAAAACAATGTGTTTACTATATTCACCCATATTTTGAGTCCCCCCATACCCCATTGAAGACATTGTCCATCAGTGTAGTAAGATGCCACAGAGTCACTACTTGTCTTCTCTGTGCCACACTGTTCACCATGACCCCCCACACACCATGTGTACCAATCATAATACCCCCCAATCTCCTTCTCCCTCCCTCCCGACCCCTCACCCTTGGTAACCGCTAGTCCTTTCTTGGAATCTGTGAGTCTCTTCCTGGCTTATTTCACTGAGCATAATACCCTCTAGCTCCATCCATGTTGTTGCAAATGGTAGGATTTGTTTTTTTCTTATGGCTGAATAGTATTCCATTGTGTCTATGTACCACATCCACATATTCTTCATCCATGCATCTACTGATGGACATGTAGGTTGCTTCCATATCTTGGCTATTGTAAATAGTGCTGCAATAAACGTAGGGGTGCATATGTCTTTTTGACTCTGAGAATTTTTCTTTGGGTAAATTCCTAGGAGAGGAATTCCTGGGTCAAATGGTATTTCTATTTATAGTTTTTTGAAGAACTTCCATATTGCTTTCCACAATGGTTGAACTAATTTACATTCTAACCAACAGTGTAGGAGGGTTCCCCTTTCTCCACATCCTCACCAGCATTTGTTGTTCCTAGTCTTTTCAATGTTGCCCATCCTAACTGGTGTGGGTGATATGTCATTGTGGTTTTAATTTGCATTTCCCTGATGATTAGTGATGTGGAGCAACTTTTCATGTGTCTGTTGGCCATCTGAATTTCTTCCTTTAAGAATTGTCTGTTCATATCCTCTGCCCATTTATTAAATTGGGTTATTTGCTTTTTGGGTGTTGAGGTGTGTGACTTCTTTATATATTTTGGATGTTAACCCGTTGTCAGATAAGTCGTTTACAAATATATTCTCCCATACTCTAGGATGCCTTTTTGTTCTGCTGATGGTGTCCTTTGCTGTACAGAAGATTTTTTGCTTGATGTAGTCCCATTTGTTCATTTTTGCTTTTGTTTCCCTTGCCCGAGGAGATGTGTTCAGGAAAAAGTTGCTCATGTTTATATTCAAGAGATTTTTGCCTATGTTTTCTTCTAAGAGTTTTATGGTTTCATGACTTACATTCCGGTCTTTGATCCGTTTCGAGTTTACTTTTGCACATGCGGTTAGACAATAATCCAGTTTCATTCTCTTACATGTAGCTGTCCAGTTTTGCCAACACCAGTTTTTGAAGAGGCTGTCATTTCCCCATTGTATATCTATGGCTCCTTTATCATATATTAATTGACCATGTATGTGTGGGCTTATCCTGTGCTCTCTAGTCTGTTCCATTGGTCTATGGGTCTGTTCTTGTGCCAGTACCAAATTGTCTTGCTTACTGTGGCTTTGTAGTAGAGCTTGAAGTTAGGGAGCGTAATCCCCCCAGCTTTATTCTTCCTTCTCAGGATTGCTTTGGCTGTTCTAAAATATATATTTTAATTGAAGTATAGTTTACATACAATATTATATTGGTTTCAAGTATACAACACAGTGATTTAGCAGTTATGAACATTACTAAATGTTCACCCCTACTAGTGTAGTTACTGCCTATCACATAACTGTTATTCTTACAACACTTCTTTACATAGCATACATTCTGCTGTTTCTTCCAGTCCATTTACTTCTCTGATAGGTTTTCCTAAGGCAATGCCCAGAGGTGTTGCTATGGTTATGGTTGAAATTCAGCATTTCCATTAAGGAGACAACTTTCTTAAAACCATTTCAATATATACAGCTCTCTGCAATCAGATTCACTCAGCATGGTGCACTACTCTTGGTTTAACTTAAGCAGCACAGAACCAATTTTATGATGTCTTCAGAAGGAAAGCTATAGCTGGAAAGCAAAATGATTTTGAGCCCTGGTATAGTGTCTACTGCCAATTATTTCTTCTCATTATGAGAATAATATATCCTGTATACTGTTCTGGTTCTTTTGCAAAAGAAAAAAAGGTTTTATGACCCATCAATTTTTTGTTTTTTTCAGGTTTCATTTACTAACCCTACCAGCACATTTCAAAGTCAAATTGTAATTTTATTTTCTGGTTCCCTAAGAAGTAGCATTTAAAGAAAATTGTAGCAGATTACTCCTTAGTCTGAATTTTATTTCACCACCATGAACAAAGCCATTTTCCTAGACATTTTTCATATAATTCCTGAAAATACTTTCTCAGATCTTTCTCAGTATCAAAAGCCAGGCTAAAATTCTCATATTGTCCGTGGTTGCTGTATTTTGTTACTTCCTTTGTCAGCATTCCTGTTTCTTTTCTTTCTTTTTTTTCCCTTAGTTTATTTTCTGAGTTTAGCAGTGGGGAATTCATTTGACTGTGTTCACAGCAGGTAATAAGTGCTATGGTAGTCACTGGATTGGTTTCTTTGGATGGTTAGGATGGTAATTAAGCTTTTCTGAAGCTGCCAACTATATTGGGGGTTTGGTGCATATTTAAGGCTTATTTAAAAATAGTTCCTTCAGAAATTGAACCATTTAACCAGTAGAATTTATAAGGGCATATTCCTTTATCAGGCAGAGATTACTTAGATGTCTGAAATTGTCAAGCAGAAGAAAATCCTCACTCATATAAGGCCAGATTTAATGCTGTATTATATCATTCTAATTTATAGTGTTTAATTTATGATTTTCAGGGGTGCTTCTTATCTACTATAAATTTCCTAAAATAGCTTTCACTAACAAAACATACTTAAAAAATGCAGTCTTCTATAAAAAACTGAATAAGAAATATTTATTCAGATACTTTTATAGATTTGAACTCATCCATGATGTTTACTTCTTGAACCCAAAATCTAAATCTAGATAAAATACAGAGAAGACATTGTTTTTATGAGCTATAGTTCTGAGGTCTTAAATTTTATCTAAATAAGCTGGGATGTTGATATCTTTAAGACTCCAAGCATTCTAACTGAATCATAAATGAGAGCAGATCTATTACCACTTCTAATCAACATAGTACTGCCTTCTTTTACCATTTCTATGCAGCACAGTACTAGACGTTCTAGTCAGAGCAGTTAGCCAATAAAATGAAATAAAAGGCATCCAAATTGGAAATGAAGTAAAATGATCTGTTTGCAGATGTCATGAGGTTATTTGAAGAAAACACTTGAAGGTTCTACACAAAAAACTGTTAGAAGTAGTAAGTGAACTCTGCAAAGTAGCAGGATTCAGTCAACACACAAAAATCAGTTGCATCTCCACACTTGAACAATGAAAAATCTGCAAAGGAAATTATGAAAACAATTTCATCTACAAATAGTATCAAAAAGAACAAAATACTTAGAAATTAACCTACCCAAAGAGGTGAAAGACTTGTACAATGAAAGAAATTAAAGAAGGCATATAAATATCTTAGGAAAATATCCCCTATTCATGGACTGGAATACATAATATTGTTAGTATGCTAATACTACGCAAAGCAAAATACAGATTCAGTGTAATCCTTATCAAAATCCCAATGATGTTTTTTGCAGAAATTGAAAAACCTACCCTAAAGTTCATATGGAATCTCATGGGACCCCAAATAGCCAAAATAATCTTGAAAAAGAACAACAAAATCAGAGGACTCACACTTCATGATTTTAAGGCTTATTTAATGCTGTAGTAATCAAAACAGTGTGGTACTAGCATAAAGACAGATATATAGACCAATGGAATAGAATAGAAAGCCCAGAAACACACCCTTGTACTTGTGGTCAAATTATTTTTGATAAGGGTGCCAAGAGCATTCAGTAGGCAAAAGATAGTCTTTTCAACAAATGGTGTTGGGAAAACTGGATATTCACATGCAAAAGAATGAAGTTGGATTCTTATCTAACACCATATACAAAATCTATCAAAGACCCAAATGTAAGACTAAAGCATTAGAACTCCTAGAAGAAAATCTAGAAAAGATCTTAAGACATTTGATTTTACAGTGATTTCTTAGATATGACACTAAAGGCACAGGCAACAAAAGAAAAAATAGACAAATTCATACTTAATGGAAATTAAAATTTTTATGCATCAAAATACACTATCTATAGAATAAAAAGGCAACCCACAGAATGGAAGAAAATATTTGTAAGTTGTGTACCTGATAAGGGATTAATATTCAGACTTTATAAAGAATTTCTAAGACTCAGCAACAAAAACAATTCAAAAATGGGCAAAGGACTTGAATAGACATTTCTTCAAAGAAGATACAGAAACGGGCAATAAGCATGTGAAAAGATGCTCAACATCACTAATTGCTAGGGAAATGCAAATCAAAACTACAGTGAGCTACCACCTCATACCCATTAGGATGGCTTCTATCAAAAAGAAAACAGATAATATGTGTTGTTTGAGGATATGGGGAAATTGGAACTCTTGTACACTGTTCATGGGAACGAACATAAATGGCGTGTCTGCTGTGGAAAATAGTGTGATAGTTCCTCAAAAAATTAAAAATACGATCACCATATGAGCCAGCAATTTCATTTCTAGTTATATATCCAAAATAACTGAAAGCAAGGTCCCAAAGAGATATTTATACACCCACATTCATAGCAGCATTTTTTACAATAGTTACAATGTGGAAGTAACCCAAATATCTATTAACAGATAAATGGATAAGCAAAATGTGATATATACATACAATGGAATTTTGTTCAGCCTTAAAAAGGAATGAAATTTTGCCACATGCTACAACATGGAAGAACCTTGATGACATTGTGCTAAGTGAAATATGCCAGTCACAAAAAGACAAATACTGTGTGATTTCGGTTATAGGAAGTTGTGAAGTCAAAGTCATAGAGATAGAAAGAGTTGTTGCTAAGGGCTGGGAGCAAGAGGAATGGGAAGTTATTGCTTAATGATTATAGAATTTCAGTTTTGCAAGGTGAGAAGAGTTCTGGAGATGGATGGTGGTGATTGTTGCACATTGTGAATGTATTTAATACCACTGAACTGTACAGTTTAAAATGCTTAAGATGGTAAATTTTATGTTATGTGTATCTTACCACTATTAAAAAAATTTAAGAGACAGTGAGAGTAGAGAAAATAGAGACAGCAAGTATAGATTGTTCTTTCAAGTTTGGTAATGGGCAGCAGAGAAATAGGATGTTAGCTGGGAGGTGAAATGTTTGGTCAAGAAACTTGTATTTTAACCTTGGATATACATTATACAGATGGAAACATTGATAATTGAGAAAGAATACAATTGCAGAAATGATATACCTGGTTGTTGGTTAGGGATGGAATTTAGTAAATAAAAGAGATAGCCTTAGGTAGGAGTATGGACAATTCTACCAGTGTGATAGGAGGAAAGACAGATTTATGGTTACAGGTACACAAAGTTTGGTAGACTTGGTGATGGGAGCTCTTCTGAGTTCTAATGACTTCTACTTTCTCAATGGGAATAAGAGGGAAGGAGGAGATTGTAAGTTAAGAAAAAATATAGTAAATTGTTAGGCAACACTAAAGTTAGTGGTCATGAATTAAAGGAAGACAAGTCAGTATGTTTGAATCTTACTTTGGTCACATTCAGCTGTTTGGGTGATGGCTGGAGTAAGGGGAGAGATAGAGATAAACCAGATTTTACAAAATGAGTTTTACAGAGGGATAAGAGATTTGAGAGTTTATGCAAGGGACTGATTAAAATGATGAACCACAAAAGGAGAGTAATGAAGATTGTAGGGAAAATGGATTAAAGGTCCTGGTGAATTCAAAATTGTTGAAGTCCATGTTCTATAAGGAGTGTATTGGAAAAAAAGGAGACAGTAGGTGGAGAGCGAGATGATTGAAATGGATATTATGAAAGTTATTTTGTTATTAGTAATGACATGGCCTAGGGAATGATTATGGGACTGAGTTGAAGTGAAGGACAAGAACATTGGAGGTGAATTCAAGGAACTAAAATGTCTGAGTCATTAGAAGCATCATCTGTGTAGATATTGAAGTCACTAAAAATGTATCAATTTTGGTGGAAAGAGTGATAGTAAGTAGGTGCTAAAGTATTTGAGTAATGAGGCCATGTGATGTGGAGGTCTGCTGAAAACTCTGATAGTAGTTGGTAATGAATGAAATAGCCTGATAACCAAGTGTGAGAAGGCTTTTAGGGGGAAAGTAGGTGACAATGAGGAACAAGGAAGACACCTAACCTACTTCAAGGTCAGGTGATCTGAGGGATCAAAGAGAAAACTGGGACTGCCTAAGAGGGCTCCAAGGGAAACAGTCTTCAAGGGAGTCGAGTATCTGCTAATGTCAGAAGGCAAAAGGAATGGAATGCTTAGAGAAGAGGCTGAAGATAGGAGATTTGTTGATGACAGACCGTGAGTTCCAAAGAGCACTGTGAAGGGTTCGGGAGGTTGGAGAGGAGGGATGTGAGTGTGGATCAGTTGAAGGGACATACGGAGCTTAATGGAGATGAGAGTTGGTGAAGTAGGGGTTACCTGGCAGATACTGGTTTCTTGTGGTGACTGTTAGGTCGAGAAAGCCAAAGATATGCAGGAGTCCCTAATGGTGACAGCAAGATTTAATAGAAGACTTCACTACAGAGGTAGTGAAGGGCTGAATCAGAGAGACTACAGTGCTGAAAGGAAAATGTTTTAGGGTTTTACAGTAATCAGGCTTTAGCTAAGCAGATGTTCCTAAGGGTCTGGGCAGGTCACAGGTATAAGAATTTCCATCTCTTCGTTAGCAGGACTTGAGCCTTGTGGATGTTCTCAGGATCTGGGCAGGGTGGCATGATGTTTTCTAGCTCCTCTACGGACCTGTGATTTCTCTAAGAATTAAACTCAGAATGTCACAATTAGTTGTCCTGTTCTGCCTTCTCTACAGTAACTGAGGTACAGTAATTGAGCATGGCTGGATTGATTCTTTTTTTTTAAGGTATCATTGATATACACTCTTATGAAGGTTTCACAAGAAAAACAATGTGGTTATTGCATTCACCCTTATTATCGAGTCCCCCTCATACCCCATTGTAGTCACTGTCCATCAGTGTAGTAAGATGCCACAGAGTCCTTATTTGTCTTCTCTGAGCTACACTTTCTTCCCCGTGACACCACACACAACATGTGCACCAATCATGATACCCTTCAATCCCCTTCTCCCTCTGTCCCTGCCCTCCCTCCCCTACCCCTCCCCTTTGGTAACCACTAGTCCCTTCTTGGAGTCTGTGAGTCTGCTGCTATTTTGTTCCTTCAGTTCTGCTTTGTTGTTACACTCCACAAATGAGGGAAATCATTTGGCATTTGTCTTTCTTTATACATTTATCTACTGATGGGCACTTAGGTTGCTTCCATATCTTGGCTATTGTAAATAGTGCTGTGATAAACATAGGGATGCTTATGTCTTTTTGAATCTGAGTAATTATATTCTTTGGTAAATTCCTAGGAGTGGAATTCCTGGGTCAAATGGTATTTCTATTTTGAGTTTTTTGAGGACCCTCCATATTGCTTTCCACAATGGTTGAACTAATTTACATTCCCACCAGCAGTGTAGGAGGGTTCCCATTTTTCTGAATCTTCGCCAGCATTTGTTGTTCCTAGTCTTTTCGATGTTGCCCATCCTAACTGGTGTGACGTGATATCTTATTGTGGTTTTAATTTGTATTTCCCTGATAATTAGTGATGTGGAGCGTCTTTTCATGTGCCTGTTGGTCATCTGAATTTCTATAAAAAAAGTACATGCTATACTAGTCTGTTTATATGAAGTTTAAGAAGAGGTACAACTAATTTATGGTGGAAAGAAATGAGAACACTGGGAAGCTGGGTTTGGGGATTGACTGGAAAGGAGCATGAAGGAACTTTCTTAAGTAATGATGATGTCCTGTATTATGACAGAGATTTGAGTTACACAGGTACATGCATTCATTGAAATTCACTAAGTACATATAAGATCTGTGTATTTTATTATATGTAAATTTTGCTAAAAACTATAAATAAATACTGGATTCTAGTCAATAATATGCATATTGAAATATTTAAGGGGAATTGTACTGATATCTGTATGTTAATTTAAAACACATAAAAAATAAGATAGGTCAATGGATTGTATAATGGAAGAATCTAAATAAGTATGTGGATATTCACTGTAAAATTCTTTAAACTTTTCTGTGCATTTGATACCCTAAAAATCAATTGCTTATTTACTACACAGAGTGAAACAAAGTAAGCACTAGCCTCTGGAAGTTAAGTCACTTAGTATGTTTCTGGCTGGATGAAAGTTTTCCCAGAACTAGTATGAACCACT
Source organism: Smutsia gigantea (assembly GCA_032199065.1). NCBI lineage: Eukaryota > Metazoa > Chordata > Mammalia > Pholidota > Manidae > Smutsia > Smutsia gigantea. The sequence goes on from JAVSCE010008869.1 coordinate 51,831, forward strand.
GCTGGATTTCTTTATGTTATCATGTTATTTTGTTTATATACATCAATGAGAATTTAGTTTGTTCATCTAATCTCAACTCATTTCAAAATCTGAGAGCATGTTTGGAAGGTCTTTAAAATGGGATAAATTATCATTATTTTCAATATTAGAAAATTTTCCTCCTATATATATCCTGAGAATTTACTTGAGGTTCTATCACAATTTATAAGTAGCAGGTATTTGCAAGACCATTTGTTGGAATTTCTATATAATCACATGTGATTAAAATAAAGTAGGAAAATAAATCACAGCTTTTCTCCTCAGTGCCTCATTTAAATTCTGGTGAATGCAGTTGAATTTGCATGTATTTTAGCTATACAGACTAGAATGAAGGAATCTCCACTCTGCTACACATTTTGCCTGGCTTTAGTTTTCCTTAGGCTTATCGGAATGATTAGAGGGCAGGAAGGAGAATGGAAGGTAATTCTAAACACTTCTTCAATTTTGGTGGATTTGATATTAACTCTCAACATTACTCAGTTGTTATAAATTTATACTTAAACAGGATCTCTAAATTGTAACCAAAATAGATGTAGCAGATAACTAAATATTTTAACTTTAAGAGAAGAATCTGAGGGGAAAAGGTCATAGCATAAATTAAATATAAGAGTTTATGATTACAGATTTCTCACATATCAATTTTCCTTACGGAATCATGTCTCGCCTAATTTATTGTGCTTCATAGTTGAATGTTATTTAATTTAACTCATTGAATATGCACCCCTTTAAGGAAGTATCATTTTATCTTATTTGTTATACTCAAAAATCAAGATAAACTTAATGCATGTGTCTCTCTGTTTTGAGAATAATTATCACTCTCTCGAAAGCAGTTCAATCCCAAGTAAAAAATAAGGGCTCATTACAGGCTTTTAAATAGTAAAATAATAATGACATTATTTGCTTCTCTTAGAAACCACGTGGAAAAAAATTGGAAGATAAACAAGAAAGAAAAATGCAAACTCCATCTTCATTAAGAGTAGAAAATATCTGTAACACCAAATCACAAATTTGCTGCCAAATGCAACAAAGGCCTTGTGGCCTGGAGAAACTGATGAGCTAGAAAGCCTGCATCTGCAGGTCTTAGTGAGAGCTGATAGACTGTATACTTCAAACAGGGTGGTAGGCTCTCAGGGACAAATAGATAATTCTCGAACCATTCACAGGCTACCAGCAAGAACTTCTCAGTACCTACTTTGGCACCAAAAAGGTGGAGAAGAGAAGCCGAATGGGGAATGGGAAATACACTATATTTTTAGAAATCAGTGTGAGCAAAAAGATTGAGCAAAAAGATCCTGTATTTTTAGCATCTTTGTGTTTGCCAATCTGGTGGCTGGGAGAAGTTAGGAATAAAATACTAACTTTCACGCAACCTTGGGTCCTCAGGAACTTCACTGTGAACTCGGGAGAATTCTTGCCAGCCTGGAACATGGGTCTGGCCGCTTTCTCACATGAACCTCTTATGAATAGCTGGTCCAGGAAGAATCCACTTCATTTATAGATGACTATTATAAGTGAACCAGCATAGAATGTATATGAAGAGATTACATTAAAAAAAAATTGACCCTCATACACTGTTGGTGGGAACATAAATTGGTACAGCCACTGTGGAAAGCAGTACGGAGGTTCCTCAAAAACTAGAAATACAAAGACCATACAACCCAGTAATTCCACTTCTAGGAATTTACCTGAAGAAAATAAAATCTCTGATCCAAAAAGATACATGCACTCCTGTTTATCATGGCACTATTTTCAATAGCTAAGATACGGAAATAACCAAAGTGTCCATCAGTAGATAAATGGATAAAGAAGAAATTGTACATATACACAATGGAATAATATTCAGCAATAGAAAAGAAAGAAATCCTGCTATTGTGACAATATGGATGTTCCTAGAGGGTATTATACTAAGTGAAATAAGCCAGGCAGAGAAACACAAATAACATGACTCACTTGTAGAATCTAAAATCAAAACAAAACAAAATGAACAAAATATAATTAGACTCATATACACTAAGAAGTGACCGGTGGTTACCATGGGGGAGAAGCTGGGGTGACTGGGTAGGGAGAGTGAGCGGGAGAGAGGGGCTCAAAACTCTCAATCATAAGTTGGTCACAGAGATGGTAGTACAGCATGGAGAATATAGCCAATGGTTCTGTAATATATTTCTGTTGACAGATAGTAACTGCACTAGTTGGGGTGAGGATTTAATACTGTGTGTAACTGGGTATGAAATTAGAAATTGTGCAAAGAAAATGAAAAAGTCCACACACACATGGAGCCGTAACAACATGCTCCTAAATAATCAATGGATCAATGACCAATTTAAGACAGAGATCAAGCAATATATGAAGACAAATGACAACAACAACTCAACACCACAAAATCTGTGGGATGCAGTGAAGGCTGCTAAGAGGGCAGTATATTGCAATACAGGCCTACCTCAGAAAAAAAGAACAATCTGATATGAACAGTCTAAACCCACAATTAACGAAACTAGAAAAAGAAGAACAAGTGAGGCCCAAAGTCAGTAGAAGGAGGGACATCATAAAGATTAGAGCATAAATAAATAAAATTGAAAAGAATAAAACAATAGAAAGAATCAATGAAAGCAGGAGCTGGTTCTTTGAAAAAATAAACAAAATAGATAAAACCCTAGCCAGACTAACCAAGAAAGAAAATCTACACGCATAAACAGAATCAGAAATGAGAAAGGGAAAATCACAACAGACACCACAGAAATACAAAGAATTATTAGAGAATACTATGAAAAATTATATGCTAACAAACTGGATAACCTAGAAGAAGTGGACAACTTTCTAGAAAAATACAATCTTCCTAGGCTAACCCAAGAAGAAACACAAAATCTGAACAGACCAATTACCAGCAAGGAAATTGAATTAGTGATCAAAAAACTACCTAAGAACAAAACCCCTGGAGCAGACGGCTTCACCACTGAATTTTATCAAACAGTTAGTGAAGACCTAATACCCATCCTCCTTAAAGTTTTCCAAAAGTAGAAGAGGAGGGAATATGTCCAAACCCATTCTGTGAGGCCAGCATCACTCTAATACCAAAACCAGGCAAAGACACCACAAAAAAAGAAAATTACAGACCAATATCCCTGATAAACATAGATGCAAAAATACTCAACAAAATATTAGCAAACCAAGTACAAAAATACATCAAAAAGATCATCCATCATGATCAAGTAAGATTTATTCAAGGGATGCAAGGATGATACAATATTTGAAAATCCATCAACATCATCCCCCACATCAACAAATAGGACAAAAACCACATGATCATCTCCATGGATTCTGCAAAATCATTAAACAAAATTCAACATCCATTCATGATAAAAACTCAACAAAATGGGTATACAGGGCAAGTACCTCAACATAATAAAGGCCATATATGACAAACCCACAGCCAACATTATACTTAACAGTGAGAAGTTGAAAGCCTTTCCTTTAAGATAGGGAACAAGACAAGGGTGCCCACTCCCTCCACTTTTATTCAACCTAGTTCTAGAGGTCCTGGCCATGGCAATCAGACAACACAAAGAAATAAAAGGCATCCAGATTGGTAAAGAAGAAGTTAAACTGTCACTGTTTACAGATGACATGATATTGTACCTAAAAACCCTAAAGAATCCACTCCAAAACTACTAGAACTAATATCTGAATTCAGCAAAGTTGCAGGATACAAAATTAATGCACAGAAACCTGTTGCATTCCTATACACTAACGATGAACCAGTAGAAAGAGAAAACAGGAAGACAGTTCCATTCACAATTCCATCAAAAGAATAAAATACCTAGCAATAAACCCAATGAAGGATGTGAAAGACCTATACCCTAAAAACTACAAGGCCCTCATTAGAGAAATGAAAGAAGATACCAATAAATGGAAATATCCGTGCTCATGCATAGGAAGAATTAATATTGTCAAAATGGCCATCCTGCCTAAAGCAATCTACAGAGTCAATGAAATCCCTATCAAAATACCAACGGCATTCTTCAATGAACTAGAGCAAAATAGTTCTAAAATTCATATGGAATCACAAAAAAACCCAAATAGCCACAGCAAACCTGAGAAGGAAGAATAAAGCTGGGGAGATTACGGTCCCCGACCTCAAGCTCTACTACAAAGCCGCAGTAATCAAGACAATTTGGTACTGGCACAAGAACAGACCCATAAACCAATGGAACAGACTAGAGAGCACAGATATAAACCCACACATATATGGCCAATTAACATATGATAAAGGAGCCTTGGACATACAATGGGGAAATGATAGCCTCTTCAACAATTGGTGTTGGCAAAACTTGACAGCTACATGTTAGAGAATGAAACTGGATTACTATCTAACTTCATACACAAAAGTAAACTTGAAACAGATCAAAGACCCAAATGTAAATCATGAAACCATAAAACTCTTAGAAGAAAATATAGGCAAAAATGTCTTGACTGTCAACATGAGCAACTTTTTCCTGAATGCATCTCCTCGGGCAAGGGAAACAAAAGCAAAAATGAACAAATGGGACTACATCAAACTAAAAGGTTTCTGTACGGCAAGGGACACCAATCAGCAGAACAAAAGGCATCCTACAGTATGGGAGAATATATTTGTAAATGACATATCTGACAAGGGGTTAATATCAAAATATACGAAGAACTCACACGCTTCAACACCCAAAAAAGCAAAAGCAAATAACCTGATTAAAAAATGGGCAGAGGATATGAACAGACAGTTCTCCAAAGAAGAAATTCAGATGGCCAATAGGCACATGAAAAGATGCTCCACATGGCTACTTATCAGGGAAATGCAAATTAAAACCACAATGAGATATCACTTCACACCAGTTAGTATGGCCAAGATTGAAAAGACTAGGAACAACAAATGTTTGTGAGGATGTGGAGGAAGGGGAACCCTCCTATACTGCTTATATGAATGCAAATTAGTTCAACCATTGTGGAAAGCAATATTGAGGTTCCTCAAAAAACTAAAAGTAGAAATACCATTTGACCCAGGAATTCCTCTCCTAGGAATTTACCCAAAGAAAACAAGTTCTCAGATTCAAAAAGACATATGCACCCCTATGTTTATTGCAGCACTATTTACAATAGGCAAGAAATGGAAGCAACCTAAGTGTCCATCAGTAGATGAATGGATAAAGAAGAAGTGGTACATATACACAATGGAATATTATTCAGCCATAAGAAAGAAAAAAATCCTACTATTTGCAACAACATGAATGGAGCTCAGGGGTATTATGCTCAGTGAAATAAGCCATGCAGAGAAAGACAAATGCCAGATGATTTCTCTCATTTGTGGAGTATAACAACAAAGGAAAACTGAAAGAACAAAACACTAGCAGGTTGACAGACTCCAAGAAGGGCCTAGTGGTTACCAGAGGGGAGGGGTGGTGGAGGGTGGGGAGGGAGGGAGAAGGGGATTGAGGGCTTTTATAATTAGTACACATAGTGTGGGAGGGATCATGGGGAAGACAGTGTAGCACAGAGAAGTAGTGATTCTGACATCTTAACTACACTGATGGACAGTGACTGCAATGGGGTATGGTGGGGACTCGATAATATGGATGAATGTAGTAACCACAATGTTTTTCATGTGAAACCTTCATAAGAGTGTATATCAATGATACCTTAATAAAAAAAATAATGTGTGTAACAGTTGAACCACTGTGTTATATATGTGAAACCAATATAATATTTTATATTAACTATACTTCTGTAAAAAATTGTTTTTAATTCAACAGAAATAAAAATAAATGGTTATTGAAAAACACTGTTGAATAATGGAAAACAGAGGTGACCAAAGTTTTAATAAAATGTGTTGCCTTGAATAATAATTTTAAAAATCTTGCAAACATTGATAAAACTATAACTTCAAGCAGAGAAAGGAGAAAAAGATTTAGAGTAAAAGACGAATCTTAGTTAACAGCTCAGGAAATAATTGGAAGAGAAAAATTTCCAATGAAATGAAGAATGCATTTTTTAAGAAAACTATCCAGAAACAAATGCTGACTTGAATCTATAGTTTGAGAGGGCACATCGTGAGCTAGGAAAAATTTACATGGAACAAATAACATCAAGGCACAATCTAGTAATGTTATTGGGCTGCAAAAAAAAAAAAAGAGTCCAGAGGAAAAGAACAAACAGGGGGAGAAAGATTCAGAATGGCTTTAGACTTACTCTCAGAAGAGTTTAGGGCCAGAAGACAGTGGAACAATATCTATAAAGTCCTTGGACCAAAAATTCTGTGGCCCAAGAATTTTATATCTAGTTAAACTGTTGTTCTGTTGAACAGGCAAGAAACCTTTTTGAATATGCAGGAAATCAGAAAGTATAATTTCCCTGATGCCTTTGTGAGAAACTACTAGAGGGCATGTTTTGGATAACTAAGTGATAAAGAAAATATAGCAAAAGACCTGATGTGAGCACTGAATTCAGGGTGGAGGCTTACTATTCTAGTATGGAATTTATTTATAAACTCTGACAGTGTAGAAATTACATAACTCAAAGGAATTGAAAGCATAAACAGAGAGTAGATAGTAGAAGGTGGTAAACGTAAGGAGGACGTACTCTAGCAAAATGTAAAAACCAAGTCAATAAATCCAGAAAAGAAAACTCGGAATCTAGAAAAAAAAGTGAGCCACCATTGAAGAACTCCATAAGGAAGTCCCAGGATGTCATTTGTACACCAAGTTTAAAGTCCAGGGAGTTTTCCAGGAAGAAAAAAAGGACTGATTTGTTTGAGCATATGGAAAATATTCTTGAATGGTGTGCCATAATGATGTTGGAGCTTTGGGGGAAAAAACCAGGTGTGTTGAAAGCAAATGAAAAATAAAACGAGGCAGTTAATTCTAGGAAAAATAGTTTCACAAGAAAGGAGCTGTGATCTTAGTATACTGTTTGAACATCACACTCTGTAGAGCTATACTATTTTAAAGCCCACTGAGTTAACCAGGTATTGGGGGACAGGGAAGTCGTGTGTGCAAGAAGCAGCATTAAACCTCAACCATGAAGAAGAGCTATTGTTAATATGGATAAATGAAGAGCTACCAGAGGGAGAAGATAATGTATCTGATACCCGATGCTGAAAAGTAAGAAACATCAGTGTGAACATTTTTTTCAGAAAGATGGCAACACAGGAGAATGGTGAGAAGAGTTGAGGCCAGAGGTCTCTAGAGCATAGAGAAGAAAAGGGAAGGATTTCCTGTCTTTCATCACGAGTCTTCTAGTTAAAGTTGACTTTTTAAAGTATATGATGCAACATTTTGATAAAAATAAAAATTTAACAAGAAATGGATTATATATCTTTGTGTACTGTGCACAGAAAGGCATGTGAAGATGTTCACTGAAGCATTGTTTATGGTATTAAAGAATTATAAATGACCTAAGTGTCTGATGAAAGAGAGACTATGTAACAGCTTAAAACAAGTTGCGTGTGTGTTCCTGGGACCTAGTTCTCTGAAACATCACTAAGGGAGAAGTTCAATTTATAGTAGTACATATGTCATTTCGTTTATATTGCATAAATCCAAACAAAGGTATATTTTTTATGCTTGTCTGTAAATGCACAGAAAAAAGGCCTGAAGGATATAACAAACTGATAAGTGTTGCCTTTCCTTCCTACTTTTAGTACTCCTGTATTCTCTTGATTTTTTTCAAGAAGAATGTGGTATTTAATACTTTCAAATTAAAATAAATGAATAAATACACAAGCTATGTTTATGGAAAAACTAGAATCATGGCCCAGGATTCAGGTAACACGTTTCCTATACCCACCGTATCATCAAGAAACTACACAACTTTGAGCAGATTGTCTTGCGTCTCTGTTTTCTGTCAGTAGAATCTGAATAATTATTACCACATGTGTTCTTGGACCAAGCAATTATACTGTTAGAGATTTACAATATAGCTTTCAAGATTCACAAACCTGGGTTTAAAATATGGCTCCATTATTAACCTAATTGCCAAGTTCTTTAGCTAGGAATTTCAGATACGTCGTATTTCACAGTGTTATTGTAAGAATTAAAAGTAATAAAATATGTAAAGAATTTGTTTATTTTTAAGGTATCATTGATATTATCAAGTGCCCCCCCAATCCACTGCAGTCACTGTCCATCAGCATAGTAAGATGACATAGAGTCCTACTCTTCTTCTCTGTGCTATACTGCAGAGTCTCTACTTGTCTTCTCTGTGCTATACTGCCTTCCCTGTAAAGTAGTGAACACACTACATTATGTGTGTTAATCATAATGCCCTTTAACCCCTTCTCCCTCCCTCCCCACCCACCTTTCCTACCTACCCCTCTCCTTTTGGTAACTGCTAGTCCCTTCTTGGAGTCTGAGTCTGCTGCTGTTTTGTTCCCTCAGTTTTGCTTTGTTATACTCCACAAATGAGTGAAATCATTTGATACCTGAAAAGATGTAAAGAATTTAATACCTACATGTAATCAGAACTCAAAAATATAGCAAATCTTTTCATCTTTCCTAAAAACAAGATATTTGTGTTATAACAATATTAGTATATTCAGAATGTAAATGCAACAGCTTATGACCTAAGTTAATATCCAGGAATAGTAATATGGATTACTAGGACCATTAAGTAGGGTTCTATTTCTAGGTGTATTTCAAAGGATAATTGTGTGTCATTTTAGCAAAGTCCCAACAGTAAGACTGATTCAATATTGGCTGAAATAGAATTCCTATTAAAAAGCCATTTATACTTTTGAAATTTAAATACATTATCTCTTAGTAAGAGGGACTAAAGTCTCTAATATAAATGAGGCCACAGCATAAACCAATTATTTGATTTGACAACAAAAGTGTAACTATGACTCTAATTCCTGTCTGTGAGTGGGTATCACCTGTTTACTGATAAAAGCCCAAGTTTCACAGCCACGTGTAAGAACGTTATATTCAGTGTAATACTCTTTCATAAGTATATTGATTTTTACTCTTAAAGAACATTCTAAGGATTTAGAAAATAGCTCAAATATATATTTAAATCATAAAGACAGAAGTTAATTCTTTCAGCACATACTTATCAATCAGTGTGTGCCAGGAACTGATCTGGGCATTAGGCATCAGTGACCAGAAAAAGACAAAAAACACCTGTAGTCTAGTGGGCAGGGGAATGGAGACATAAACAATAAATATAATAAATAAGAAATGCGTATAGCATAATAGAAATTATAAAGGCTTTGCAAGAAAGAAAAGACTTACAACATAGAGGAATTGTAAGTGCAGGGAGAAGAGGAAGAACCATCAAAAGAGACTGAGAAGACAGAACCCTGTGGGAGAGTATAAGGTTCTGGAAGCTTAGAGAAGAAAGTGTATCAAAGTATGTGGAGGGAATGATCAGTTAGATGCTCCTCAGCAAGTCAGACCTGAGAATAGACTAGGATTTAACAATAGGAAGGTCATACTGGTGATGTTGACTAGTTTCAGTAAAGTGCTATTTAGTTACTTTTGGTCATGTGGTCTTGTGGCACTAGTGGTAGTTTGATCTTTGGTAAATGTGTAACATCTAGATTGTTATTCACAGAAAATTTAAGATACTGGTGGTTTTCTTGAATGTCATCCTGGTCAATGTAAACAAAGGGTTGTTGAGACTACCCTGAGAGCAGCAGTAGGGACTGAGATTTCTGTTGTAAGAACCCCAAACTGAGAGCTGCAGGAAGTAGTCATTTGGTGTAGGTAACATTATTTAGGTTCAGAAGAGCTAACTAAGAGGATCTATGATGTGTGGTATTCTAATACACTGACTCCAGGTGGTATTCCTAGAGTTTTCTATGGGAAGAAAATAGCTTAAAGAGGAAAATATTCAACCCTGGTTTTTAACTCCATTTAGTCCACTAAGAAAAACCCCCAAGTCAGGTGGAGAATTTGCCTTCTGTATTTTTCGTTTACAGTGTTATTCTAGATTTTGAATACATATGATTTAACTTGGGGGGTGGGGATAATCAGAAATTCCACATTTAAGCACTGTCACCCTAGCAAGGGCATCTTGAGTAGATAACATCATCATAATATGTGGGCTGAGATGAGGCTGCTCCAGACGAGTCTCTCTCAAAGTTAATTGATGGAAACTTCCCACCTTCAGGAATTTTTATTCCCTCTGTGATTCTGTGACAAGACTGCTGAAACACAGCTGTGCATGCTGTGCCGACGCCCACAGTCCCAGTGTCAGGAAGGATGTACTTTTAAACCTCTAATTTATCTAATAATGTCTTTGGTGATTTGTGTAGGTTTGGCATTGTGATGAAAATGCTTCCTGGCCTGGTTTATAACAAAAATCCAGTTTGCAGTCTTAAAATGTATTTAATGTTTTAATATGCATGCAGAATATATCAAGTCAACTTAGAAAAAGATCTGACTGAAATACTATCCTGTCCATCTAATAGGACTTATCCGCACATGATATTTGAGAATGAATGCAAATTAAGTGTTTTTATGCTAAGATAATCTACAGTGGCTTGCTTTGTAACAAGATGGCAATACACAGTGCTGAAAGAGCTTTCGTATTCAACTCCAATCTGACTCCTTTTTTCTAGAGGAAAATGTGGAGTGGACTATGTCAGCCTATAGAATGGAGATAGAATCATGAGCTCTTATAAATAACTATTTTTAAAGTTATGGAAATAGTACTCCCTTGTTTGCAATACAAAGCTTCATAATCAGTTGGTAACATTATTTTATGTGGTGTTTATGGAATAGGTGTATCTCTTTAAGAAAACAAGCTATACAAAATCTGAAGGATTCTTTCCTAACCAGTGGATTCACTGCAAAGATTGGTTACATTTATCAAAATAACTATACATTCAACTTTTAAGAATACACCTAGTTCATGGGGCAGATTATCCCCTTATTGCTTACAAAAGAATATGCAGAGTTTATTTCCATTCTATTAGCCTATGTGAGAACATTTGTTTGATTCAGAAGTGTGTTTGATTTGTACCTTTAAAACTGCCTTTGTTCCCTCTTTGAAATTCAAAACTTTATTTGGAATAAAACTATAGAATTAGAATTTTATACTTGGAAGAGACTTTAGAGTTGTTTTTTTCCAATTTCTTTAATTTCCAGTTGAGGAAACTGAAATTCAGAGAGTTTAAGCATCTTTTCCAAGGTTATCCAGCTAGAAATAGAAACAGCTTTCCAACTCCTTATATTTCTGCTATAACCTCTTGTCTCCAAGTTAGTTGAATAGCAACTAAGTAAGTTGGCAGAAATTCTGTCTCCCTCAGTGTGCAACTATATAAGTCCAGGCTTCAAAGTCAGTAGTGATCCCTAATTATTTGTCATCATTAAAAAAAATTCTTGTAGTAACATAAAAAAATTAATGTTTAAATTACAAGCTGATTAACATCTTTCTATGTTGACAGATAGTAACTGCACTAGTTGGGATGAGGATTTGATAATGTGGGTAACTAGTGAGCCACTGTATATTGTATACTTGAAACTAACATAAGATTGTGTATCAACGATATTTTGATTTAAAAAATTAGAAGCTGAAGTGATAATCTGAGTGCCTCAGATATTCATGTATATAAGTAATACTTTTTAATATCTATAGGCAAAAAAGACCAATATATAATAATTAATTCCTTAAATAATGCTAGGAATTCTCCTATGACTGTTCCCATTATGAAATCTAAAGAAATCAATCCTTATCAAGAGCATAACAAATGGACATACTCAGTATTGAAAATTTGCTTCTATGCTAATCTGCTAATTATGGTAATGTTTTGGGAAGTTCCCGTAATGATTCTCTTAGCCCATTTGGGCTGCTGTAACAAATTACCATAGATGGCTTATAAACAGCAGAAATTTCTCAAAAGGCACCAGCAGATTTGGTATCTGGGTTGGGGCCCTCTGGCTCATAGATGACTGTCTTCTCCTTGTGTCCTCATGTGGTAGAAAGGACTAGACAGCTCTCTGGAGTCTCTTTTATAACTCATCCCATTCATGAGGGCTCCATCCTCATGATCCAATTACCTCCCAAAGGCTCCACACCCAAATACCATCACACTGAAGGTTAGAATTTCAACATATAAGTTTGTAGTGGCAAGGTACACACACACACAAACTTTCAATATATAACAATAATTTAACATCTGCATTTTTAAATTGAAATATCATTGATATGTAATCTTACATTGTTTCAAATATACAGCATAGTGGTTCAACAGTTACCAACATTATTAAATCCTCACCTCAACTTTAGTGCAGTTACATAAAAACAGAAAGATGTTACAAAATCATTGGCTATATTCTCTTTGCTATACTATTGTCCTTGTGACTATCTTATATTATGATTGAGAATTGCCCCTTCATCTCTCTCACCCACCCCATCCACCCCCCCAACCCCTCCCCATGGTAACTGCCAGTCGCTTCTCAGTGTCTGAGTCTATTGCTATTTTGTTCCATCTGTTTTGCTTTGTTTTTATATTCCACAAATAAATGAAATCATATGGTTTTGTCTTTCTCTGCGTGGCTTATTTCACTTGGCATAATACCTTCTAGGTCCATCCATGTTGTTGCAAATGGCAGGATTTCTTTTTTCTTTTTTCTTTTTTTAATATAATTTATTTTATTGTCATTAATCTAAAATTACATGTGCAATATTATGGTTATTAAACTACCCCTTCATCAGGTTCCCCCCACCAACCCCATTACAGTCACTGTCCAGCAGCATAGTGAGATGCTATAGAATCACTACTTGTCTTCTCTGAGTTGACTGCCCTCCCTGTGCCCCCCCAACATTATATCTGCTAATCGTAATGCCCCTTTTTCCCTCTTATCCCTCCCTTCCCGCCCATTTTCCCCAGTCCCTTTCCCTTTGGTAACTATTAGTCCGTTCTTGGGTTCTGTGAGTCTGCTGCTGTTTTGTTCCTTCAGTTTTTTTCTTTGTTCTTATACTCCACATATGAGTGAAATCATTTGATACTTGTCTTTTTCGGCTTGGCTTATTTCACTGAGCATAATACCCTCTAGCTCCATCCATGTTGTTGCAAATGGTAGGATTTGTTTTCTTCTTATGGCTGAATAATATTCCATTGTGTATATGTACCACATCTTCTTTATCCATTCATCTACTGATGGACACTTAGGTTGCTTCCATTTCTTGGCTATTGTAAATAGTGCTGCATAAACATAGGGGTGCATCTGTCCTTTTCAAATTGGGCTGCTGCATTCTTAGGGTAAATTCCTAGGAGTGGAATTCCTGGGTCAAATGGTATTTCTATTTTGAGTTTTTTGAGGAACCTCCATACTGCTTTCCACAATGGTTGAACTAATTTGCAGTCCCACCAGCAGTGTAGGAGGGTTCCCTTTTCTCCACATCCTCGCCAACATTTGTTGTTGTTTGTGTTTTGGATGTTGGCCATCCTCACTGGTGTGAGGTGATATCTCATTGTGGTTTTAATCTGCATTTCTCTGATGATTAGCGATGTGGAGCATCTTTTCATGTGCCTGTTGGCCATCTGAATTTCTTCTTTGGAGAAGTGTCTATTCATGTCCTCTGCCCATTTCTTAATTGGATTATTTGCTTTCTGTTTGTTAAGGTGCATGAGTTCTTTATATATTTTGGATGTCAACCCTTTATCAGATACGTTTTTTATGAATATATTCTCCCATACTGTAGGATGTCTTTTTGTTCTACTGATGGTGTCCTTTGCTGTACAGAAGCTTTTCAGCTTGATATAGTCCCACTTGTTCATTTTTGCTTTTGTTTCCCTTGCCCGGGGAGATATGTTCATGAAGAAGTTGCTCATGTTTATGTCCAAGAGATTTTTGCCTATGTTTTTTTCTAAGAGTTTTATGGTTTCGTGACTTATATTCAGGTCTTTGATCCACCTTGAGTTTACCTTTGTGTATGGGGCTAGACAGTAGTCCAGTTTCATTCTCTTACATGTAGCTGTCCAGTTTTTCCAACACCATTCATAGAATGAGTTTGGCAGTATTCCCTCCTCTTCTATTTTTTGGAAAACTTTAAGGAGAATCGGTGTTATTTCTTCTCTATACGTCTGGTAGAATTCAGAGGTGAATCCATCAGGCCCGGGGGTTTTGTTCTTGGGTAGTTTTTTGATTACCAATTCGATTTCGTCACTGGTGATTGGTCTGTTTAGTTTTTCTGTTTCTTGCTTGGTCAGTCTTGGAAGGTTGTATTTTTCTAAGAAGTTGTCCATTTCGTCTATGTTTTGCAGCTTGTTAGCATATAGATTCTCATAATATTCTCTTATGATTCTTTGTATTTCTGTGGGGTCTGTAGGATTTCTTTTTTATGGCTGAATAATATTCCATTGCATGTATGTACCACATCTTCTTTATCCATTAAACTACTGATGGACACTTAGGTTTCTTCCATATCTTGGCTATTGCAAATAGTACGGTGATAAACATAAGGGTGCATATATATGTCTTCTCAAGTCAGGGATTTTGTTTTCTTTGGATAAATTTCTAGAGGTGGAATTACTGTGTCATATGCTATTTCTACTTTGTTTTTTGAAAAACCTCCACACTGCTTTCCACAGTGGCTGCACCAATTTACATTCCCACCAACAGTGCAGGAGGGTTCCCTTTACTCTACATCCTTGCCAACACTTGTTTCTTGAATTCTGGATAGTGAACATTCTGCCTTACTCGTTTTTTTTTATTATCAAGGTATCATTGATATACAATCTTATGCTCAGGTTTCACATGAGCGACATTGTGATTACTAGATTCCCCCCTATTATCAATTCCCCACCACATACCCCATTACAGCCACTGTCCATCAGCATAGTAAGATGCTATAGAGTCATTACTTGTCTTCTCTGTGCTATACTGCCTTCCTCGTGACCCCCCTACATTATGTGTGCTAATCATAATATCCCTTAATCCCCTTCTCCCTCCCTTCCCACCACTCTCCCCAGTCCCTTTCCTTTTGGTAACCGCTAGTCCATTTTGGGGTTCTATGAGTCTGCTGCTGTTTTTGTTTCTTTAGTTTTTGCTTTGTTGTTATACTCCACAGATGAGTGAAATCGTTTGATACTTGCCTTTTCTCTGCCTGGCTTATTTCACTGAGCATAATACCCTCTAGCTCCATCCATGTTGTTGCAATGGTGGGATTTGTTTTCTTCTTATTGCTGAATAGTATTACATTGTATATATGTACCATATCTTCTTTATCCATTCATCTGCTGATGGACACTTAGGTTGCTTCCGTATCTTGGCTATTGTAAATAGTGCTGTGATAAACATAGGTGTGCATATGTCTTATTTAATCTGTCATCCTGTTTTCTTAGGGTAAACTCCTAGAAGTGGAATTCCTGGGTCAAATGGTATTTCTATTTTTAGTTTTTTGAGGAACCTCCATACTGCTTTCCACAATGGTTGAACTAATTTACATTCCCACCAGCAGCCTAGGAGGGTTTCCCTTTCTCCACATCCTTGTCAGCATTTGTTGTTGCTTGTCTTTTGGATTCTGGCCATCCTAACTGGTGTGAGATGATATCTCATTGTAGTTTTAATTTGCATTTCCCTGATGATTAGCAATGTGAAGCATCTTTTCATGTGCCTGTTGGCCATCTGAATTTCTTCTTTGGAGAAGTGTCTGTTCAGATCCTCTGCCCATTTTTTAATCAGGTTATTTGCTTTGGGGGTTGAGATGTGTGAGTGCCTCAAAATAAAATAATTTGGATGTTAACCCCTTATCGGATATGTCATTTATGAATATATTCTCTCATACTGCAGGATGCCTTTTTGTTCTACTGATAGTGTCCTTTGCTGTCCAGAAGCTTTTTAGCTTGATGTAGTCCCACTTGTTCATTTTTGCTATTGTTTCCCTTGCCTGAGGAGATATGTTCATGAAAAAGCTGCTCATGTTTATATTCAAGAGAGTTTGCCTATGTTTTCTTCTAAGAGTTTTATGGTTTCATGACTTAGATTCAGGTCTTTGATGCATTTTCAGCTTACCTTTATGTATGGACTTAGACAATAATCCAGTTTCATTCTCTTACATGTAGCTGTCCAGTTTTGCCAACACCAGTTTTTGAAGAGGCTGTCATTTCACCATTGTATGTCCATGCCTCCTTTATCGTATATTAATTGACCATACATGGTTGGGTTTATATCAGGGCTCTCTAGTCTGTTCCATTGGTCTGTGGGTCTGTTCTTGTGCCAGTACCAAATTGTCTTGATTACTGTGGCTTTGTAGTAGAGCTTGAAGTCGGGGAGCATAATCCCCCCAGCTTTATTCTTCCCTCTCAGGCTTTCTGTGGCTATTTGGGGTCTTTTTTGGTTCCATATGAATTTTAGAACTATTTGTTCTAGTTCATTGAAGAACACTATCAGTAGTTTGATAGGGATTTCATTGACTGTAGATCGCTTTAGGCAGGATGGCCATTTTGACAATATTAATTCTTCCTAGCGAAGAGCATGGGATGTATTTCCATTTATTAGTGTCCATGCCTTACTCTTAATATACTTTCCAGATAACTTAATGACTTTTTAAATATCTAATTTTGGAAAAGAGTGATTTAAAATAAAATAATAAAATAATTTGCATAGACATTGACAAGTACTGAACTATGGAAGTTCATTAGAATGCAGTTGTATTTTTTCTTTGTATTTATTTATTTATTTATCTTTATTAAGGTATCATTGATATACACTCTTATTAAGGTTTCACAGGGAAAAAAATGTGGTTATTCCATTCACCCTTATTGTCTAGTCCCCCCATACCCCATTGCAGTTACTGTCCATCAGTGTAGTAAGATGCCATAGAGTCCCTATTTGTTTTCTCTGAGCTACACTGTCTTCCCTGTGACTACACACGCACCACCATGTACACCAATCATGATACCCCACAATCCCCTTCTTCCACCCTCCGCACCCACTCTCCCACACCCCTCGCCTTTGGTAACCACTAGTTCTGTCTTGGGGTCTGTGAGTCTGCTGCTATTTTTGTTCCTTCAGTTTTGCTTCATTGTTATACTCCACAAATGAGGGAAATCGTTTGGTATTTGTCTTTCTCTGCCTGACTTATTTCACTGAGCATAATACCCTCTAGGTCCATCCATGTTGTTGCAAATGGTAAGATTTGTTTCTTTCTTATTGCTGAATAGTATCCACTGTGTATATGTACCACATCTTCTTTATCCATTGATCTACTGATGGACACTTAGGTTGCTTCCATATCTTGGCTATTGTAAATAGTGCTGCGATAAACATAGGGGTCCATGTGTCTTTTTGAATCTGAGAAGTTGTTTTCTTTGGGTAAATTCCTAGGAGTGGAATTCCCAGGTCAAATGGTATTTCTATTTTTAGTTTTTGAGGAACCTTCATATTGCTTTCCACAATGGTTGAACTAGTTTACATTCCCACCAGCAGTGTAGGAGGGTTCCCTTTTCTCCGCATACTTGCCAGCATTTGTTGTTCCTAGTGTTGCAGTTGTATTTTTATAATTCAAAATCTTCCACCAAGCATGTTTGGGCTGTATTTTTAAAATAGAATTGAAGAATCAAGATTGACCTACCCATATAAATATTTTGAGGATAAAGATGGCACTAGCCAATGTGAGCAGCAGGGAAGACTAGTGAGAACATTGATGAATCTGAGCCATATGTATTTTTTTGTGTGTCTGTTGACACGTACTGTTATCTTAAATCAAGACCTATGTTTTGTTTGTAGTGCTCAGTGTATGTAGCTTAATAGACTCTGGATTTCTGCTCTATAATATGCAACACTGAGGAAGTCAGTATACCCAGAAATTGAAAAACACATTCATATATTCATTAACGTAAATAGCTTTAATGAAGTGGAATCCTTCATTTTTGTGACTAAACTTAAAAATTGAAACTAGCAACTTCCGAGAAGATGGTGGTGTAAGCAGGGCGGCAGAAATCTCCAAACCCTATATTTATATATAAATACAGCAAATACAACTATTCCTAAAAGAGAGACCAGAATACACAGGAAAGCACACAGCGTGCAGCTACACCCGAGAGGACTTGGCACCGCAAGAGGCAGGTAAGATACAGAGCCGCAACCCGGCGGGACCTGAGCAGTCACCCACCCTTGCGCACCAGCAGGAGGAGAGGATTCAGAGCCGGGAGAGAGTGGAAGTACACCCAATGAAATAACCAGCTCCGGTGATCACACATAGTGTGCTGTAGCGGAGATTGGAGAGACAGAGGGGCAGGATCTGAGCGGGGAATGCGCCAGGGTGCTTGCAGCCAGCTCCCGGGAAGGAAAAAATAAAAGAAAAGCGCGTGCTTTCTTCAGCGGTCTTAAAGAGACAGGAGCCCAGTGGAGGAGCCGGATCGCCCCGGCACACTCAGCCCAACAGGTTGGGAGTCCTGGGGAGTTTTGGACCCCTTAGCTGGCGACTGGGAAAGGGTAGTCGCACATCGACATCATATCAACAGCATCCCATTCGTTCCCACCCCAGCCAGAGGTATAAAGGGCCCTGTGGAGCAGCGCGGCCATGGCTGTGGAATAGTGGGGCAACAGCGCCACCTACAGCATCCCCACAGAATCTACTCCCGGTGGGCGTTTTTATTTGTTTTGTTTTTTCTTTTTTCTTTTCTTTCTTTTTTTCCTTTTTTTCTTTCTTTTTTTTTTCTCTTTTTAAAGTCTTAAAGAGCCCAGCTGACATACATGGCAACTACCAGCGACCACTTCTATAGCCATGAAAAGACAGAGCAATATGGTCCAGACTAAAATCAACCAGACAACCCCAGAGAGGGAGCCTGAAGGGATGGAAATGCACAGTCTTCCTGAAAAAGAATTCAGAATAAAAGTCATAACCATGCTGATGGACCTACAGAGAAATGTGCAAGAGCTGAGGGAGGAAGTGAGGGAAGTGAAGAAAGACAATGCAGAAATCAGACAAGCGATCGACGGGCTTAACAGCAGAATGGATGAGATGCAAGAAACTGTTAATGGAATAGAAAACAGAGAACAGGAGTACAGAGCAGCTGAGGCAGAGAGAGATAAAAGGATTTCTAGGAATGAAAGAATATTAAGAGAACTGTGTGACCAATCCAAACGGAACAATATTCGCATTATAGGAGTACCAGAGGAAGAAGAGAGAGAAAAAGGGATAGAAAGCGTCTTTGAAGAAATAATTGCTGAAAACTTTCCCTCGCTGGGGAAGGAAATAGTCTTGCAGTCCACAGAAGCCCACAGATCTCCCAACACAAGGGACCCAAGGAAGACAACACCAAGACACATAATAATTAAAATGGCAAAGATCAAAGATAAAGACAGAGTATTAAAGGCAGCTAGAGAGAGAAAAAAGATCACCTACAAAGGAAAACCCATCAGACTATCATCAGACTTCTCAACAGAACCTTACAGGCCAGAAGAGAACGGCATGATATATTGAACATAATGAAACAGAAGGGCCTCGAACCAAGAATATTGTATTCACCACGATTATCATTTAAATATGGCAGAGGGATTAAACAATTTCAGACAAATGAAAGTTGAGAGAGTTTGCCTCTCATAAACCACCAATACAGGATATCTTAAACGGACTGCTCTAGAGGGAAGCACTCCTAAGGCTAAAAAGATGTCACCAGACAAAATAAAATCGTAGCAAAGAAAGGAGACCATCCAAATACTAACTAAAGGCAAAGAATGAAACACCTAGTATATAAAGAATGGAGGAGGAAGAATAAGAAGGGAGAGAAATAAAGAAACATCAGACAGTGTTTACAATAACTTAACAAGAAAGTTAAGTTAGATAGTTAGATAGTAAAGAAGCAACCCTTGAACCTTTGGTAACCACGAATCTAAAGCCAGCAATGGCAATAAGTACATATTTATCAATAAGCACCCTAAATGTAAATGGACTGAATTCAACAATCAAAAGACACAGAGTAACAGAATGGATAAAAAAGCAAGACCCATCTATATGCTGCTTACAAGAGACTCACCTCAAACCCAAAGATATACACAGACTAAAAGTGAAGGGATGGAAAAAGATATTTCATGCAAACAACAAGGAGAAAAAAGCAGGTGTTGCAGTACTTGTATCAGACAAAATGGACTTCAAAATGAAGAAAGTAGCAAGAGATAAAGAAGGACATTACATAATGATAAAGGGGTCAGTCCAACAAGAAGATATAACCATTGTAAGTATATATACACCCAACACAGGAGCGCCAGCACCCATGTGAAACAAATACTAACAGAATTAAAGGAGGAAATAGACAGCAATGCATTCATCTTAGGAGACTTCAACACACCACTCACTCCAAACGACAGATCAACCAGACAGAAAATAAGTAAAGACACAGAGGCACTGAACAACACACTAGAACAGATGGACCTAAACGACATCTACAGAACTCTACACCCAAAAGTAACAGGATACACATTCTTCTCAAGTGCACATGGAACATTTTCCAGAATAGACCACATACTAGGACACAAAAAGAACCTCAGTAAATTCAAAAATATTGAAATTCTACTAACCAACTTCTCAGATCACCAAGGTATAAACCTAGAAATAAATTTTAGAAAGAAACCAAAAAGGCTCACAAATACATGGAGACTTAACAACATTCTCCAAATTAATTAATGGGTTAACGACCAAATCAAAACAGAAATCAAAGAATATATGGACACTAATGACAACAACAACACAAAGCCACAACTTCTGTGGGACGCAGCAAAGGCAGTTCTAAGAGGAAAGTATATTGCAATCCAGGCCTATTTAAAGAAGGAAGAACATTCCCAAATGAATAGTCTAAAGACACAATTACTGAAATTGGAAAAAGAACAACAAATGAGACCCAAAGTCACAGAAGGAGGGACATAATAAAGATCAGAGAAGAAATAAATAAAATTGAGAAGAATAAAACAATAGAAAAAAATCAATGAAACCAAGAGCTGATTCTATGAAAAAATAAACAAAATAGATAAACCCCTAGCCAGACTCATTAAGAGAAAAAGAGAATCTACACACATAAACAGAATCAGAAATGAGAAAGGAAAAATAATGACAGACCCCACAGAAATACAAAGAATCATAAGAGAATATTATGAGAATCTATATGCTAAGAAGCTGGAACCCATAGAAGAAATGGACAACTTCTTAGAAAAATACAACCTCCCAAGACTGACCAAGCAAGAAACAGAAAAAGTAAACAGACCAATCTCCAGCAACGAAATTGAATCGGTAATCAAAAATCTAGCCAAGAACAAAACCCCCGGACCTGATGGATTCACCTCTGAATTCTACCAGACATATAGAGAAGAAATAACACCCATTCTCTTTAAAGTTTTCCAAAAAATAGAAGAGGAGGGAATACTTCCAAACTCATTCTATGAAGCAAGCATCACTCTAATACCAAAACAGGGCAAAGATCTCACCAAAAAAGAAAATTACAGACCAATATCCCTGATGAACGTAGATGCAAAAATACTCAACAAAATATTAGCAAACCAAATTCAAAAATACATCAAGAGGATCATACACCATGATCAAATGGGATTCATCCCAGGGATGCAAGGATGGTACAACATTTGAAAATCCATCAACATCATCCACCACATCAACAAAAAGAAGAAAAAGAACCACATGATCATCTCCATAGATGCTGAAAAAGCATTTGACAAAATTCAGCATCCATTCCTGATTAAAACTCTCAACAAAATGGGTATAGACAGCAAGTACCTCAACATCATAAAGGCCATATATGACAAACCCACAGCTAACATCATACTTAACAGCAAGAAGCTGAAAGCTTTTCATCTAAGATGGGGAACAAGACAGGGATGCCCACTCTCTCCACTGTTACTCAACATAATACTGGAGGTCCTAGCCATGGCAATCAGAGAAAACAAAGACATACAAGGCATCCAAATTGGTAAAGAAGAAGTCAAATTGTCACTATTTGCAGATGACATGATATTGTACATAAAAAACCCTAAAGACTCCATTCCAAAACTACTAGAACTAATATCTGCGTTCAGAAAAGTTGCAGGATACAAAATTAAAACACAGAAATCTGTTGCTTTCCTATACACTAACGATGAACTAACAGAGAAATCAGAAAAACAATTCCATTCACAATTGCATCAAAAAGAATAAAATACCTAGGAATAAACCTAACGAAGGAAGTGAAAGACCTGTACTCTGAAAACTACAAGACACTCCTAAGAGAAATTAAAGAGGACACTAACAAATGGAAATGCATCCCATGCTCTTGGCTAGGAAGAATAAATATTGTCAAAATGGCTATACTACCTAAAGCAATCTACAGATTCAATGCAATCCCTATCAAACTGCCAACAGCTTTCTTCAATGAACTGGAACAAATAATTCTAAAATTCATATGGAACCACAAAAGACCCCGAATAGCCAAAGCAATCCTGAGAAGGAGGAATAAAACAGGGAATTACGCTCCCTGACTTGAGTCTCTACTACAAAGCCACAGTAATCAAGACAATTTGGTATTGGCACCAAAACAGACCCACAGACCAGTGAAACAGAACAGAAAATCCAAATATTAACCCAGACATATACAGTCAATTAATATTTGATAAAGGAGCCTTGGATATACGATGGGGAGATGACAGCCCTTCAGCACCTGGTGTTGGAAAAACTGGACAGCTGTAGGTAAGAGAATGAAACTGGACTACTGTCTAGCCCCATACACAAAGGTAAACTCAAGGTGGATCAAAGACCTGAATGAAAGTCATGAAACCATAAAACTGTTAGAAAAAAACATAGGCAAAAATCTCTTGGACATAAAGATGAGCGACTTCTTCATGAACATATCTCCCCGGGCAAGGGAAACAAAAGCAAAAATGAACAAGTGGGACTATATCAAGCTGAAAATCTTCTGTACAGCAAAGGACACCTTCAGTAGAACAAAAAGACATCCTACAGTATGGGAGAATATATTCATAAATGACGTATCTGATAAAGGGTTGACATCCAAAATATATAAAGAACTCACGTACCTTAACAAACAGAAAGCAAATAATCCAATTAAGAAATGGGCAGAGGACATGAATAGACACTTCTCCAAAGAAGAAACTCAGATGGCCAACAGGCACATGAAAAGATGCTCCACATCACTAATCATCAGAGAAATGCAGATTAAAACCACAATGAGATACCACCTCACACCAGTGAGGATGGCCAACATCCAAAACACAAACAACAACAAATGTTGGCAAGGATGTGGAGAAAAGGGAACCCTCCTACAGTGCTGCTGGGACTGCAAATCAGTTCAACCATTGTGGAAAGCAGTATGGAGGTTCCTCAAAAAACTCAAAATAGAAATACCATTTGACCCAGGAATTCTACTCCTAGGAATTTACCCTAAGAATGTAGCAGCCCAGTTTGAAAAAGACATATGCACCCCTATGTTTATCACAGCACTATTTACAATAGCCAAGAAATGGAAGCAACCTAAGTGTCCATCAGTAGATGAATGGATAAAGAAGATGTGGTACATATACACAATGGAATATTATTCATCCATAAGAAGAAAACAAATCCTACCATTTGCAACAACATGGATGGAGCTAGAGGGTCTTATGCTCAGTGAAATAAGCCAAGCCGAAAAAGACAAGTACCAAATGATTTCACTCATATGTGGAGTATAAGAACAAGGAAAGAATACTGAAGGAATAAAACAGCAGCAGACTCACAGAACCCAAGAATGGACTAATAGTTACCAAAGGGAAAGGGACTGGGGAAGATAGGTGGGAAGGGAGGGTTAAGAGGGAGAAAGGAGCATTACGATTAGCAGACGTAATGTTGGGGGGGCTTGGGGAGGGCTGTACAACTCAAAGAATACAAGTAGTGATGCTATAGCATCTCACTATGCTGATGGACAGTGACTGTAATGGGGTTGGTGGGGGGGACCTAATGAAGGGGTAGTTTAATAACCGTAATATTGCACATGTAATTTTGGATTAATGATACCAAAATAAATTATATAAAAAATTAAAACTAGCTGGATTCCATATTAATGATATTTCAACATTGTTCAAAAGGCATTTGTGCATACAGTTTACGTATGACTTAGGCATAAACAAGAATTTTATTTTCATCTATGTAAAAAATCTGTACTTTGATACCTACAAATTGATATGTATGAGAAAACATTTCATTTTTTCTCAGGATAGGAATTTCGTGAAGATAGGAATGATAAGCACCTTAGACATATCTGTTAATATATATTAAATAACAAAGGATTGTTCTTGGCATATAGTTGAGGTGCCTAACATGATTAACTTGACTTTAAAGGAGCCAATCCCCCATAATGATACACACTGCAAAAGTTTAAAATTTTCTAATAATACTCTGCTTCAGCAGTGTTCTCAACAAAATAACATTTTGTAACCCCTGTTCTCCAGACTGCCCTGAGATTGGCCCTCCTCTGCTGTTTGCTATGTAAACTTGCTTTAAAACTTTCTCTATCAGGATCTTTCAAGCATTGTACAAGTAATGATGAAAAAAGTACTTTGCTATGTTATTATCATGTTAGTCACTCCTAGTAATTCTCTTAAAAATGACAGACTTTTGATGGACAGTGACTGTAATGGGTAGGTGGGGGACTTGATGGGGGGAATCTAGTAACCATAAAGTTGCTCATGTAATTGTAGATTAATGATACCAAAAAAAATGACAAGCTTTAATGATAAGCTTTTATTTGAGTTGTATCAAATCTTCTCTGATGTGACTATGTTTTAAAATATATTTGCAATTCTGGTTTTTCAGAAATAATCTCTTTCAATTCAGAGTCAAAACCAGAAGAACTTATTCATGCTAAGTATTACAGCTTTCTGACATGTTGGAATAGCTGATGTGGGTGACGCTTCTAGCTTGATGTTTTATATCTGTCTATTAGTCACCCAATCCTCCTCCCTACTTCACTGAAAATATTTTCATTCTGTCTGACAAAAAGTAAAAAATTACATTGTGACTAAAAATGTAGATGACACATTAATGTGACTAATGGTTCTTGCCTTATTCTTTAACGTTTTCATATTCTTACCTTTGGTTAACCTAGATCCAGACAGCTTACTAATTACACAAAAGATACCCTTTTTTTTTTTTTTGGAACTCTTAGGGAATAAGATTGCTATAAATATTTTCAGATAATTTTTTAAGTTTATTTTGATATCATTAATCTATAATTAAATGAGCAATATTATGGTGATTACACTACCCCCTTCATCAGGTCCCCCCCACTAACCCCATTACAGTCACTGTCCATCAGCATAATGAGATGCTATAGAGTCACTACTTGTCTTCTCTGGGTTGTACAGCCCTCCCCGTGCCCCCCTAACATTACATCTGCTAATCGTAATGCCCTTTTTCCCCCCTTTTCCCTCCCTTCCCACCCATCCTCCCCAGTCCCTTTCCCTTTGGTAACTATTAGTCCGTTCTTGGGTTCTGTGAGTCTGCTGCTGTTTTGTTCCTTCAGTTTTTTTCTTTGTTCTTATACTCCACATATGAGTGAAATCATTTGATACTTGTCTTTTTCGGCTTGGCTTATTTCACTGAGCATAATACCCTCTAGCTCCATCCATGTTGTTGCAAATGGTAGGCTTTGTTTTCTTCTTATGGCTGAATAATATTCCATTGTGTATATGTACCACATCTTCTTTATCCATTCATCTACTGATGGACACTTAGGTTGCTTCCATTTCTTGGCTATTGTAAATAGTGCTGCGATAAACATAGGGGTGCATATGTCTTTTTCAAATTGGGCTGCTGCATTCTTAGGGCAAATTCCTAGGAGTGGAATTCCTGGGTCAAATGGTATTTCTATTTTGGGTTTTTTGAGGAACCTCCTTACTGCTTTCCACAATGGTTGAACTAATTTGCATTCCCACCAGCAGTGTAGGAGGGTTCCCTTTTCTCCACATCCTTGCCAACATTTGTTGTTGTTTGTGTTTTGGATGTTGGCTACCCTCACTGGTGTGAGGTGGTATCTCATTGTGGTTTTAATCTGCATTTCTCTGATGATTAGTGATGTGGAGCATCTTTTCATATCAGATAATTTTTTAATGTAAATTTTAAAACAAATAAAAGGACCAAGTTAATGTTATAGCTATATACTTAAAGTCCACTTAGGCAAAATACTTGAATGTGTCAGTTAATCAAAGTAAAGCATGATAGAAATGTAAAGATAAGTTATGCTGTCAGAGAGGTCTATGAAGGAATATTTTAATGCATCAAGAAAAATTCAGTTAACATTGAAGAGAAATGATGATAGTGTTTATAAAGCATTTGGATTTCAAGGAATGTCATCAGTTTATTTCATAATTTTTAAAGGGTAATGGCTTTCAAAATTTTTTTCATCATAACCAGGATTCAGTACATACTTACATATATATCTGGAATACTTAGCCTTATCTTATAGTCTTACCTATTTCCTTTTTTGAAAAATACTGGTTATAATTCATAAAGTGATTTCATTTTCCACTGGTGGAACCTGATCTACAATTTTAAAATACCAGTGAATGATAAAGAGAATTTTCCAAGTCCCCACCCCACCTTTGGGACTTGGAATGTAAATATTGCCATTTTATCTGTTTTTAAACCACTCGCTTCCTTGGTCTCACCGAAACCTTGTTATCACAATAATTTCACCAGCTCCAAAATCATACACACAAGCATCCTGTTCTCAGGCAACATTCTATCCTTCTGGGCCATGTGCCGAAGCACTCCCACTACAGTTGTTTGATTACATTTAGACCACATTGATTTGCAACTCACCTCAGTTCTTTCTTAGCCAACTTAAGAGTTCATGGTCTAACACTGTAATCACATTCTTAAAAAGACACCAGTTCCCCTATCTCTTGTTCAGTTTATAGTACTAACCTCGTAAAACCCCAAATCTGATTACCTGCACATGTTCCAGCATATAAACATTAATGGAGAAAATCGTGCCACCAAAAAGACCAGCATCACTGAAAAATTCTCAGACTTCCAACAATCTCTTAGTGCTGCCTGACAGTCCTACTGTTCCCTGGCCTGATCATTTCATACCTGCTTTCCCTTCACCCCTCCTCCCCCACGTGCTTTCTACCCTCGCCACCCCACTGATGACCTGACCCAGTGGTTCTCAAAGTGCGGCCCCGACTGGCGGCATGAGCATCATCTGGGAACCTGTTAGAAATGAAAATTCTTATGCTGCTCTTGAGAACTGCTGAGTCAGGAACTCTGGGGATGGGACCCAGAAATGTGCTTTAACAAGCCTTGCAGGTGATTCTGATACACACGAAAGTTTGAAAACTACTGATGTAGCCTCAACCTTGGTTGAGAAGCCATTCTCGAGATTGTAAGCTCCAAAGCTTTTTTGGTCATGTGTATCCTGAGCAGTAGAACAGTGCCTGTAACACTGTGAGCTTTAGTAAGTTATTGCTGAATTAAACCATTAGATAGGAACACCCTTATTTTCCTACTAAGAAATCTAGAAAACTATCTGCATGTGTATTCATTGTCGTCCTTCTTTTTCCAATGAAGGAAATGTGCCTCATCCCATCAAAGGCTAGTATTTCCCTATGTGGACTGGATCTCATCCCTTCTTGGCTTCCCAAGAGCTTTGCCCGGTTGACCATCCGCTCTCCTGCATTATCCATCGATCTCTCCGTGCTAGACTGTTCCGTTTAGTACACAGATTCTACACCATTCGAAAACAACAAACTTTTTCTGTCCCATATCCCCTTTCAGTACTGTCCCATTTCTCTGTTGCCCTTCACTGCCACACCTCCTTGCTTCTCACTTACGCATTCGAATCTGATTTTCGCCTCCACTATTCAGTGGTTCTTGACAAAGTCAGTGATTTCTTTTTACCATCTTTATTGAGATATAATTCCCATACCATTAAAGTTACCTACTTAAAGTGTACAATTTCATGGTTTTAGTATACTCAAATTGTTTAACCATCACTACAATCTAAAATTTAGAGCATTTTTATCACTCCCAAAAGAAATCCCAAACCCATTAGCAGTTATTCCCTACTTACCTCACCCCTCAGCCCCAGGCTACCACTATTCTAGTCTCTGTTCCTATAGATGTGCCCATTCTGGACTTTTCATATCAGTGGAATCATAAAATATATGGTCTTTTGTGACTGGCCTTTTCATTATAATGTTTTCAAGGTTCATCCACATTGTAGCATATGTCAGTTCTTCATTTTTTTTATGACTGAATGATATTCCATTGGATGAATAGACTGTCTTTCATTTATCCATGATCAGTGATGGACATCTGGTTCCTAGTTTTTGACTATTATGAACAGTGCTGCTATGAACATTCATATACAAGTTTTTGCGTGGATGTATGTTTTTATTTCTCTTGGATGAATACCTATGAGTGGAATTGGTGGGCCATATATAACTTTATGTTTGACATCTTAAGAAACTGCCAAAACAGCTGCACCATTTTACATTCCCACAGGACAGTTCCAGTTTTTCCACATAGTTACCAACACTTGTTATAACAATTAATAACAATTACCTCTCTTTTTGATTAAACTCATTCTACTGGGTATGAAATGGTATCTCATGGTGATTTTGATTAACATTTCCCTAATGACTAATTATGTTCAGCATCTTTTCATGTGCTTATTGGCCCTTTGTAATCTGTGGAAGAATACCTACTCAGAACCTTAGCCCATTTTTAAATTGAGATGTCTTTTTATTATGAGTAATTTTCTTTATATATTCTGGATACCAGTCCCTCACCAGATACATGATTTACAAATATTTTTCTACAGTTCTATGAATTGTCTTTTCACTTTCCTTATTTATGGCATGAAAGTTCTAAATTTTGATGTAGTCTAATTCTTTTTTCTTTTGTTGCCTATTTTTGGTGTTATATTTAGGAAAACTATCACTTAATCCAAGGTCATGAGGTTTTACTCCTAGGTTTTCTTTTAAGATTTTTATAGTTTTAGCTTTTATATTTAGGTTTATGATCTATTTTGAGTAAATTTTTGTTCCTGCATTCAGGAAAGACTCTAACTTGATTATTTTGCATTGATACCTAGTTGTCTCAGCACCATTTGTGAAAAAGACTGTCCTTTCTCAATTGAACTGTCTTGGCACCCGTCAACAATGATTTACATATTATTAAGTTCAATATCCAATTTTTCTCTTATTTCTTCTACCTATCTACCTCCTTCCCCACTACTACCCAAAAAATTTCCCTTATCTTGTTTCTTCTTAATACTTCTCATCAGTTTTGACACAATTGACCATTCCCTCCTTCAAGCATTCTACTCTCTTGTTTCTCCTTTTACTTATTATCTTAAGTATTCAATAGGTTCCTTATCTTCTACTAAGTTTCTAAATGTTGGGTTTTCCCTTACTTTGGCTGTGCAACAAATTAGCATAAACCTTAGTTGCATTAAACAGTTATCAATACTGACAGTTTCTTTAGGCCAGAAATTCAGACTGGGGCAAAGCAGGGTCAGTTTATCTCTGTTCCATGCCGTCTAATGCCTCGGCTGGAAGATACAGGCCAAGGACTGGTGTCATCTGAAAGCCTGGGCGCTATGTGTCAAGCAGTTGATAATAGCTATTGGCTGGGAGCCTTAGTTCACATCTACACATCTAAGGGGAGGGGAAGGTGGGGAAGGGGAGGAAGAAAGAAGAAAGAGAAAGCCAGGGAAGTCCATGTGGTCTTTCCTAACGAAACCTCAAACTCACACAGCATCACTTTTGCCACATTTTTTTTCCCTTCAGGTCTCACTCACTTTCAAAGACGGGCAAACAGACTCTGCCTCTTTATGTGGAATGTTAAGGTTCTTAAAGAGCATGTGGGACCATTGCTGTGGCCTTCTTTAGAAAAACAATCTGCCAGAGTCTGTTCTGGCCACATAATTCACATTCTTCCCACATGCAAAATACACTCACCCCTTTCCCCCAAAGTCTCCCAGAGTTTCTTCTCTTACTGGCACTAGGCTCAGGCTTGAGGTTCAGGATTTCAGTGAGGCCACATCCAGGAGCAGGTGAGATTCCTTGAGTACAAGTTCCTGATGACAGCTCCCTGAACATAATCCCACTTGATTTGAAAACTTGGGGACTAAAGAAGCAAACTATCTACCCACCTCCCACCACTACCCAACTTACAATGGTGAAGTGTAAGATAACCTTCCTATTCCAAAAGGGGAAAACAGGAGGCACATAGAAGTCACTGGTCCATAGCAGTTCTTTTTGTATTTTCTCCCAATGTGGTCTATTCTATTTCCATAGTTTTAAATACCATCCATACATTCATGACTTCCAAGTTGCCTAAAATCTCTGGGCTCCATACTAGAATATCTAATTAAACATTTATTAGGGTATCTATGGATATTTCCAAGTTAACATACTAAAAGTAACTCTTGTTTTCTACTTTACCCTTTTCCTTCACAAACCTTTTCTTTTTCTGGTTTCTCCATCTAGATGAATGATCCCACATTCACCTGGGTTGCTCAGACCAAAACCCAGGACTCAAGCTTTAGTTCTTTTCTCTTGCCCACCTCTATGTCCAATAATCAGCAAGTTTTATATTTCCTTTCTCCAGAAGACACTCACTTTCTTTTTTCAATCTCACCTGGATTACAAGTCTCCTTGGTCACCCTCCTTCTTTCTTGCTTCTTTGACACAGCAAAGTATTATTTTACTTAATATGTCTGGTTATTGCACCTTCTTGCTCACAATCTTCAGTGACTTCCTGCTGTACTAGAATAAAATCCAAATTCTTTACCATGATCTAAAAGGTCCATATAACTGGCCTTTGCCTGTTCCTCTGACCTTATTCCCTGCCACTTTCTCCCTTACAACTCTAGGCTTCATCTTCTCTGTACTTCTTTCCATTCCTGAAACATACCAAGTTCTCAGAAAGGTCTGTACACCTGCTGTTTTCTCTGCCTGGAATATTCTCTCCCAATTTACCACTCCCACTTAACTGAGTCTTAGTTATTCAAGGTACAGATCCCTGGTCGCTCTAAGTAGGTACGCCCCTCTATTATTATCTATCACTGAATCCTGTTTGTTTCTTTATAAAATGTATCCCAATTTTAAGTTATATCCTATTTGTTTGCTTATTTTTCATTTGTCTCCCTAACTATAGATGGTAAGCCCCACTGGGTCAGGAGCCATGTCTGTGTTATATCAATATCTACCCAGTGCCTAAGCAAAGAGCCTAGCACATAATGTGCCCTCAGTAAATACGTGTTGAATATTGTTTAAAGATACAATTTTGTTTTGAGACGGTGCTAATAATAAGTAATTATTAATAATGTTAAATGTATTACTTCCTAATTCTTACTGTGAAATAGCCTTTTATTTTTCTCTTTCAGTAATTGCCCTTCCTTTTTGGCTGCTGCTTTAGCTCGAGCCACATCAGATGAAGTCCTTCAGAGTGATCTTTCTGCCCATTACATCCCAAAGGAGATGGATGGCATCGAAGGGACTGTGGGTGAGTGCCTTTCTACATTGTTTAAAAGTATTAAAATCTCCTCATGTGGAGTAATCTGCAGAATCTAATGTCTGCAGAATACTAAATCTAATTAATTATTTTTAGCCCCTAGTTGTTTTTATAGTGGTAGCAAGAGAAAAAAATGCAAAGAAAAAAAAATTTTTTTTTCAAATTTACCAGTAAAAGGAGGTAAAAAAATACAGGTATATTTTGAAAATATGTGAAGATAATTGGAGCAAGAAGTTGTAACAGGATATTATCATTAATAATATCTAGATAAATGGAAAGAGTAAAGTGAGATATGTGAAGGCACCACAGAAAAGATGAATGAGTAAGGGGAGGGAAAGTTTGAGAAAACCTATTTAAAATTTTTAGCTTACCTTTAAAAGCCAAGTAAAAATCAAATATAAAAATTCAAGAAATTGGTTGTAACAAAAATTCTCATTTACTGTATTACACTTAATTCTTTAAATTTTATATTTACTAATAAATAAGTAGAACTTTTTATGACAGTTTTGTAACATGATTTCATTGCATGCATCATTGTACATTTTTCTTCCAGGCAAATTATGAGGCTTTATTAATGAAGGCATATTTAATGCATTACGCTTTTTATATTTGACAGGCTCTAAAGAAATACCAATTTTTATAAAAATCAGGGAATTACTACTCAAAATTGTTAAGGAATTTTTATATTTCATTCTGCTTGTTCTGTTTTAAACATTTGCCTTAAACATGGTGCATAAGGAACAAAGCATATATTAATGTATCAGAATTGCTAGATTCCAGTGAATGTGAAACATATAAAAGTAAACATACTTCTTTCATCTTTCTAGATCCTTTTTGACAGAAAATTGGCAACGAAGGAATTCCTCTGCTTGTTTAGTGAGAGTAATTGATTCACTTGGAACCAAATTGTTCCAGAGTCAAGTTGGATGGAATTCCTGCTACAAAAGCACTGGTCTTTCCCTGTTTGTAAAGATGCATGAAGCAAAAGCCCTGTAATGAAAAGATGAGGGAGATTAAATTCTGCTTTATTGCTGCCAGGGTAATGGCCGACTCAGCTCCAGCGCAGTACAGTGACATTAACGACTAATGAGTAATTTACAGCTGTGAGGGGGCGGACTGTTACTTTGGACAATTTTCTTTTTCACACCCTTTAAGATTTTTTTTCCATTTCAAGCAACAATTATTTATATACTGATGTTCTACACCACTCCCTGCAGAAGGAGAATACTTAACGTAGCAAGGCTGAAGTATTGCTCTATGTGCCTACTTTGGAAGATTTTCTGAACCCCATAAGACAGCAAATGTGAAATAAAGGGTTTTTCTTTTGGCGTATATCATTAGTCATTCTGATTTTCTGTTTTTTTAAGAGATTATCCAGTAATATCTCCATGCCATTGCTATGATTCAGAATGACCTTTTATAATTCTAAAATATTTGCAAGTCCTTAATCTATTTAACTGAAATTACTCAGTGTGAACTGCACTTGAGAATATCTACTGGGCATATTGTATTTCTGCATATATCAGAGTGGAAATGAGCATACCGAGTAAGTTCTGCTGTCACTGGCTTAAAGGCATTGACGTCCCCACTGAAATGCCTTTTCTCTCTCCTCTTAGTTGTTTCCAAAATAGACTTAATAAAAAAAAATCCATGAAGTCCTTTTCATGTTTATGTCATCCCTAACAGAGTATTTGCTAAAGCACCTTCCGTAGCCATTGGTACAAATTTAACTTGGCCTATGTATTTCCTGTCCAGACAATATAAAATCAATTTGAAATATCCCAATGTAAAAATTAAAAGCAATTTTAAATGATCAATTTAAGTTGATAACAGTTAAATTGAGAAGATTACCAAGGAGCTGTCTTCTTAAAAGGACAAAGAGTAGGTGATTCTACAGGTGAACGTTTTCAAACAAAGATATAATTCCAATGCTTTTTAAAACGAATTATCCAACTGCACAAAGAAGGAAAATTTACATAGCAGAACACTGATGCCAAAACTTGCCGAGAGCAAAACCAACAAAGGAAATGAGAGACTAGTCTTAGTGATCAATGTAAAAATCTTAAGTTAAATATTTATATAATATATTTATTAATATGAATTGTTAGTTCATTTGATGAGTGTTTTATTGAGGACCTACAATATGCTTAGCGCTGTGCTAGGGAAATAGCAGTGAACAAAACAAAAATATTGGGAAGTCTGTTACCATAATTTATATATTAATAGATCAGAAGAAAAAAAGCCAGAATATCTAAAGATGCCCAAAGACTATCTGATAAAAGTCAATATCCATTTCTAATTTTAAATATATGCTTAATAAAGTTGAACTAGATGGATACATCTTGGACATTGTAGAACAAAATTTGGCTAAAACCAGAATTTAGCATTTATGGATTTATAGCACTTATGAATTACAGAATCTTTTTACTGCAAGTGGCCACTAACAACTCAGATTGGCTTTAGCAAAACAGAATTTATGGGCTGCCCTTCAAGGTACCTACACAGATACACTCAAGGCTTTATCTCATAGCATCTGAACTCCGCATTTCTCCAACTCTCAGCTATACTCTTGCATTTTGACTTAATTTTCAGTGTCCCTGTGACAGCAAGGACTGTTAGGAGTGCCAGGTCTTTGTCTGCCCAGCTTCAAATCCAGCAGGAAAGTAAGAGTGACTTTACTCAGTTGCTCTTACGTAAGTCACAAATTCACTCTAATTAGCCCCGCTTGGATTGTTTCCCATTCCTGAACCAATCACTGTGGCCAGAGGAAGGTGATTCTCTAGTTGGCCAGACCTGAATCACATGTTTTACCCCTAGAAGCACATGGACTGATTGTAGAGGAGGAAATATTCTTGGTAAAAAGAGGAATGTTAACTAGGTGGCAATTACCACATTAAAACAAGGTTCTGACTCAAAAAAGCAAATAAAATAATATATTTATTAAGAAATATGAGAGGCCTATGTTACAACTCTATTAAGCAATGTAGAAAGCATTTAAATTAAACAATATAACTTGTTCCTGGATAAGACTCAATATGAAAAAATGTCAACTTTTCCAAATTATAAATTCAATATGATCCGAAACACAAGGCAATGGATCTCCCCCCTCAAACTTGACAAAATAATTAGAAAGTTCACCTGGAAGAATAAACATTCAAATATACATGTTACGTCTTTTCAAATTAAGAATAATAGGAAAACTAGTCCTCCTTGTATTAAAACATGTTATAAAGTTAGGAGTGCCATCATTTCTGACATAGATGGAGAGATCAGTGAAGCAAAGTAGATCAAGAAGCATACAAATATTTTAATATTTTAGTGGTTATTTAATTTACAGAAATACACATTCATTCATTCAGTAAACATCGAACGAGCTCCTGCTGTCTGCCAGGTCTGTACTATGACGAGCCAAGGGCAATTAAGACACAGTCTCTATCTCTGCAGTCTAATTTGGGAAATGGAGAGCATCGGTGTTAGAGTCAGACCTGGGACTGAGAATGGTTTTACCTGTTTGTGAAATGTTCCAGAGACACAGAATATAGCAAATGACCAACAAATGTTATCTATTATTATAAAATGTGGTACCAGCTATACTAGACAGTATAAGCAAAGTGTAATGGGAACATAAAGGAAGGAGCAACTGGGAGCAGGTAGGGACAGATCTAGTGGTTTGCTAAGTATTAGAGAAGGCTGGTATTGCTTCCCCTAACCAATTTAATCTGCACTGTCCTATAGACAGGCACAATGATGGAACGTTCTCTACCTGCACTGTCCATTGGCCATATGTAGTTACTGAGCACTTGAAATATAGCCAGTGGGACCAAAAACTGATTTTTAAAATTTAATTTTAATTAATTTAAAATTCATTAGCCACATGTGGCTAGTAAGCTACTTTACTGAACAGTGTAGGTCTATAAAATAAGAGTAACATACAAACCAGAGAATGATATAATGCCTTATTATCTGGAATCTATACTGATAGTTATTAACATCAGCTGTTTGTTTCACCCCACCCCATTCTCCCTCAAAGTTTCTGAATTCACTTACTGTTTTGCAATCCTCAAACGCACATCCAAACTCAGGGTCTGAATTTGGGGGACTCTCCTGTTGCAGAGACCAGATGGGATGGGGTGATACAAATAGATAATTGCTGGCTGAAAGAGACTGTCTCTGGCAACTGATGCTTAAAAAATATATATTGAAGTTGATCAAAACAATCAAAAAGCCGAGTTGTCTATTGGTCTCAGTTTCCCTCTTCTACACACGTCTTCAGATTGTATTTGCTCTTTGAACTTCTTTTCTCTTTCAAGTATACCATTGGTTTTCAGTTATATAAAAATGTCAAGGGGGACAAAGCCACAAAACATGGTGTGTCATTCTGTGCTGTGTTAATGAAGAAAAAATCAACAAAAACCTTGAGATCAGCTTTCTGGATGTGGTCATTTAAAGAAGAGTTTTAAATAAGAAAACAAGTAGATGTAGCCACAGATAAAAGCAATGGCAGAAAGAATAAAAAACAGGAATCTAAATTCCCAGGCCGTTCTAGAACAGTTTCTCTTCTGTGGGATTGTGTTGTAGATTGGAGGAGGCATGTGTGGCCAGTGACCATCTGGCACACATTTTCTCAGGCTGACAAGCTATATGTGATTTAGTGAAGAAAATTTTTGAGAATTCTAAATTTTTTTTTACCTGTGATGTAGGAGGAAACTCTTAAAATACTTGCCTGAGAAAACCTAACCTCCCCTTCGTTATTTCAATAGCTGCGACTTGAGTAGAGGACAACCTGAGGGGAGGTGGTGTGAGACACATGTGTACAATGCCATTCAGTGTTGCTTCAAAGGCTTCCACATTTGTCCATCCACCCAAGGACGCAAGTCATCCTGAGAAATCAATCAACTAGTCTACTCCACTAATTGGGTCAAGTAGTAGACTTAATAGTCTAGGGTGAAAAATCCTGCTTGCTATCTTCTTTTTCTATCCTGGGTTACACACATGGACAGAATTTAAGTACTTTTTTCCTTAGAGACATATAAAACCTTTACCTCATTTGCTAAACTATTTAGGCTATTGCCTAAAATGTTAATTTAAAAACCTATAAACTAAAAGGCCACAAAAACTCTCAATCATATTGTTGGTCATGGGGATGGGAGTACAGCCTGGAGAATGATTCTGTAACATCTTCCTATGTTGACAGATAGTAAATGCACTAGTTGGGGTGAGGATTTAATAATATGGGTAACTGCTGAACCACTGTGTTGTATACTTGAAACCATTATAAGATTGTATATCAACCATACTTCAGTAAAGAAATCTACCGATAAAAATATACAATTTAATTCCAAATTATAATCTGTCACAGGAGAGAAAAGTTAGGGAACTGAAGGGAAGTAAAGAGATAGGGAAGAGACAAAGACAACCCGGTAATCAGAGTAAACTCTCATTTGTAGTTTGTAAATAGTTTCATAGGCTATTCATATTCCAATTGGCTGGATAACCACTATTCTTCTAAACACAGGGGGCTTGGCTTTCCAGATAATAACCATGGCAGCCAACAGAAAGGTAGCCCGCCCTGTGCACTAGATCACGGCGGCAGAGCACTTCCACTGAGGGAATAAACCCAGCCTCGGAACCCATCCTGTCCTGGCCAGAGGTTTTCTTCTACCGACATAAGGGTATCTTAGTGGCAGCAGCTGGCTGATGATTTTTCTACAAGATAGGTTGAAACTTTTCCTCTTCAGAAGCAACATTTCCATTCTCTTGAGGAGGAGGAATTTCTTCTGTGAAGGAGGAGCTTGTTGACTAAGGTGACCTTCTTCTGTCTTTATCAAGCAGGCAAGTGAAAAGCAGTTTTATAAGGTTCTTCATTGGGGGTTTCTGTGTTTCTTTCACAGAGATTGAGACAGTGAAATTGGCCCGTTCTGTCTTCAGCAAGCTCCACGAGATTTGCTGCAGCTGGGTGAAAGAGTTCCCTCTTCGCAGGAGACCACAGCTATATTATGAGACATCAATCCATGCCATCAAAAACATGCGCAGGAAAATGGAGGATAAACATGTCTGCATTCCTGACTTTAATATGCTCTTCAATTTAGAGGTAAAGGGCACTTCTGAAGAGTCAGTGAGATTTAAAAAGCAAAACAAAGCAAGTACCTGCATGGTACTGCTTTCTCACAAGGCAACTTTTGATACACTTCTCTCTCTGATAGGCTGGAGTAGAAATAAGGCAAAGCAGCACACATTTGCTTGCATTAGACAACAGAAAAAGAATGATCTATTTTATCTTATTTTGCATAGGTAATGCATTCACAAGGTTCAGAAACTAGAAAATAAAAATCTCTCTTATCCTTGTCTCTCACTCAGTTCCCTTCAATGAAAGGGAAGTTACCAGTTTCTTGTGTGAACTCTCAGAGCTATTCTGTAAACATAAATGCAAAAAAAAAAAAGGTTTATCTCAATAAAGCTGTCTTGTAAAGAAAACTATTTCTATAGGACAGTCAAATGGTGTTTATTAAGTTACCACATTAATTACTATGTTGCTGAAGCAACACAAAAAAAAACAAACATAAAAGAATGAATATTTGAGCCTGAGTTTTCTGATGTCATGTGATTTTTAAAAAAATCTTTTCTGAGATAGGAAGGTAGCTGGAATTACATTTCATGAATCTCAGTGACTAATAAATTGTATCATATCAGCCTTGTCAACTTAATAACCATTTTCTTGTTATCTTCCATTTTTCTATTAAATGTATTATGTTAATGCAAAAAGAGGTATGTTTGTTTCCTTTGCCTGTCAGTTGCCTGTTTTCTTCACTCAAGTCCATAACTTAAAAATTACAATGTAGTAAGTTATACAGAGCACAGTATTTCCTTCATTTAGCAGCTAAATTTAAATTTTAGCTGACAAGATCTGATAAACAGTGATGGTGGGCTGGTAATTGGAGCTTATGTTACAAAGACAGATCAGCTGATGGCTTTGTTCCCAAATGTTACCATGCTCAGGCAGATGCAACCCAAAAGGTTCTGTGTGATACACAACGCTTACACCACTCACACCCACTTGAAGATCATACTCAGGTTAAAGTGCATCATTGCTTTTTGTTGACCTGGGTGGCTTTCATTTTGCCTCAGAATCAGCCCAAAGACCTGACTCAAAAAGGAGCACCTTGCTCTGTAGTGAGACAGGCTTTGAGGGCAATTTAACAACACATATTTAGAACATTGTAAATTTTCATGTTTTGATTTGATGATTTTACTTTTAAGTTTATATTGTAAGGAAACAAAAGCACAAAAGTCTTACATATATGTTGTTTGATATAAATGTTTTACGCAACATTTTCCATAATGTAATTTTGGAAGTGATCTATATTATTTTATATATAAGGAATGTTAACTATGATATAAGATGTATAATACATATCCATTTAAAATAATGTCTGTGAGCAATAGTTGATGATATGGGGGAAATGCTAATGGTACAGTAAATGACAAAAAGCAGGATATAAAATTTCATGTACAGTATGATCCTAATTTAAAAATTTATATGTATAGAAAACTCATCAGTGGATGGTGAGGTTATAGATATTTATTTCCTTTACACTTCTTTATTAGTCTAAATAAACATACATTGTATTTATAACAGGAAAACATCATATTTTTCCCTTTAAGAAGCTATACTAATTTTAAGAGATCCACTTGGCTTCTGTTTCTTCTAATGCTGTATTGTTAAAGAACCTCCCTACCAATATCACATCAAGTTAGATTCTTATGCCCCCATAAAGCTATTATTGCCCCCTCTTTGTGATGATCCCTCATCAGCTCACTAATCACTCAAAAACTGCTTGGATATGCTGTTTTTCAGTTTTATCCCTATCCTGCCAACTGAGTTGTTTAAAACTGAGTACTGCTCTAGTACAGGTAGAAATTCTGTATGTCAGGACTTTTCTCCTAGGTAGTTCTGTTTAACCAGTTAATCTTCAATGGCATTATGGAAGGTGTTGATTCAATTGCTAAATTAACTAGTTGTAACGTCTGTATTGGTTATACATTTCATAATACTTGGGTGTCACCATTATCCTACGGACATTTTTATTTTTTAAAGATAGTATGCTCTTTAAAAAAACTATTTCAAAGCACAAATACACCTGTTGCTTTAACAGTCCTTCTAAATCCCCATGAGATAGCAACTCATCCTTGCCTAACAGAGAAGAAAACAAGCACAAAACAGCTATATGATTTACTTTGATTATTTGATATATTTGGAATGACAAGGCCTGGACTCATCTGAGCTCCTAGAGCCCAAGGAGGAAGTCAGAGCTTGCAAATGAAAATCATTACATGCTGTTGCTTAAAGTAGGAGCCCAGGGCTCAGGGAGAGTTTAGTGAGTGACAGGTCTCGTACATGAGCTAGATTTGACATTTAAACCTGAGTTGAAGATGGTGAAGGAAACTACTTAATGCTTTAAATACTGTGGTTTAAACTGTGCTTAGGCTTCCTTTGTCAACATAAAGCACAGGTTTGAAGACCCTTCTTTGGCAGTTGCCTTAAGTAGCCCTTCAAGGAATGAGTGGGCAAGGAAATGTGGTAGCTAAATCTTGGATTAGGGGACATGCAAAGTGGTTTCAGGGCCTCTGGACATCTGAGGTGGCGCATACTTGGCTAGCCAGTTTAAAGACTCTTGTTTATGCTAAGAATTCAATGTGACCATGAATGATTTATAAAGGAGACACTATGATTTAGAAATATATGTATACTCTATCTCTAAAATACAAATATTTTTAACAACCTAACATAATTGTGCTGGCATTGTGCGCTGGAAGGGCAATTATTTCCTATTATTCTCAGTTTCTAATTTTATTATTAAAATATTTTCATTTTGAAAAATTGCTTCATCCAGAACAGCTCTTGCTCAGTTCCTCCTCATACCTTCTCTTTCCTCCCTCCACCACACAACTTTTCACAGCCATGTTGAAGCAAATGTGCGTGGGTGGTTTCCATGGTACAAGACAACAACTTTCACAGAGAGAGGGCACTTCAGTCAGAGCTTTTGGGCATGATGCGTTCCCGTGTTCCGGTGTTAAGCACAGATGCCCTAATATTGCAGGTATTCTAGCTGTTGATCAGCCATGTCAGAAAAGGGAAACATTTAGTCTCATTATCTGGGTGACAGATGCAGTGGAGGAGAACAGGCAGCAGTGCAGGGCATTGGCTCATTCAAGTCATGCTATACCTAATTCCCTTAAATGTTTCTGTTTCTTTGACAGGACCAGGAGGAACAAGCTTACTTTGCAGTGTTTGACGGCCACGGGGGAGTGGATGCTGCCATTTATGCCTCCATTCACCTGCATGTTAATTTAGTACGCCAGGAAATGTTCCCCCATGATCCTGCTGAGGCCCTGTGCCGGGCCTTCCGGGTCACTGATGAGCGGTTTGTGCAGAAAGCAGCCAGGGAGGTATGTCGTTTTCTCATGAATTCCAGCTGTGAATGACTGCTGAGCTCAACTTGGTTTGCGGTTAAAGGGCTATTTTGCACTTTTTTTTGGAGCCGGGGGCAGGCATTATTTAAAGTTCTCTACCAGGCTGTATTCTTGACCCACAGTATTGGACAGTTATAGTTCTAACTCCCTTTTCAAGAAGTTTTAATGGGGTGCTATGATGTCCTGCATAGTAACTCCCAAACAGTAGTTTTGTGGATAGACAATCCCACTGCTGGATTTGGCAGGTGAGTCTCACCTTTCTTACACACTGCTGCCTGTCAGCTTCACAGCAGGACCATCTCTCTAAGCAGAATTTTGCTGACAAGATCTGGATATGGTAATTAAAACAATGGTCTAAAAAAGAAACAGAAGCTGGGATTACTCCCATACATTTGGTTCTAAATGGGTTGGCAGTGTTTTCCTGTTGTATCTCTTGAGGGAAAATTAGCTTGGAGTGAGTAAATCCTCAGATGACCCTCACACTCATTTTCTCTTAATAGGAAGAAAAGTCAGAATTCATGACCTAATTTCTTATGGTTAATCAGACCTAAGCTATTTATTCTGAATGACAAGGGCTCTATATTAAGATTTGGATGTAAAATTTATTTTTCTATTTTTTATTTTGCTATTATTAATGTACAATTACATGAACAACATTATGGTTACTAGACCCCCCCATTATCAAGTCCCCACCACATACCCCATTACAGTCACTGTCCATCAGCGTAGTGAGATGCTATAGAGTCACTACTTGTCTTCTCTGTAAATACTGCCTTCCCTGTGTCCCGCCCCACATTAAACTAATCGTAATGACCCTTTTTCCCCCTTATCCCTCCCTTCCCATCTATCCTCCCAAATCCCTTTCCCTTTGGTAACTGTTAGTCCATTCCTGGGTTCTGTGAATCTGCTGCTGTTTTGTTTCTTCAGTTTTTTCTTTGTTCTTATACTCCACAGATGAGTGAAATCATTTGATACTTGTCTTTCTCTGCCTGGCTTATTTTACTGAGCATAATACCCTCTGGCTCCATCCATGTTGTTGCAAATGGTAGGATTTGTTTTCTTCTTATGGCTGAATAATATTCCATTGTGTATATGTACCACATCTTCTTTATCCATTCATCTACTGATGAACACTTAGGTTGTTTTCATTTCTTGGCTATTGTAAATAGTGCTGTGATAAACATAGGGGTGCATATGTCTTTTTCAAACTGGGCTGCGGCATTCTTAGGGTAAATTCCTAGGAGTGGAATTCCTGGGTCAAATGGTAGTTCTACTTTTACCTTTTTGAGGAACCTCCATACTGCTTTCCACAATGGTTGAACTACTTTACATTCCCACCAGCAGTGTAAAAGGGTTCCCCTTTCTCCACAGCCCCGCCAACATTTGTTGTTTGTCTTTCGGATGTTAGCCATCCTAACTGCTGTGAGGTGATAT
Source organism: Smutsia gigantea (assembly GCA_032199065.1). NCBI lineage: Eukaryota > Metazoa > Chordata > Mammalia > Pholidota > Manidae > Smutsia > Smutsia gigantea. The sequence goes on from JAVSCE010008869.1 coordinate 94,248, forward strand.
CTCATTGTGGTTTTAATTTGCATTTCTTTGATGATTAGGGATGTGGAGCAACTTTTCATGTGCCTGTTGGCCATCTGAATTTATTCTTTGGAGAAGTGTCTGTTCAGCTTCTCTGCCCATTTTTTAATTGGCCTATTTGCTTTTTGTTTGTTGAGGTGCGTGAGTTCTTTATATAATTTGGATGTCAACCCCTTATTGGATATGTCGTTTATGAAGATATTCTTCCATACTGTAGGATGTTCTTTTTGTTCTATTGATGGTATCCTTTGCTGTACAGAAGCTTTTTAGTTTGATATAGTCCCACTTGTTCATTTTTGCTTTTGTTCCCTTGCCTGGGGAGATATGTTCATGAAGAACTTGCTCATATTTATGTCCAAGAGATTTGGGCCTATGTTTTTTCCCAAGAGTTTTATAGTTTCATGACTTACATTCAGGTCTTTGATCCATTTTGAGTTTACTTTTGTGTATGGGGTTAGATAATAATCCAGTTTCTATCTCTTACACGTAGCTATCCATTTTTGCCAACACCAGCTGTTAAAGAGGCTGTCATTTCCCCATAGTATATCCATGGCTCCTTTATTGTATATTAATTGACAATGTATGCTTGGGTTTATATCTGGGCTCTCTAGTCTGTTCCATTGGTCTATGGGTCTGTTCTTGTGCCAGTACCAAATTGTCTTGATTACTGTGGCTTTGTAGTGGAGCTTGAAGTCAGGGAATGTAATTACCCCCACTTTATTCTTCCTTCTCAGAATTGCTTTGGCTATTTGGGCTCTTTTGTGGTTCCATATGAATTTTAGAACTATTTTCTCTAGTTCACTGAAGAATGCTGTTGGTATTTTGAATGGATTGCATTGAATCTATAGATTGGTTAAGGCAGGATGGCCATTTTGACAATATTAATTCTTCCCGTACATGAGCATGGGATGTGTTTCCATTTATTGGTATCTTCTTTAATTTCTCTCATGAGTGTCTTGATGTTTTCAGAGTATAAGTCTTTCCCTTCATTGGTTAGGTTTATTCCTAGGTATTTTATTCTTTTTGATGCAGTTGTGAATGGAATTGTTTTCCTGATTTCTCTTTCTGCTAGTTCATCATTAGTGTATAGGAATGCAACAGATTTCTGTGTGTTAATTTTGTATTCTGCAACTTTGCTGAATTCAGATATTAGATCTAGTAGTTTGGGAGTGGATTCTTTAGGGTTTTTTATGTACAATATCATGTCATCTGCAAACAGGGACAGTTTGACTTGTTCCTTGCAAATCTGGATGCCTTTTATTTCTTTGTGCTGTATGACTACTGTGGCTAGGACCTTTTTATGTTGAATAAAAGTGGGGAGAGTGGGCATCCTTGTCTTGCTCCTGATCTTAAAGAAAAAGCTTTCAGCTTCTCGCTGTTAAGTATAATGTTGGCTGTGGGTTTGTCACATATGGCCTTTATTATGTTGAAGTCCCTGCCCTCTATACACATTTTTGGGGAGTTTTTATCACGAATGAATGTTGAATTTTGTTGAATGCTTTTTCAGCATCTATGGAGATGATCATGTAGTTTTTGTCCTTCTTTTTGTTGATGTGGTGGATGATGTTGATGGATTTTCGAATGTTGTACCATCCTTGCATCCCAGGGATGAATCCCACTTGATCACAATGGATGATCTTTTTGATGTATTTTTGATTTCGGTTTGCTAATATTTTGTTGAGTATTTTTGCATCTTTGTTCATCGGGGATATTGGTCTGTAATTTTCTTTTTTTTGTGGTGTCTTTGCCTGGTTTTGGTATTAGAGTGATGTTGTCCTCGTAGAATGAGTTTGGGAGTATTCCCGCCTCTTCTACTTTTTGGAAAACTTTAAGGAGGATGGGTATTAGGTCTTCACTATATGTTTGATAAAATTCAGCAGTGAAACCATCTGGTCCAGGAGCTTTGTTCTTAGGTAGTTTTTTGATTACCAGTTCAATTTCGTTGATGGTAATTGATCTATTGAGATTTTCTGTTTCTTCCTGTGTTAGCCTTGGAATGTTGTATTTTTCTAGAAGGTTGTCCATTTCTTCTAGGTTATCCACTTTGTTACCATATAATTTTTCATAGTATTCTCTCATAATTCTTTATATTTCTGTGGTGTCCATAGTGATTTTTCCTTTCTCATCTCTGATTCTTTTTATGTGTGTAGACTCTCTTTTTTTCTTGATAAGTCTGGCTAGGGGTTTATCTATTTTATTTTCTCGAAGGAACAACTCCTGCTTTCATTGATTCTATTGTTTTATTCTTCTCAAATTTATTTATTTCTGCTTTAATCTTTATTATGTCCCTCCTTCTACTGACTTTGGGCCTCTTTTGTTCTTCCTTTTCTAGTTTCATTAATTGTGAGTTTAGACTATTAATTTGGGATTGTTCTTCTTTCCTGAGGTAGGCCTGTATTGCATATATCCCTCTTAGCACAGCTTTTGCTGCATCCCACAGATTTTGTGGTATTGAATTATTGTTGTCATTTGTCTCCATATATTGCTTGATCTCTGTTTTTATTTGGTCATTGATCCGTTTATTTAGGAGCATGTTATTAAGCCTCTTGTTTGTGGGCTTTTTCATTTTCTTTGTGTAATTTATTTCTAGTTTCATACCTTTCTGATCTGAGAAGTTGGTTGCTACAATTTCAATCTTTTTGAATTTACTGAGGTTCTTTTTGTGGCCTAGTATATGATCTATTCTTGAAAATGTTCCGTGTGCACTTGAGAAAAATGTGTATTCTGTTGCTTTGGATGGAGTGTTCTGTAGATGTCCATTAGGCCCATATGTTCTAATATGTTGTTTAGTGCCTCTGTCTCTTTATTTATTTTCTGTCTGGTTGATCTGTCTTTTGTAGTGAGTGGTGTGTTGAAGTCTCCTAAAATGAATGCTTTGCATTCTATTTCCCCCTTTAATTCTGTTAGTATTTGTTTCACATATGTGGGTGATTCTGTGTTGGGTGCATAGATATTTATAATAGTTATATCTATCCTCTTGTTGGATTGACCCTTTTATCATTATGTAATGTCTCTCTTTGTCTCTTGTGACTTTCTTTGTTCTGACATCTATTTTGTCTGATACAAGTACTGCAATTCCTGCTTTTTTCTATTAGTTGCATGAAATATCTTTTTCCATCCCTTTACTTTCAGTCTGTGTATGTCTTTGGGTTTGACGTGAGTCTCTTGTAGGCAGCATATAGATGGGTCTTGTTTTTTTATCCATTCAGTGACTCTGTGTCTTTTGATTGGTGCATTCAGACCATTTACATTTAGGGTGATTATCGATAGGTATGTACTTATTGCTATTGCAGGCTTTAGATTCGTGGTTACCAAAGGTCTAACAGTCTAATTTAACTCACTTCATATGCTATAACAAACACAACTTAAAGATCCCTTTTTTTTTCCCTCCTTTTTCTTCCTCCTTCATTTTTGTATGTTATGAATCATATTCTGTACTCTTTGTCTATCCCTTGGGTGACATCTGTTTAGCCTTAGGAATACTTCCATCTATAGGAGTCCCACCAAAATGCACTATAGAGGTGGTTTGTAGGGGGTAAATTCTCTCAGCTTTTGCTTATCTGAAAATTGTTTAATCCCTCCTTCAAATTTAAATGATAACCTTGTCGGATAGAATATTCTTGGTTCAAGGCACTTCTGTTTCCTTGCATTAAATATATCATGTCACTCCCTTCTGGCCTGTAAGGTTTCTGTTGAGAAATCTGATGATAGCCTGATGGGTTTTCCTTTATATGTGTTGTTTTTTCTCTCTCTAGCTGCTCTTAAAAGTCTGAATTTATGCTTGATCTTTGCCATTTTAATTATTATATGTCTTGATGTTGTCTTCCTTGGGTCCCTTGTCTTGGGAGATCTGTGCACCTCCATGGTTTGAGAGACTATCTCCTTCCCCAGATTGGGGAAGTTTTCAGCAATTACCTCCTCAATGACACTTTCTATCCTTTTTTCTCTCTCTTCTTCTTCTGGTACACCTATAATATGAATATTGTTCTGTTTGGATTGGTCACACAGTTCTCTCAATATTCTTTCATTCTTAGAGATTCTTTTTCTCTCTGTGCCTCAGCTTCTTTGTATTCCTCTTCTCTAATTTCTATTCCATTTACTGTCTCTTCTACTACATCTAATCTGCTTTTAAATCCCTCCATTGTATGTTTCATTTCAGATATGGAATTTTTAATGATTGAATGTCCGTCTTAATTTCGTTCCTGAGTTCTTGAATATTTTTCTGTATCTCCATAAGCATGTTTATGATTTTTATTTTGAACTTTCTTTCAGGAAGATTGGTGAGTTCAGTTTAATTTGGCCCTTTTTCTGGGGTTTGTGAGATTTTGGTCTTAACCAGGCTCTTTTGATGTTTCGTATTTCTATGTGGTGCCCTCTAGTGCCCAGAACCTTCAATCTCTGGAGCTGCTCAGCCCCTAGAGTGAGGTTGGGGGTCCTTGGGGAGTGGATCTGGTGCCTGGGGGAAGGAAAGATCTGTTTCCTGATTCCCGTCTGCGGTGCCTGTGTCCAGTATCACAGCCAGTGGGCTGAGCACGCAGGTGTAAGTCTCTGTGCTCAGCGTCTCTGGCTGATGTAGGTGGGGCTTCCCTCTGGCTGGCCTGATGCCAGCACAGTGACTGCCGGTTTACGAGGCGGTGCTGTCAGGCCAGGAGGAAGGTTTGGCAGGCTGTGTGTTCCAGTGGGGGGCCTTGGAGCTGAGTAGCCAGGCAGGGGCATGGAGTGCCTGAAGCTCCTTAGAGTTCCCAAAATTCTGGGCAGAGCATGCTCAGACAACCTTGTCCAGCTCTCCCTTCTCCCACGCAGTAAGCTCTGTGTAACCCCTGCACCCTCAGCAGCCCTCTCGCTGCTAGGAAGCCTCTTAAAATGCTTGCCTTTCCTCTGTTACAGAGCGGCCGGATGTGGACCCTGTCCTCCACAAACGGCCGGAATGTCACTCTCTCAGGCACTCTGCCTGTCCCAGCTCCCCAACCTCCAGAGCACCACACCAAATAGGTTTCTGCTCACAAAGTAGATCTCCAGGCTAGGTGCTCAGGAGTCCCAGGCTTCCACCCCCTCCCCAGTCCGTTTCTCTTCCTCTCGGCATTAAGCTGGTGTCGGGGAAGGGCTTGGGTCCCACTGGATGAAGGCTTTCATACGTTACCCTGTTTCATCAGGTCTGCTCTGTTCATGAGGTCTGTATGCAGTCCGGTTCAGCCTTCTTTCCTGTTGCTGTTTTAGAATTAGTTGTATTAATTAACTATATTTTCATACTATTTGTGGTTTTGGGAGGAGTTCTCTGTCTCACCTCTCACGCCCCCATCTTGAATCAGGCTAGATGTAAAATTTTTAATTTAATTATATTTCTTGGCATTGGTACATAATTAACTATAGTAATCTATATTAATTCTAACTGGGGGCCAGTAGAAAGAGTATAATTTTTAATAGTAATTACAGAATTTCATACATCTAGAAAACCCTGCCCTGTGACTTAAACATTAGCTCATTTTGAAAGGGACTTGGAGAGAACAGGGTAATCATTCAGTCCATTTCTTTGACCACATAGTCACACTATCCAGCAGTCTGGGGCTTGGAATTAATGAAATAGTAATTCAGAGCTACTTGGTATTAAGCAAGGGAAATATTCTATATCTCCCCACCCACACCCAAGGTTTAGATCAATATGCAAATACAACAGTAATCACTAGGGTCTACATATGGAGGTTGAACCAGAAAACAAAATACAGTCGTTGACCTCACACCTTCCCAGAGTCTCCTGAGAGCCTCCGCTGCCCGGCTCCGCCTCTTGGAGCTGCTCAGGAGAGGCCTGGCCCCGCAAGGCCATCTGTGACCTCTGCCATGAGAGGCGCTCACGTGTCTTGTTTTCTTCAACTTCCGTTATATCCCTTTATCTCTGTGTCCTCAAAATTATGGCTTTTTTTTTGATCATATTCATCTGATTTGCTTTGCCACGATCCTAGGGTCTGTCTTGCCAATAGTCTACCTGAATAATTCAGGTTTGTCTCAGCTGTTAATTTTCTCCTCCTTGTGCTTCCCTGTGCTGCTAACTGCCGGGAAGAAAGCAGCTATTCCTGTTGGGAAGCAGCCCTGCCTCCTGCTCTGCAGGGCATATGCACTGTGTCTTTATCATATGTTCCAGGGGGCTGAGTTTTTGAACATTCTGTGTGGGAAGACATTTTATCGGTGGGTGAGGATTTATAACAAACTCCCTATATAGAGAAAATGAGTTGTTTTTCTCATTGGATACGAGGGGCCTTTAACCACCTTTGACGCATTGGTTCTAATTTGGGCCAAGGCCCTAGTAACAGAAAGTCATGCTCATTTGGTGGTGACTCATGTCAAATGGAGAGATGTCATTTTAGTATAGTAGCATCAAGAGCTACTGCAGTGAAGTTCCAGGCTGTTAGTTCTTTATGCAATGTCCCAAAAGCAAAGGCCCCTAAAATTATTATAGTGGAGTTTTTCTCTTCCTTTTTTAAAGGTATAAGCAACTTAACACTCCAGGGATGTACGTTATCTCTTGGCTCCTAGTATGGAAGCATTTGCTGTGTACCAATCAGATGCTTTATATGTGATTTTGTAAAGCTAGAACTCTCCTCCTGAGCATATAGTAGGTAACAAAACAGAGGCCAGAATATGAAAATCTTTACTCTGTGGGTTGATATACTAGATTTAGCACAGAACTAGAAGGAAAAAGAATTCCAGTTCTGTTTTGTATAGTAATCAGTTATCTGCCCTTGGGCAAGTCACAGACCCTGCTGTAGAGTTCTTACCTGTGCATAAAATGGACCGGCGTTAAGGATCATCCTTGCTTTGCACAGCACAGATTACAAGGGTCTGTGTATCACATGAGTGCATACATGCACACAGAAAGTCACTGAGAAATAGAAATTCCTGTTTATTTGTGAAGTCTAGTTATTGTAAATCTAGTTCCCAACTGAAAAGTTTATATTCTCAACAAGACTTTGATGTCTATTATTACTGACTCTAGTTTTTATTTACATTATTTTCAGAGCTTAAGATGTGGGACCACAGGAGTGGTGACTTTTATCAGAGGCAACATGCTACATGTGGCCTGGGTGGGTGATTCCCAGGTTATGCTTGTGAGAAAGGGCCAAGCTGTTGAACTAATGAAGCCACACAAACCGGACAGAGAGGTAAGTATAGTCTGTTCTATTAGGACACATGCCACAAACGCAGTTTTCTAATCGTTAAGATTCACTTAATTATTATAACTATCGCCATTATCTTAGCAACTATGCCCACCTTCCAAAGGAGAAATAAAGAGAACCTTTCTAGGAAGCTGATAAGTACTATGTCTGTTGTTTACTGTTAAGACAGATGAATAAATTCCTGAATCCAGTTATTTGCTTCTTTCTGTTGCATTGCTGTTTAGGATGAAAAGCAGCGAATTGAGGCCCTTGGAGGTTGCGTAGTATGGTTTGGTGCCTGGAGGGTGAATGGAAGTCTGTCAGTCTCCAGAGCTATTGGTAAGAAAAACCAATTAATTTTTGTTTCTCCAGACTGTCCTCTTCTAGTTCATTGTGTCACATTAACTCTGATATAAGGGAACCTGAGATAATAATTTGTATTATCATAGTGTTTATTGTTTAATATAATAATTAGATAATGCCTCTTTTCATTATTTGATTTAATTAACCTCATTTATATATTTAAATCCCATTATTAAAGCAGAGCTATATTAAGAAATGCAGAATTTATTAGTTTCAATTTTTTTTAAATAGGAGCCTTTAGTCTTTGATACACAATCTGCTTAAAACCTCAGTGATCCTCATTTCATTCCATTTTGATTCGTAAATTTAGTATTTTCCATAGAGTGGAAGGCTCTTCTCCCCTGTATTTTACTTTGCTTATATCTTAAAATCTTTTTTAGAATTAAATTCTAAAATGACATAAGCAACAAAGAATAACTTCATAGGAAAACCAATTGCACTTTTTAGATGAAAGCAATATTCTATATGTGGAATACAGCAAGTTGCCAGATAACCCTAGGGTTTCAAAGACTCTGTCTCTGGGATTTGAATTCTTGAAAAGGAGGAGAAAGTCAATGAAACTCTAAAACTTAGAGAACAACTAAATGACTGGATAAAATGCAAGGATAGAAGTTCAAAGAATTGGACTATAGTCCTTTTTCAGTGTTTCACTTTGGAGCCTGGGTCTATTGTTTTTAGGCTTCATGGTTTAGCTTCCTTTCTGTTTTTTTTTTTAAATAAATCAGTGTGTCTATATGTGTGATACGCTCATAGGCATACATCCTGCAGTTCTTAGCCACTGCCTCCTAAAGAAATGAAGTTTGACTGACAGGGATAACATGGGATGCGTGGAATTCACATCCAATCTCCAAACTTTGCTTATCATTATAAGATAATTGCAGAACATTAACAAAATCTCAAAGGATTTATTCAGTTTCACCACTGATGTACATTCCTCCCACTCACTGGGAAGGTGCTGGCAAGCTGTGAAGTGGCCCAAATGTGAACAGAAGGCCCACGGAAAGAGAAAGCTGAAAGATTCTGTAAATACCTCTGAAAAATCAAGTTAGCTTTACCTTAGACTGAGGGAGTTATTAGGAACTCTGGAATAAGGCCACAAGGGGAAATTTCTTATTTCAGAAATGTACCCCTGTATAAATAACTTCCGATAACCCCACAGAAAGACCTGGACTTCCCCTTGACCTTACTGTCTTCATCAGAATGCTGGGAGGTGCCTTTAAATGCTTGTTATAGAACCAACTTTAGTAGACGATACCTCCCTTCTCTTGGTTCTAAAAATATAACACAAGGGGAAACTAAAGCAGGGAGAATGTCCTTGAATAAGTGACAATGTACAGGAACAAGACAGACTCCATAGAGGAACCGACTTCTGAGTTGGATATGAAGATAGTGTTTAGGGGACGAAATCCCAAGTTAGAGAAGTACAGATACATGGGCGTCCGAAAGGGCATGTTGGGTTTTAGGAACAGCAGTGTGTACAAGAGTCTGGTGCAGAAGGTGGCAGTGGTGAAGGGTATGTGCACCAGAATGTGAAGACTATGTGCCAAGCTAAGTAGTCTGGATTTTCTCTGGTGAATAAGCAGAGGGCCCCAGGATCAGATTTGTATTTATAGATTATCTGTAATGATGTTATGGAAGATGGATTAGAGTAGAAAGCCTAGAGGAGAGATCGTTCAGGAGGCTGTTGATACCAATTGTTAGAGATGAGGACAGCTAAAAACGGATACAGAGGAGGGTATAAATTGATGAGACAGGAATGACAGTTTGTGGGGGAAGAGGAAAGCTAACTTCCAGGTTTCTGGCTTGTGTGACTGAGATGATAAATCATTTGTAATAAAGCAGCAGCAGTTTGGGGGGTAGGGAGGAGGGTAGATAATGAGTTCACTTTGGACTTTATATTCTAGGTACCTGTGGGATGTCTTGGAAGATAATTTATATGCAGTTGGAAATGCAGATCTGGAGCTTAGCAGAGAGCTCTGAGTTGGATGTAGAGATTTGGAAACTGATCCTATTTTGGCAATAATATTAGCAACTTGTGAGATGTCATGTATGTAGTAGTTGACACTACACTATAGGCAGGTGTAATACAGTGTGAAGAGAGACCAAAGATGAGACTCATTACATGAGATAAAATAACGTAATGAAGGTCATGCTCTCTGGATTTGTATCTTGGCCCTACTGCTTTACAAGATGTGGGCCTTGGGAAATTTATTTAACTTCTCTATGTCTGTTTGTTCCTTTGTAGGAATAGTAACAGTGCCTAACTCATGGAGGTTTCGTTAAGTGGTGTAATACACACACCACATTTAGAACTGCATGGCACAGTCTTAGCACACAGTGATTTGTTAGTAGTATTATTAAGTGAAGGAGCCTGTGAAAAAAATCAAGGGATCAGAGAAACAAGTGGGGTGTCACAGATGCTAGGGGAAGAGGGTTCCTAGGAGTCAGTGGTGAACAGGGTCATGTGCTACAGAAGTCAAGCGAGATGTGGGTTAAAAAAGACATGGAATTTTGAAAATAGGAAATAACTGGGAACCGGTGAGAGAGATGTTTTGGATTAGTAAGTGAAAAAAACAATCAAGTGAAACAAAATGAACAATGACAAGGAGTGTGCAGGTTTTAGTTTCTTTTAGCAATTTAGCAACTTGATGGTAAAGGGAAATAGAGTGGTAGCTTGAGGGAAAAGCTGATTTGGGAAAGAGTTGCTTTTATTGTTTTTGTTTTTAGAGAGATTTTAGATCAGAACATGTTTGTAGGAAACTGAAGATGAGAAGCCAGAGTCCTAGGCTGGCTTTAGGAAGGAAAGGGCATCTCTTACTTTTGAGCAAATGGTAGCTGATACAGGTCAATCTCTACAGATTAAAGAAAAAATTGGGGCTGGTGGGGGTGCAGGGATTGAGGGAGTTCGGGCCTGGTAACTTAAATTTTCTTTGAAGCAGGAAATTAGGCCACCTACTGAAATCCAGTGGCTTAACTGGAAGAGGAAGTTGAAGAATGTGAGGATTTAGAAAGCTCATGCAATAAAATATGGGGCTAAATAGGGACAAAAAAAAGGACTCCTGAGCAGACTTGTACTCTAGAAAAGCAGTGACACTTAAAGCTTTAAAAATGAAAAGCTTTTCAACTGTTTCTCCTCATGAGCCCTTGATTTATGATCCAAAGTTGACAGCCATATTATGTTTCCTAGCATACGGAGAGAGAGGATGAAGACAAAACGATGTTGCCATTTCTACCATGAAATGGATAATCATGCCCTCCTAGCAAATTTGGGGGCGAAATGTCATGAATTTGACATCCAACAGTAGAGCAGGTGAAAAGCCAGAATTTTGGCAGCATTTTCTCTGTGCAAATCTTTATGTTCTGTTCCAAACTAACAGTTGTAGTAGCCCTTTAATTGAAGCACTAAAACAAGATTTTTGGGAACAGTATGACTCAGATCACATTTATTTTTAGAGCTAGAATTCAGAAAATAATAATGCTGATAATAATAGGTGGATTAGGGGATGGCGAAATTTAGTAAAGTGAATAATCTAATGATTGGAAGTTTTAAGAAACAGGCTGTTGGGAGGAATCATAGTATAGAAGTGAATGTGAAAAAATCAAAACCATGCTGAGGAAGACGGTTCTGGCTACTGTGTGAAAAAGACCGTTTCTTACCTTAGAGATAAACTAACACAGGTAATTATATTAAGGATCTGCTGTTCAAGGTACCCCATCATGCAAGCTGCTGGCAGGGGATGTGGCCCTCACTGGTCTAGTGGAGTCACCCACAGGGGGCCTGATGATTCAACAGGGATGGGAAATGTCAGTGAGAACTACACTTGGGTAGGAGAGAGCCTTTAACAGTGATCCCAGAAACAGTGACGATAGCTCACTTAAATGAATAATATTTATCTTCATTTTATCTTACCCTTATCAAAAAGTGAAGTTTTAGTACAATGAGGACAGTAGTTGATGAGGGTTTCTAAGTAACATGTGCCAGGATTTTTATCCAGGCAATCTAACTGCAGTGGGCATCCTTAACCAGTAAGCTATATGCCACTACTTTACAAATAATAAAGCACTTTCTTAGCTGTTTACCAATGAATTATGATGCCCTAATCTAGGAATTAATTGCTCAATACTTTGTGTTTTTGACATAAAGAAGCAAGAGTCCCTTGTAATATGCTACTGATTATCCAACAGGTTAAGGGCCCTTTTGCTAGGCCCTCTCTAAACACCTGCAGGGAAGTCATGAATGGATCTGGAAGTGCTGATCGATTAGCTCAGTGGTCTATTGACAGAAACGTAGGTCTCAGTCCTATATTCAGCTACACATTACTCCCTAGTGGTTGCTGCTGTGTGTTTGCTAATGCTGGTCCCTCAACCAAAGGCCCAGTTCTGCCTGATGAGAACTAATATATGTCCTTCAAGGCTCAGCTCTCAAATGTCCTTCTCTAAGTGGATGAGCTAATAAGCAAGGAGAAATAAAGGCCAGTAGGGACTTGGGGTTTTTCACAGTTGTTCCTAAGTGGAGAATGAAAAAAAGCAATGAAGACATAATGTGGGGATGATCAGAAACGTAAGAAGAGCAAGAATATGGTATAGTCCTTGAGGATGAAATATGGCCATACATTTTTAGACTGTTCTCTAGAAGTTACAAGTAAAACAGCAATAAAAAAAAGGAAGCAAATTTGGGAAGACTTACATTCCAGTTCCCTTGTCTTAAGTTTGTGATGACTTTTCCTGGCTTGAGAACTGGACGTAATTTTTAAAAATCCCTTGTAACTCAAACGTTCCTCTGTGCTCACAGCATGAAGCTACTGATTTGTAAACAAGGATAGAACAAAATTGTTTAATGAAGAGAGTGATCAGAATGTTGGTTTTTCAATGTGGACTTGTTCTCAAATCCCAGTCAGATAAGACCTGACCACCAGTGAAAGGACAGATCTACTAAATCAACGAAGTTTTCCAGGTGGGACTGAATCTTCCAGGACAGCAACCAATTTAGATATGACGTTTGTTGCCATGCTTATTTTAGCTAAGCCTAAATCATAGTGAAAGGCGTAAGATTAAAAATCCAGACTAGGTAAGAAATGAAGCCCAGTGAATGTGAATGGCAGTATCTTAACTGAGAGTAAGGAGTTGAGTGCGTTTGACTAACAGAGAACTCAAGTATTTATCTAAAACCAGTTTAAAAATTGCTTCCAGTAAAATCAGATCTACAATCCAGTAAATTGTGATCAGAGCCATAGCATTGGCCATAAGCATTCTAACATGCAAGGTAAACCTAAATCTGACCTTCTTGCCAATCCCCACAGGAGATGCTGAACACAAGCCGTACATCTGTGGGGATGCAGACTCTGCCTCCACTGTTCTGGACGGGACGGAAGACTACCTCATTCTGGCCTGTGATGGCTTCTATGACACCGTGAACCCTGACGAGGCAGTCAAAGTTGTGTCTGACCATTTGAAAGAGAATAATGGAGACAGCAGCATGGTTGCCCACAAATTAGTGGCATCAGCTCGTGATGCTGGCTCAAGTGATAACATCACTGTTATTGTGGTATTCCTGAGGGACATGAACAAAGCTGTAAATGTTAGTGAGGAATCAGATTGGACAGAGAACTCTTTTCAAGGAGGGCAAGAAGATGGTGGGGATGATAAGGAGAATCATGGAGAGTGCAAACGCCCTTGGCCTCAGCACCAGTGCTCAGCACCAGCCGATCTAGGCTATGACGGGCGCGTGGATTCATTCACTGATAGAACTAGCCTGAGCCCAGGGTCCCAGATCAACGTGCTGGAAGACCCAGGCTACCTAGATCTCACACAGATAGAAGCAAGCACACCTTACAGTACACAGTATTTGCCACCAGTTGAGATGTTTGGTCCTGGTGCGCCAAAGAAAGCAAATCCTATGAATGAGCTAATAATGGAGAAAAAATCAGGTCAGTCATCATGGCCTGAATGGAGTGGTGCTGGAGAGTTTCCCTCTTCCATTAATTTGGGTTCAACAGGGCAGCAGATATACAGAAGGGAGAGCCTGTCTCCTGTTTGTTCTAGGTTGGAAAATAAACAGTTCAGATTCCTGGGGAAGAGAATTTCTAGATTGTCTCATTTACGCTATCATTATTCAAAGAGGTGGCACAGATTCAGATTTAATCCAAAGTTTTATTCATTTTGCTCTTCTCAAGAGCCTTCCCACAAAATAGGCACTAGCCTGTCCTCCCTCACTCAAAGCGGGAAGAGAACCAGGATGTTCAGTTCTCTGCTGTGGAGGCAAAACAGTCAAAAGGGGTACCACGAGAACGCGATGATGAGGAAGCTCAGACGGAGTAGGGCTGTTCCATGCCCAGTCTTCCCGGGAGCGGTCAGATACAGTCCTCTCTAAAGTAGGCTAGCTAGCTCTCCCCCAGTAAAACGCCACTATCAGAGTAGAGACAAGGTAGACATTTCTGATATAATATATGTGCTCATTATGAAACCATGGGTGGTTCAATTCTTAAATGTAAATAGATCTCTAGAAAACTCAAAACACAGTGTTTTCAATCTTAAAAAAGTATTGGCAGTTTCACTAGCAAAATTATACAGCTGGTCCCTGTGATGTATCTCCACACCTCCACTCAGCCCCATCCCCACCCTTGTCACTAGTGGAAGCTTGTGAATCGGTTATTTCCGTCAGGGCATATATATTTAGTTTTGAAATCTCAACACAGTTGAAATATGGTCTGATGTGCCTAATGTATCTATGGAAAACAATGCAGAATTAAGATTTAGTTGGGGAATGTTCCTCAAGATGGGAACTAAGAGGGAAGCTCCCCCTTTCCCCTTTTTTCAGTAGGTAAAAGACTAATAAAAGCCATATGGGTTTTAACTGGTAACAAGGAAAGAAGAAAACTAATGTAAAAATGTCATTCTCAGGCTTGTGAGGTGGCATATAGTAAAAAATATTTACTTTTTTTTCTGTAACTTAATAAAAGACTGAAAAAAATTTTGACTTACAAAGTATTTCCTAGGGCTGTAGCTTTTTGGGAGTTTCATAACCTGTTATGGTGCTTTGGATGGAGTTTTTACGTGTCATTTTAGAAGACTGCTGTCAAATGATTTTAACTTATGATGCTAATATTTTTTACTGTACCTTAATGTCAGGAATAAAACTGGTTTAATGGAGATGATATCAGGTACAAATATACTAGAATCAGGTTGCCACTTAAAAAAATTAAATAGTGTTTGTTTTTCCTGCCTTTTTTAAGTTCACTGACAGCAAAGGCATACTACTAAAAAAATGGTTTTGGAGAGTCATCAATACTGGTTTTAAATTCTCTAAAATTGTTTCCCCCAAAGTAACTGGTGTTAAAGAGACTGAAGTATTGCCTAACGTGAGCCCAGACGCCAAATGCAGAAGAATACAGATTACTGAGACTGAGGTCTGTTTAGTTTGAAATGGAGAACCGGGAGTCCTGCTACATGCAACTTCAGACTGCAGAGATAGGACATGTGTTTCTCGTGTCAATACTCATTTATATTTGTTATTTTAAAATTGTCTTTTTTGCCATTTCTGCAGTTTCAAGCCAGAAGCACATTTTCAGCTAAAGACAGCTAATAGATACATTCTGTGAGACAGCCTCTGATTCTCTGAATCATGACTGCTGCCATGTGACATCTCACCCTGCCCCATCACCTGTGGGCCAGCCATGCCGATGGGTGGGAGCTGCTGCCGTGATGCTTGCTCACTCATGCCATTAGAAGGCACCAAATGCTCTTAGTACACTGCCTAACCGTGTTTTTTCATAATAGTTTGATTACTTTGTTCCCTAGACCCATGATGGAGGACTAAAAGCCCTGGATTTTTAAAAATATAGAGGACTCTTAGCATAACTTGGGTGCCAGCACAACTGTATCAAATAAATGAGAGCAACTTCACTTTAGCAATGATCAGATTGTTAATCTACAGATTTTATTTTTAAAAATTTGGATGTAAGTATAGAGATTTTCAGTATTTTTCTCTTGATTTTGAAGTCACTTTTTCTTTCTCAAGTCTTGTGACACACGGTTGAAAAGGAGGGAGTAAACATGGTTCCAAATCTAGTGCCAGAATCTCTTCTCCACCCTGCTGCTTCTCCCCCATACACGAGCCTCACTCACGTGCCATTTTCTGAAGCCTAGATCTTGTTAACGACCCATCAGGTGCAGTGTCTGTTTCAGATATTATCTAAGGAAGCAAGAAAATAGAGGCAGTGGAATATTGGTTCACATAGTCCAAAGCACTTAGATAAGTTAAAAAATTTTTGATATTTTCTGTAGTTGTCCATTGCTAATGTTTTTGATCAGAAAAAGAAGGTGAAAGGAAAAAAGGTACAAGTGATAGGTTTTTTCAATGGGGAAAAATGGTTGGATGAAACTGGGACAAACACCAACCACATATGTAAGGGTCTGGATTTTCTAGGTCTCACTAGATAAGCAGCGTTAACTCCATTTCTCACACCAGTAGCCCTCTAGATAATAAAGCAAAGTAGTTCTAGTGTGGTCAAGTTATAAACCAATATTGTGGAAAATAACTTTTCATTTGTTCACAACACACACTTATAGTTAGGTACCATTTGTAAGTAAGGTAAGTCCTTTAAAATCCTGTAATACATATTAAAGTAGTGGTTATTGGTCTGATATATACTGCTCTTGGTGTTCTATAAGCTAGATAAAAAGCAGTGCTTTGTGAAATGCAGTGTTATATTTTAATGCCACTGGTGATAGAAAGTAGTTCCCTTCAGTTCAAATCCTGTGCCCTTATTTGCTGCTTGCTGACGTAAGCAATAAGTACCCCCTCTAATGGTACCCACACATTTCTGTAACTTGTATCTAATGATGGTGCATCTGGTGATTGTAAAAATAATAGACAGATACAAAAGTATATAATATATATTAACTGTTAATGCTGAGGTATAGTCTGTGAATTACATATTTTGTACTTTTACTCATTGTGTAATTTAGTGGTGGTGAAAGTTCTACACTCAATCTGTAAAAGTGGCAGTATCCCTTTTTCAATTTAATATGATCTGCATCAATTTGTTTGCCTGCTAAAGTTTTGTTAGAATAGGAAATAGTGAAACAAATATAAACAAGAAAGTGTAGTACTGGTTAGGAAACAGATTTCCAAGATTCCATGTACATTCACTGTGAGTTTCCAAAGAAATCAGTCTCCAGTTGAAAGATTTCCTTTGTTACTTTTTGTATGTGTACTTTTGAGGCATATCTAAGGTTAAGTGACATTACAGCACCGGGCTGTACTACAGAAGATGGTGGAAACACACATGTATATACCTTTTTCTTTACCTAGAAGTGCCATCCATTGTCCTTGAATTATAAAAGTTACTTTTGCATTTAATTTAACTAGGAGGATCCTTGAAAATAATATCTTTTCCAAGGACAATGTCAACACTGAGTCTGATTCTGACCACATTTATAGTGGTATGTTGACACGATGATAGAGTGTCACACTGCATCTCCATCATGACAACCGCACTCCATTGTGGGGACACTGTGCCAGTAAGTACAACATCCAGCGGGCAGATGAAAATGATGCTCAAAGTTCAGTGTTACAGACAGAACTGCTGTGGTTCAGGTACTTCCTTCCCCATCAAAGGCTTGTCAAGACTTTGTGAAAAAGTGAACTAAATTATTATTTTAATGTTTAAAAATAATTTGTTCACTCAACGATCATTCTTACCTAAGCAAGGCCATCAAAGGAGACGCTATAGTTTTGGTCACACCATCATCATTTGGGACATTTTTTTGTTTGGATCATAAACTAGCAAAAGAAAGTACATACTTTTTCACCTTTTAAAATCATGTGATGTTAAAGGATAAATACACTCTTCTGTTTTGACCTGTGAATAGCTTAGATGTTTTTTCCAAAACATAATACCACCAGTATTATATCATGACTATTTTCCAGATGAATGGTACTGTGTTGAAAAATAATTGTTACTTCCTCTAGCAGCATTTTAAGGACTATTTATCGTACTAACAAGAAAGTATGATGTAAGATAGGGAACTCCAGACTGACACAGCAGTTTGTTCTGGAAAAGGAAATACTCTAATAATCTTTGATGTATTAGATAACCCACAGATAAATCATTGTTAACTCTCACTCTAGGTGCTTTTTGGTGAGAGAGAGGCTTTGTTCTCTTGTTCACGACATTTCTCTGCAAGGAATTCTCTATGGAGTGAAGCGAATGAAGTAAAACATTTCTTACCAAATAAATTTATCAGTCTACAGACCTGCTCTACAGCTCACTTTTGAGTTCAGTTGTAATCATGAGTGATCCTTCATATTTATTAAAACTGTTCATTTGGGAAAGAAGTATGTTGAAATTTTGCCAATATCTTAATAAAACCCAGCAATTTAAAACCACTAGTCATTTGTCTTTTTATTCAAAGGAAAGATGAGCTACTAGTGCTGAGGTTTAGGCTGCTTCAGAACAGAAAATAAAATCCTGAGGTCATTCCTTAAACTTTAAAACAATAAAGTTTTTTTTTAAATGTTTCCTAAGTGCTGCTATAACTGTTTGTCCTCCCAAAACCCAGAAGAGATATTTAATGTTACATGTTTTTCTCCATACACTTAATGGGAGCAGGGGGATAAAGGGGTTAGTTTCCTAAAACAGATGAGGAGCAGGGGCTAAGTGTTGACTCCTCAAATCTCCCAACTACTTTATTATTCAAACTCTGCATCCAAGCAAAGTTTTTTCCTTTCACTTTAGTCTTTCCCCTTTTAGTTTAGTTTTAGTGTAGTTTCTTACCCTGGAAAAAAAGGAAACAGGTGAACTGTAGTTGAAAGTCTGTCTGGAGGATTGCTGTTCAGGGAGTAACAGGAGATACAGACAGAAAGGAGGATGCGGGGGACAGAAGTGAAGATAAAGCAAGACACCGGCACCTAAGGGTGTGGAATTAAACCTGACAGACAAGTCAGCCTCGTGAATATGCTGCACCATTACCCTCCTCCCCACCATGAAGTCCTAGAAAATTAATTTCACATAGTTACAACAAACTTAAACTCCTAATTCTCTACATTCATTCAGCACTTAGTATGATTTTATATAGAACCCAAAGAAGCAAGAATTGAGGAAAAAACTGAAAGTCTGAAAATCATATATTTTAAAGTATTGCTAAAACAGAATGAAAGAAAAGAAGTATGTTTATAGTCATTATTTATACTTGAAAAGATCATATTAGTCCAAAAGGAACATCTCTTTCTGAAGCAGCAGCACTGTTCTGGTACGTAAGGCCAATCAGAAATGAAATGTTATCACTACAGGAACATGAAGCCACTAAGATTAATCTTAGGAGCAACCAAGTACAACTCCCAGTTAGATTAATTCAAACTCTGTAATTAAGGTCTAAACAGCAGGAAAGGCTTGCCTATTTTTAGGTGTGAAAACTATTCACCAAACTGTCTATTGTCCTACACAAGATGTGTTCTTTTCAATAAAGTATACAGAGCATATGAAAACAAAAAATGTACCCTAGAGAGGGAAGCAGTGATCAGAACCAGACTCTAATATGACAAAGATTTTGGAACTGACAGAGAACTTTAAATAACTATGGTTAAGATGCTATAGAAATGGTAGAAAACATGCAAGATCATGGGTAATTTCAGCAAAGAGAAACTAAACAAATGCTAGAAGTGAAAAAAAATGTAACAGAGGTGATGAATGTCCTTGATTGGCTAATCAGTGGACTCTATGTTGCTAAGGAGAGAGTCAGTAAACTTAAAGGTAAGTCAATAAAAATTACCCTAACTGAAACATGCAGGGGGAAAAAAAATGAAAGAAAAACAAAAATAAAACCCAGAAAAGAATACATAAGAACTATGGGATAATATCAGTCTAACATATACATAACTGGAATCCTAGAACAGAAAGATAATGGCACAGAAGAAATATCTGAAGAAATAATGGCTGAGACTTTTCCAAAATTAATGACAGAAACCAAACCATAGACCAAAGAGCTCAGAGAACATCAAGCAGCATTAATACCAAAAAACATACACCTAGGAAAAAAAAAATCTTCCAGATGGTTTCACTTGTAAATTCTACCAAATAGCTACAGAATAGATAATACCAATTCTATACATTCTCTTCCAGAAAAGGGAAGATTCATTTTATGAGGCTAGCACAACTCTGACATCAAATCAGATAAAGACAGAACAATACAACTACAGACCAGTAACAGTACCAAATGTCTGTGAGATGCAGCTGGAACCCTCATCTGTTGCTGTTGGGAATGTGAAATAGCAATGCCACTTCCCCAAAAGTTTGGCAGTTTCTTATAAAGTTAAGTATTTACTTACCGATGACTTAGTGCAATGAGTTCTGACATCAACTACCTGAAAGGCCAAACTTCACAGGTTAAGGGCAAAGTCCTCCACAAGACTGCTCTCATTTCAGATACCAACTGCAAGTTTCAGAGTCCCTAGGCCACCCTCATTTCTGATGAGTTGGCTACAAAATTGGTGGGGTTCCCTCTATCTGCCCATACTTTGGTAATTCACTAAAACAACTCACAGAACTCAGGAATACTTTACTTATAATTATAGTAATACTGGAGCAAAAGGATACAAATCAGAACCAGGCAAAAGAACACATAGTTTGAGGTCCAGAAGGGTCCCAATGTGAAGCTTGCTTCTGATCAGGTCACATTATCCTCCCAAATATCAATGTATGACAATACAGAGTATTGCTAACCAGGGAAGCTCACCCAAGCTTTTTTATTTTGGATATTATACAAGCATGATTAATTCACTAGCAAAGAGGCTGAATTATTTAGGCTGATACCATGTGACTCAGAGCCCCAATCCTCCACTCACATGGTTATTAGTCTTTCTGGCATGGCTAGCCTCCGTCCCAAATCATCTCATTAGCATAAACTATCAGGACCCACCATAAATAATGAAGACACTCCTATCACTCAGGAGATTCCAAGGACTTAGAGGCTATATCCCAAGAACCAGAGACAAGGGCCAGGTAAATTCTTTATTACACACCCAGCAACTTCACTCCAAGGCATATATTACCTTTCACACAAAAATCTATGCACAAATTTTTGTAAAATTCACAGTTACTATAAAATGGAAATAACCCAAAGTCTCTCAATGGGTAAGTGAATGAACTGTGGTATAGTAAGTGAAATATTACTCATCAATTAAAAGGAACAAAGTACTGATTTACACAAGATGGATAAAAACTGCCTTTTGCTAAGTTAAAGGCTACATATTGCGTGATTCTATTTATATGATACTCTGGAAAAGGGAAAACTAAATGGACAGAGAACAAGTCTTGGTTGTCAGAGGTTGGGAGTGGTGGTGGGGAATTTACCCATAAAGGCCTAGCACAAGGGAATTTTGGGGGTGATTGAACTGTTCTGCGTATTATGGTAGCTGATATCTGACTCTGTTATTTGTCACAACCCACAGACCTGTATATATTATAAAGACTGAATTTTAATGTATGTAAATCTAAAAATCACAGAGCAATCTAACTGTATTACAAGTGAATCACAAAATCATACTGAAGAGTCCATTTACAATTGTATCAAAAAGAATAAAATACCTAGGAATAAACCTAACCAAGGAGGCATGAGAGAAATTAAAGACAACACAAATAAATGGAAATCCATCCCATACTCATGGATAGGAAGGATATTGTCAAAATGGTCATCCTGCCCAAAGCAATTTACAGATTCAGTGCATTCTCTATCAAAATACCAACAGCATTTTTCAACGAACTAAAACAAATAGTTCTAAAATTCATATGGAACCACAAAAGACCCCAAATAGCCAATGCAACCCTGAGAAAGAACAAAGCTGGGAGTATTATGCTCCCTGACTTCAAGCTATACTACAAAGCTACAGCAATCAAAACAATATGGTACTGGCACAATAACAGACACACAGATTAATGGTACAGAACAGAGAGCCCAGATATAAACCTACACATACATGTTCAATTAATAAACAATAAAGGACCCATAAATATACAATGGGAAAAAGACAGCCTTGTCAATAACTCATGCTGGGAAAACTGGGAACTACTTGCAAAAGAATGAAACTGGATTACTGACTAACTCCATAAACAAAAATAAACTTGAAATGGATCACAGACCTGAATGTAAGAGATGAAACCATAAAACCCTTAGAAGAAAACATAGCCAAAAATCTCTTTGAACATAAGTATGAGCAATTTTTTCCTGGACACATCTCCTCAGGCAAGGGAAAACAACATCAAAAATGAATAAGTGGGACTACATCAAATTAAAAAGCTTCTGTACAGAAAGGGACACCACCAGCAGAACAAAAAGGCATCCTACAGTATGGGAGAATATATGCATAAACGACTCATGCAATAAAGGGTTAATATCCAAAATATATAAGGAATTCATGTGCTTCAACACCAGAAAGAACCCCCCAAAACTAATCTGATTAGAAAGTGGGTGGAGGACCTGAAAAGACATTTCTCCAAAGAAGAAGTACACATGGCCAAGAGGCACATGAAAAGATACTGCACATCGCTAATAACCAGGGAAATGCAAATCAAAACCACAATGAGGTATCACCTCACACCAGTTAGAATAAGGCCACTATCCAAAAGACAAGAAATAACAAATGTTGGCGAGGATGTGGAGAAATGGAAACCCTCCTATACTGTTGGTGAGAATGTAAATTGGTACAACTGCTGTGCAAGCAGTATGGAGGTTCATCAAAAAAACTAAGAATAGAAATACCATTTGATCCAATAACTCCACCCTAGGAATTTACCCTCACATAACAAAATCCCTGATGTTTAAAGATATATGCATCCCTGTGTTTACTGCCTCATTATTTACAACAGCCAAGATAAGAAAGCAACCTAAGTGTCCATCAACAGATGAAGGAATAAAGAAAATGTGGTACATATACACAATGGAATACTATTCAGCTATAAAAAGAAAAGAAATCCTGCCATTTGCAACAACATGGATGTATCTATAGGGTATTATGCTCAGTAAAATAAGCCAGGCAGAGAGACAAATACCGTATGATTTCACTTATTTGTGGAATATCAAAACAAAGCAAAATGGAGTGAACAAAACAGCATAGACACTGATAAGTGACTAGTGGTTATCATGGGGAGAGGTTGGGTGGTGGGTGGGGAAGGTGAGGGGGATAAAGGGCACAGAAATTCTCAATCATAATAGAAGGTGGCCACGGGGATAGCAGCACAGCATGGAGAATACAGCCAACGATTCTGTAACATCTTTCTGTGTTGACAGTAACCGCACAAGAAGGAGTGAGGATTTAATAATGTGTAACTGTTGAACCACTGTGCTGTATATCTGAAATCAATGTAAGAGTGTATATCAATGATACTTCAATTAAAATAAAATCACACTGAAGAGAATAAGGAAGAAAGGAAATACTGTAACTCAGAATCTTAGGACCTCAATAACTTTGGAAAAATGTTTTGACATGATACTGGAAGGTTTAAAATAAAAAACTACACAGTGTACTGTAGTGGGTTATAGGTCAACAGTTCTGAAATGACTTGGTTTGTATACTAGGGTTGAATTACTATGTAAATACAATGAATGAAAGTCAGGCTATTAGAGAAACACATAATAAATAAAAGGAGAGGCTAAAATGAGCACTATGGAGTTGGACTCATCGTTTTTCTTCTTAAAACATTTACATATACATACATTCAGAGATACATACACATGTGTATACTTGCATAACTTAAGTATATGTTTCCTGTTCTATCCACTAATAGGGAGTAAAAGCAGCAGCAGCTTTCACAGGCAAGATCCACTGGTGGGTACTATAATTAGTGGGTAAGAGTTTAAGCAGAAACAGAATTATTTGCACAGCCCCAAATATTCAGTCATGACCAAGAGAAAAATAGTAAATAGTGGGAATCCTGGCAGACACCACCATCAACAAGTAATCAAGATTAACCACCAATAACTACCTGCATCATACAGCCGCTGATACAATGCGCTGAGAAGGGCACATTACCTCTGCAGTAGGCTTCCGAGTTACACAGAATTTCAACAGAATATGAAAAACCATCAGACAATCCCACATCCACATTCTATAAAATAAGTGGTCCTCTTAAAAAAAGTCAAGGTCGTGAAAGACAATGACAGACTGAGTAAATGTCACATACAGGGGGATACTGTGGAAATAAAAATGCAATGTGGGATCATTAACTGGACTCTGGAATAGAAAAAGGACATTAGTGAAATAACTGGTAAAATCTGAACAAATTCCATAGTTTAGTTAACAGTACTGTAAACAAGGCTAATAATTTCTTAGCTCTGATTCGTGTTCTATGGTTGCGTAAGATGTTAACACAAAGAGAAGCTGGGTAATGGGCATATAGGAACTCAAGATTTTTGCATCTTTTGTAAATCTAAAATTATCTCAGAAAGTTAAAAAATAGGACAAGCTTTAGCTTTTTAATTATTAGGTATCAAAATGCTGGGTTTAGTTAAAGTGTGATGAATTGGAGTAAGTGCTAGACCAGCAATTCATTCCATCCTGCCAGTGGTGTTGAGCCTTGAGAGAATCACACAACCTGTCTGAGCCTCATGTTTCTCTGCCAAATTGGTATGACACACAAGTCACCTACCTCAAAGGTTACTGAAGGATTCAATGACACAGTAGGTCAAAACTGTCCAGAAAAAATATACCTGTGCACAATGCAAACAGTATTGTTCTATCTTTAGGCCTAAGAGAAAACACTTTTAAGGAGAAATTTTTTAGGGATGAATTTGGGATAAAAACACTAAATATTGAAGCAAGGTAATAGTGGAAGAAAAGACTAAGAAAAATTATGCCCTTAAGGAAAAAGAGGAAAAGGTTAAAGAAGGAAAAAAAGTGGGGATTCTGTGTAGATACATAAAGTAGGACAAGCAGGGTAGAGCCACTGATTGTAAATCTAGGTCCACTACTCATGACTCGTGTAGACTGTGGGTGATGACACCTACAAGTAGGAGAATGGGAGAGAGATCTGTTTGCAAACTAGATCGTGAACAACCAATGGGGAGAGGGAAAAAGAACTAGGATCTTCTCCTGTGTCTCTTCTCTTAGTCACTGTTACCTAAAATGTAGCACAGGCATACTGTATCAAGGAAGAGGTAAAACACAGGGGTTCCTGGTACCACTGAGGAACTGGGTGCATATTTATTTTTTGTACATAACACGGCTAGGAACTGGTGAAGAAACATTACAAAAGACCCACCACTAAAACCTAACAGGCACCTCATGTTCAAAGAAATCTTTCAACCCCTCTTTTGAGTCCAGAATGAATGGGATAGAAGCTGCCCATTACCCTGCCCAACAGGAAACCAAGCACAAAACAACTAGTCAAATGGTTGACCTTTCTGACGTTCTCAAACCCAAACCTTCTATACTGAAAAAAGAAAAAATAAAGTTCCCATTAATATCAATGAGAGAGCAGAAGTCAGCAAAGTTTATCTGTAAAGGAATAAATATTTTAGGCTCTGAGAGCCATTAGGTTGCTTTAGAAGCTACTCAATTCTGCCTTTGTAGGGCAAAAGATGCCATTGACAACCTATAAATGAATGGAAGTGCCTATGTTCCAGTAAAACTTTATTTACAAAATTAGACAGTGATAGGGATTTGGCCCAAGGATAGGTGTTTGACTAACCCTAGAGAAAACGCCATATAGATACTTGTTAGTTGAATCCCAAAGGTTTTCCTCAATGGACTCTGTGAATCTGTCTATACTGCATATTTCTTACTATTTTAGAATTCAGACATTACTTCAAGTGATCTGGAGCCCAACACAACAGGCATGATTTTCTTCATCCTAGGAGAAGTGCTTTTGAGTACTCAGTCTGTCTTTTAGCTACCTACAAGTTGTTATTGTTTGTTTTGTTTTTGGTGAAACGTGTCAACTTTAATTACAAAAATGGAGCTTTTTATACCAGGAGGCAGCTACAATATCATATCTTTAGAAGGTTGCTTTTTTTGCATTTCAGGAGATATAATTTATTCCCAAATATGGAGTCAGAATATGGTACAAATGGGTTGGGTTCCTCAAATACCCGAGAACATAATAAACCAGTTAAGTTCAAATAATCTGCCCTATACAGTTTTTATGCAAGCATAAAGAAGTAAATACCTTCAAAATTTCCTACAGCTGTAACAACCAAAAAGTCTTCCTGACATAGTAAATTCAAACTCCAATTTAAAAGGGTCTCAACCAACTCTAATTCATCTAAAATAAAGGCAGCATTCCTGATTGGTTTTATATATAAGCTGAGACCATAAGAAAAGCCAGAAAAACAGTTAAGATCCAAGTAACACTATGCCATTCTGGGGAATCCACTGACTAAAAAAACCCTCAAATTTGTGAAAAGTAAGAGCAAAGATTAAGAACATTTATGATTCCACCCCAACAAAGGTAGGGATAGCTTACAATGATATTATATAGATGACACAAGAGAATTTCATGATTAAATCACGCATGCTAAAAGCTTCTTTACAAGTAAATTGTCCCAAATGAGTAGTCTATTTTCAGACTTCTCTTAGTTCTCAAACCACATGTGGTTTTCCATATTCTGAAAATAAAAACAATTATAAAGGTACATAGAAAGCACTCAGTTTGATAACAAAAACAGGTCAAGAAATGGCTGGGTAATAGTAAGAGATTCAAAATAGAGCCAACCACACTTGTGTTTGTGGATTCCAATGAGTCTCATTACAAAAAAAAAAAAAATCTACTAATCAATTTTTACAGTGGTTTGCTCTGGACACAAAAGGTGCAAAGTTCTTACAGTTTCACCCATTACAATATAGTACAGAGATAAGAGAAAACTGAATTAAAAATAAGTTCTCATCAAATTAGAACATCTATACATTTCCATCTAACAAAAAATTAAATAAACATGTTAAAGAATGTATTAGTAATGTTTTAGAGCATTGCATGATAAACTACTATACAACAGCATGCAAACACTAGTGTGTTAGTAAGCAAATGCTAAATTTGTACTTCTAATATGATTACAGTTTGTAAATATTTCCAAAAAGCTTTTAAGGAGAAAAAGTTTATATTACAATATTATGACGATTATAAACAAAGCCTTCTAACCTCCCCATGCATGTATTAACAGTCTACACAGCTCAACAGCCTCTATTAAATACTGGCAATATGAAAAGGAAAAAAAGGGGGCTTCCAGTCCACTTTTAATAAACTGCAGAGGCATAATATTTTCTCAAGTTCATTTTATTAACAAAAAGTGCAAACTGTTTTGAACAAAAGCAAACCATGAATCAGCATTCAGAAAGACATTAGACATGGAAAAGTGAACAATATTCATTAAGTAAAATATAAGCAGATGAGATGCCACTCACGTATATATATATATTCATGCTTTTTCAAGGGTCCTTAGTCAACTTTCAGTGTAATTTTCACAAACAGTATAGCAGCTCAAACACAAATGCAGAACAATGACAAAATTTGGCAATTATTTTGGGCTGATTGTGAGTATGAAAGTAAACCTTATACCACAGTATCACCTAAACCATTGTGCAATATGTATGAATCTTTAAACATATCGATGTCCAAAATCTATGTCCAATTAATAAAAATACAAACATGGTGTTTAAATATTTGTTGCATTATCATTGTTTAGTAAAAGGCAGAACAATGAAATAATTTAAAGTGATCTTACATGTGTTCATGACCAGGAACATAATCAATCCGTATTAATTCATTCAAAAATACATTTACAAAAGTCAAACAACAGAAAGATCATGTGCCATTAATCAGTGTGCCTGTGCTTGAACAAAGAAGAAAAGATAAATTAACTTCAGTCAGTCAACATACTCCAAAGAGGAGACTCAGTCTAGTGTTACTTCAGTTATTCAATTAAAGTGTCTACAGGGCAGCATCTACACATAAGTCATTTTTCTGTTCACTGATCTACAGGCACTAAGGAAACTATAAACTGACTAAAACCCAAAATATAAAGGTGGTCATTTAAACACAACTGAACACCCGGCCAAGGACAGAAGAGCACCGATGCTAAGCTGGTTCCTGAGAACATGCACCGTCTCCAGGTACATTTTCTGGCAGTTAATCACCCTTCGGTTGTAGTAATCTGCTTTTTACAAATATACTAATTTACTAAATTAATAGAGGACTACACTGTTATTTCATTACATTACACAGAATTCTTCCCAGTTTTTTTCCTGTGTACTGTCTTATACTAGAACTGCACTACTTTCTGAAGTTTCAGATTTACTTATTTTAGGTAGAGATGATGGAAAAAAACAAAATAAAACCAAAGCTGATTATCTGACTGATGACAAATTTGAGCACTAACTACAGCAAACTTCAGTGTCAAAGTAGCTTGCAAGTCAGTTCCCTTGATTTGAAAATTACCTTCCACTGTTTTCATCAGGACTGAAGCTGAGATCTTCAGGGCCTATCTGTTCACCATCAGGAAAACTGGAATGTGTATCTAAGGTAAAAAAAAAAATTAAAAGCAGGTATCATTTTCTAAAGATCAGCATTTTCTTTTCCAAGTCTTTAAATGATCTTACCAAATATTTATTTAAGTGATAAATATGTTCTGGGCTTTGAACAAATCTTCGTCTTGAGAGAATTTGTTAACTGAGTCAGCTATAAGCAAACACAAAGGGAGAATAAAGGAAAAAAAAACAAAATGTGCAGAAGACACCCACAGTCGAAGATGAAAGGCATTGCTGCCCTCTGTCCTCCTGCGGGCACTGTGGAAGCAACCGAAGAAGGGAGAAGAAATGATGGTGATACACACTCTGCAGACTGACTTTATCAACATAACGTGTTTCAAAGCCAATTAAACTGCATAGGCGAATATCACTACAAAAACCCAACAGCAATGAAAATAACCTACCCAAAATTTGGCTGCTTCTTTTAGAGGCAGAGAAAATGACTAAAAGTGTCTTAATACTTAAAAATCATCAAATGCTTGGCTCTGTATTGGAAAAAACACTAGAACACAGGGAAACAGGTAATATATAAAGCTGATAAATCACGTAAGTTTGACAATATGTCATTCCAGGAAATTTTGAGAGAAATGCTTAAACTGGTCATTTAAGTCTCTAGATAAAATATTAACAATGGGTGATAGATGTCAACTAAATTTCTCTGGTAATCATTTCACAATATGTACGTATATAGATCAAATAATTATTTCATATTCCTAAAACAAAGCAAAACAAAAAAACAAACAAATGGTTTTCTCTCAGTGAATTTTTTTCCTAAGACTTTTTTGGCAGGAAGAGGAAATAAAAAATGATTTCATAATCTGCCTGCATTTCTAAGAAATCAGAAAAAGTTATCTTTATGAAGGTTACCTTATTGACTAGGCTAGAAATGTCTCTGAAAAGAAAAAATTTAAGCATCTGAAACCTCCACAGAGGTTGACAAACAATTTCTATAAAGCAGCAGATAGTAAATGTTTAGGCACTGCAGGCCTCAAATGGTCTATTGAAAATCTTCTGTTTTTTTGTTTTCTTATAGTTCTTTATCAATATGAAGACTATCCTTGGGTCTCAGGCTGTACCAGAGCAGGTTGCCGACCCGTACAGCTCCCCCTCAGTAGCAGCCATTAGGTGTCCGCCCAGCCAGGTATTACCTGCCAGATTTTCTCAGTACTCACCATTTAGTTTACCCCATAGAACGTTGTCTCACAAAGGACAATAATTGAAAAAGAAAAAGAAGCAGAAACAGCGGAGAACCAGCAGAAACAAAAACAGAAGCAACAGCAAGAGAAGCGGCGGCAGCTGCCGGAAGAGGCGGTTTGATTATCTGTGAAATGACACCACGTGCTGCACCTTCGTCTGGGGGCTGCGCCATGAGCGAGTCGTGGAATCCGCCCATGCAGGCGTGCTCGTCCTGCTCCTCGTTTTCAGTGTCACATTCGATATCACTGTCGCTGCTCATTCCTGGCAAGAAGGAAGGGGAGAACGTGTTTCTGACAAGAAACCACTGCAAGTGAAAGGAAACCGAAATATCTTTATCTATTACAAAGAATTTCCTATTGGATTTTACACTGAATACCAAGACGATATAAGACATCAAAAAACAAAACGAAGAAAAAGGTAACCATGCAAACCTCTGGTCTCTTCAGTTACTTACAGCAGTGGTTTTCAGTTTTGTTCTCAAAGATTAAAATTACCCTTTCCACAGTACATCAAAGTTATAATTTGAAACTGGTATTAATTCATTATAGAATTTATTCTAAAGCAGAAACACTAGAGTCATAAGATATAACAGAAACTCTTATCAATTTTGATTCAATGTAGATGTATTCGTTTCTGACCCAAAACACATTTAAATATAAATGTTACATAAACACATATACACATTTACACTTCTGTGTGTGTGTGTGTGTATAAAAAGTTCCAGTAATTCTAGTAATAAATGATTACTATTTAGGCCTCCAATTTTGTTTTTGCGTATATCAGTTGGCTGTTAAAAGAAAAATTCTATAGAAAGTATTTGTTTCATCAAGATAGTGATCAAGAAAGTCTGAATGTCATTTCGCTACAAACCCTTTTAAATGCTAGATAAAACAAAAACTTACAGGAGTATTTTAATGGACAGACTTTTAAATAAGAAAGAAGGGAAATGCACACGTGCCAAAACAAAGAAAGATAAGGAAAACTAGTGGGTCAGATGCTGCACTGCAGAGCTTGATGTGAAAGTCTCTTCAGGAAAAGAAAAAACAAACTTTGACTCTCCACAGAAAGGGAGTTGAAACAGAGTAACTCCACTCCCCGCATAAAGCTAAAATTCTTATTGAAAGAATACAATAGAAAAAGTCTACTGACTGGCATATAAAAGATGTTTTGTTTCTGCTGCCCCACCTTATCTCAGAATTCAAAACAAGGCTGTATACTTAACTTAAATTTGGGATTTGAAGTTGAGGTTCAAATCTCAGGAAATTAATATAAAGATGGGTCAGGAGCTAGTGTTTTTGAATAATGCAAATATAAAATCCTCTGTAGGTAAGGCTCTAGGTAAGATGCAGTTAGCACATTTCCCCCCTTCATCTTTCCGACTGAATGCTGCTGTAAACCTGGATAGAATGCATAAAGCGACTTAAGGACACTTAAAAGGAAAAGGAGCAGGCACATTGGTGTAGACCAGAATCCTAAATGCCACCAAATTGGCACATTTAAACAAAACTGAGAGTCCCATAATATCATATTAAAAACATCCAGGATGCAATCCAAACTTACTTCAGCATATAAAAAATAAGGAAAAGACATCAACAAACATCAGTGCTGAGAGGTAGAGATGCTGAAATGATCTAACATAGACTTAAAAAGCAAATATAAAAAAACTTGTGAATACTCTTCAAATGTATTTAAAAAAACCTCTCTGGAGGGATGCTTCCACAATCCAGGTCACAAGAATTATCACAGGAAAAAAAAAATTCTCACAATAGGTAAAAGAGTCTCAAAAAGATGTGTTCCAATCAAATTTACAAAGCTAAACAAGACAGACAATCCACCTGAAGTTAAATTCAAGCAGACAAACATAATGGCAACACCTGAATTTTTCATAAAATGAAATAACCTTTAAAAGATTACACAATTCTGGATCAGGCTGAAGATGGCAGCAAGAGCAGGGCGGCGGAAATCTCCTCCAAAAACCATATACATTTCTGAAAATACAACTATTCCTAAAAGAGAGACCAGAAGATACAGTACAACAGCCAGGCTACAGCTACATCTGAGAGAACTCAGCATCTCACAAAGCAGGTAAGATACAAAGCCGTGACCCTGTGGAACCCGAGCACTCCCCCACCCCAGCGCACTGGTGGTAGGAAAAGAATCAGAGTGGGGAGGGAGTGGAAGCAAAGGCCCGCTAAATAACCAGCCCTGGTGATCTGCACCGGGAGCAGAGACACACACCGCATGGTGCATTGGAGATTAGAGAAACAGAAGGGCAGGATGTGAGATGGAGACTGCAGGTGGGTCCCCTCAGCCAGCTCCCTGGGACAAAAGAAACACAGGCACTTTTTTAAAAGTCTTGAAGAGACAAGGGCCCAACAGCAGAACAAAATTGTCCAACTGCACTCAGCCCAGGAGGCTGAGAATCTTGAGGAATTTCAGAGCCCCTACCAGACTACCGGGTAAGGCAACTGTGCCGAAGCCTCCCACAGAGATCAGCGGCCTGCCATTCGTTCCCCACTGGCTGGCGCTGCAAAGGGTCCGGCAGATCCGCCACAGCTGTCAAACACCGGGAGAACAGCCCCGCCCACAGCAACCACATAGATTCTCCTCCGGGCTGGCATGCAGCTAACCAGGCAGGGCCATAAAAGGGCAAGGAGAACAATCAGGAAGGGACTTTGTTCTCCCACCTGACACACGTGGCACCTACTAGCGACCACTTCTATCGCCATGAAAAGAGAGAGGAATATGGTCCAGACGAGGATCACTGAGAAAACCCCAGAGAGAGGGCATGATGGGATAGATTTAAACAATATTCGTGAGAAATATTTCAGAATAAAAGTCATAACCATGCTGATGGATCTACAGAGAAATATGCAAGAGCTAAGGGAGGAAGTGAAGAGAGACAATACAGAAATGAGAAAAGTGATCGACAGGCTTAACAGCAGACAGGATGAGGTGCAAGAGACAGTTAATGGAATAGAAATCAGAGAACAGGAGTACAGAGAAGCTGAGGCAGAGAGAGGTAAAAGGATCTCTAGGAATGAAAGAATATTAAGAGAACTGTGTGACCAATCCAAACGGAACAATATTCGCATTACAGGAGTACCAGAAGAAAAAGAAGAGAGAAAAAGGGGTAGAAAGTGCCTTTGAAGAAATAATTGCTGAAAACTTCCCCAAGCTGGGGAAGGAAATAGTCTCTCAGACCATGGAAGCCCACAGATCTCGCAACACAAGGGACCCAAGGAAGACAACACCAAGACACACAGTAATTAAAATGGCACAGAAAGAAAACAAGGACAGAGTATTAAAGGCACCAGAGAGAAAAAAACACCCCCTACAAAGGAAAACCCATCAAACTATCATCAGACTTCACAACAGAAACCTTACAGGCCAGAAGGGAATGGCATGATATATTTAACGTAATGAAACAGAAGGGCCTTGATCCAAGAATACTGTATCCAGCATGATTATCACTTAAATTTGAGGGAGGGATTAAACAATTCCCAGACAAGCGAAAGGTGAGGGAATTTGATTCCCACAAACCACCTCGACAGGATATCTTAAACGGACTGCTCTAGATGGAAGAACTCCTAAGGCTAAAAAGATGTCACCAGAGAAAATAAAATCATAGCAAAGAAAGCAGACCATCCAAATATTAACTAAAGGCAAAAAGTAAAATCAACTATCCACAAAAACAGTCAAAGGAAACGTAAAAGAGTACAGAATAAAACACCTAGTATATAAAGAATAGAGGAGGAAGAATGAGAAGGGAGAGAAATAAAGAATCATCAGACTGTGTTTATAATAACAAAAAAGTTAAGTTAGACTGTTAGATAGTAAAGAAGCTACCATTGAACCTTTGGTAACCATGAATCTAAAGCTAGCAATGGCAATAAATACGTATCTATTGATAATCACCCTAAATGTAAAAGGGCTGAATGCACCAACCAAAAGACACAGAGTAACAGAATGGATAAAAAAGCAACACTCATCTATATGCTGTTTACAAGAGACTTACCTCAAACCTAAACATACAGACTAAAGGTGAAGGGATGGAAAAAGATATTTCATGCAAACAACAAGGAGAAAAAAGCAGGTGTTGCAGTACTTGTATCAGACAAAATAGACTTTAAAATGAAGAAATTAGCAAGAGATAAAGAAGGACATTACATAATGATAAAGGGGTCAGTACAACAAGAGGATATAACCATTTTAAATACATATGCACCCAACACAGGAGCGCCGACGTATGTGAAACAAATACTAACAGAATTAAAGGAGGAAATAGAAAGCAATGCATTCATTTTAGGAGACTTCAACACACCACTCACTCCAAAGGACAGATCAACCAGAGAAAATAAGTAAAGACACAGAGGCACTGAACAACACACTTGAACAGACGGACCTAACAGACATGTACAGAACTCTACACCCAAAAGCAGCACGATACACATTCTTCTCAAGTGCACATGGAACATTTTCCAGAACAGACCACATACTAGGCCACAAAAAGAACCTCAGTAAATTAAAAAATATTGAAATTCTACCAACCAACTTCTCAGATCACAATGGTATAAAGCTAGAAATAAATAGCACAAAGAAAACAAAAAGGCTCACAAATACATGGAGACTTAACAGCATGCTCCTAAATAAACAATGGATCAATGACCAAATTAAAACAGAGATCAAACAATATATGGACACAAATGACAACAACAGCACAAAGCCCCAACTTCTGTGGGATGCAGCAAAGGCACTTCTAAGAGGAAAGTATATTGCAATCGAGGCCTATTTAAAGAAGTAAGAACAATCCCAAATGAATAGTCTAAAGACACAATTATTAATATTGGAAAAAGAAGAACAAATGAGGACCAAAGTCACCAGAAGGAGGTACATAATAAAGATCAGAGAAGAAATAAGATCAGAGAAGAAATAAATAAAATTGAGAAGAATAAAACAATAGAAAAAAAAATCAATGAAACCAAGAGATAGTTCTTTGAAAAAATAAACAAAATAGATAAACCCCTAGCCAGACTTATTAAGAGGAAAAGAGAATCTACACACATAAACAGAATCAGAAATGAGAAAGTAAAAATAACAACGGACCCCACAGAAAAACAAAGAATTATAAGAGAATACTATGAAAATCTATATGCTAACAAGCTGGAAAACCTACAAGAAATGGACAACTTCTTAGAAAAATACAACCTTCCAAGACTGACCAAGCAAGAAACAGAAAACCTAAACAGACCAATTACCACCAATGAAACTGAATCGGTAATCAAAAAGCTACCCAAGAACAAAACCTCCGGGCCAGAAGGATTCACCTCTGAATTTTATAAGACATATAGAGAAGAAATAATACACATTCTCCTTAAAGTTTTCCAAAAAATAGAAGAGGAGGGAATATTTCCAAACTCATTCTATGATGCCAGCATCACTCTAATACCAAAACCTGGCAAAGACCTCACCAAAAAAGAAAATTACAGACCAATATCACTGATGAACGTAGATGCAAAAATACTCAACAAAATATTAGCAAACCGAATTCAAAAATACATCAAAAAGATCACCCATCATGATCAAGTAGGATTCATCTCAGGGATGCAAGCATGGTCCTACATTCAAAAATCCATCAACATCATCCACCACATCAACAAAAAGAAGAACTAAAACCACATGATCATCTCCATAGATGCTGAAAAAGCATTTGACAAAATTCAACATCCATTCATGATAAAAACTCTCAACAAAATGAGCATAGAGAGCAAGTACCTCAACATCATAAAGGCCATATATGATAAACCCACAGC
Source organism: Smutsia gigantea (assembly GCA_032199065.1). Lineage (NCBI taxonomy): Eukaryota > Metazoa > Chordata > Mammalia > Pholidota > Manidae > Smutsia > Smutsia gigantea. The sequence continues at coordinate 129,302 of JAVSCE010008869.1, forward strand.
CAACATCATACTTAACAGCAAGAAGCTGAAAGCTTTTCCTCTACGATTGGGAACAAGACAGGGATGCACACTCCCTCCACTGCTATTCAACATAGTACTGGAGGTCCTAGCCACGGCAGTCAGATAAAACAAAGAAATACAAGGCATCCAGATTGGTAAGAAGTAGTCAGACTGTCACTGTTTGCAGATGACATGATATTGTACATAAAAAACCCTAAAGTCTACACACCAAAACTACTAGAATATCTGAATTGAGGAAAGTTGCAGGATACAAAATTAACACACAGAAATCTGTTGCTTTCGTATACACTAATGATGAGCTAACAGAAAGAGAAATCAAGAAAACAATTCCATTCACAATTGCATCAAAAAGAATAAAATACCTAGGAATAAACCTAATGAAGAAAATGAAAGACCTCTACCCTGAAAACTACAAGACACTCGTAAGAGAAATTAAAGAGGACACTGGAAATGGAAATTCATCCCATGCTCTTGGCGAGGAAGAATAAATATTGTCAAAATGGCTATACTACCTAAAGCAATCTACAGATTCAATGCAATCCCTATCAAAATAACAACAGCTTTCTTCAATGAACTGAAACAAATAATTCTAAAATTCATATGGAACCACAAAAGACCCCGAATAGCCAAAGCAATCCTGAGAAGGAGGAACAAAACAGGGGGAATTATGCTCCCTGACTTCAAGCTCTACTACAAAGCCTCAGTAATCAAGACAATTTGGTATTGGCTCAAAAACAGACCCACAGACCAGTGGAACTGAATAGAAAATCCAAACATTAACCCAAACATACAGTCAATTAATATATGATAAAGGAGCCTTGGATATACAATGGGGAGACGACAGCCTCTTCAGCAGCTGGTGTTGGCAAAACTGGACAGCTACATGTAAGAGAATGAAACTGGACTACAGTCTAACCGCATACACAAAAGTAAACTCAAAATGGATCAAAGACCTGAATATAAGTCATGAAACCATAAAACTCTTAGAAAAAAACATAGGCAAAAATCTCTTGGACAGAAACACGAGCGACTTTTTAATGAACGTATCTGCCCTGGCAAGGGAAACAAAAGCAAAAATGAACAAGTGGGACTATATTAAGCTGAAAAACTTCTGTGCAACTAAGGACACCATCAGTAGAACAAAAAGACATCCTACAGTATGGGAGAATATATTCATAAACGACATATCCAATAAGGGGTTGACATCCAAAATATATAAAGAACTCACGCACATCAACAAACAAAAAGCAAGTAGTCCGATTGAGAAATGGGCAGAGGACATGAATAGACACTTCTCCAAAGAAGAAGTTCAGATGGCCAACAGGCACATGAAAAGATGCTCCACATCGCTAATCATCACAGAAATGCAAATTAAAACCACAATGAGATATCACTTCATACAAGTAAGGATGGCCAACACCCAAAACAGAAACAACAACAAATGTTGATGAGGATGTGGAGAAAAGGGAACCCTCCTACACTGATGTTGGGAATGCAAATTAGTTCAACCATTGTGGAAAGCAGTATGGAGATTCCTCAAAAAACTCAAAATAGAAATACCATTTGACCAAGGAATTCCACTCCTAGGAATTTACCCTAAGAATGCAGCAGCCCAGTTTGAAAAAGACATATGCACCCCTATGTTTATCACAGCACTATCTACAATAGCCAAGAAATGGAAGCAACCTAAGTGTCCATCAGTAGATGAATGGATAAAGAAGATGTGGTACATATACACAATGGAATATTATTCAGCCATAGAAGAAAACACATCCTACCATTTGCAACACCATGGATGTAGCTAGAGGGTATTATGCTCAGTAAAATAAGCCAGACAGAGAACGTCAAGTACCAAATGATTTCACTCATTTGTGGAGTATAACAACAAAGAAAAAAACTGAAGGAACAAAACAGCAGCAGACTCACAGAACCCATGAATGGACTAACAGTTTACCAAAGGGAAAGGGACTGGGGAGGCTGGGTGGGAAGGGAGGGACAAGGGGAAAAAAGGGACATTACGATTAGCAGACGTAATGTTCGGAGAGAACGGGGACGGCTGTACACTCAGAGAAGACAAGTAGTGATTCTATAGCATCTCACTACACTGATGGACAGTGACTGTAGTAGGGTAAGTGGGGGTGACCTGATGAACTGTGGAGTTTAGTAACCATAATGTTGCACATGTAACTGGAGATTAATGATACCAAAAAAAAAAAGATTAAAATACCTAGGTATAAACCTAACAAAGGAAGAGAAAGACCTATACCCTGAAAAGTACAAAACACTCCTAAGAGAAATTAAAGAGGACACTAACAAATGGAAATTCATCCCATGCTCTTGGCTAGGAAGAGTTAAATATTGTCTAAATGGCTATCCTACCTAAAGCAATCTACAGATTCAATGCAATCCCTATCAATATACCAACAGTATTCATCAATGAACTGGAACAAGTAGTTCTAAAATTCATATGGAACCACTAAAAACCCCAAATAGCCAAAGCAATCCTGAGAAGGAAGAATAAAATGGGGAATTACGCTCCCAGACTTTAAACTCTACTACAAAGCTACAGTAATCAAGACAATTTGGTCTTGGCAGAAGAACAGACCCACAGACCAGTCGAACAGAATAGAAAATCCAGACATTAACCCAAACATATACGGTCAATTAATATATGATAAAGGACCCATCGATATAGAATGGGGAAATGACAGCCTCTTCAGCAGCTGGTGTTGGCAAAACTGTACAGCTACATGTAAGAGAATGAAACTGGATTACTGTCCAACCCCATACACAAAAGTAAAGTCAAAATGGATCAAAGACCTGAATGTAAGTCATGAAACCATAAAACTGTTAGAGAGAAACATAGGCAAAAATCTCTTGGACATAAACACGAGCAACTTCTTCATGAACATATCTCCCTGGGCAAGGGAAACAATAGCAAAAATGAACAAGTGGGACTATATCAAGCTGAAAAGCTTCTGTACAGCAAAGGACATCATCAGTAGAGGAAAAGGACATCCTACAGTATGAGAGAATATATTCATAAATGACATATCCAATAAGGGGCTGACATCCAAAATATATAAAGAATGCCCACACCTCAACAAACAAAAAGCAAATCATCCAATTAAAATATTGGGAGAGGATATGAAGAGACAGTTCTCCAAAGAAAAAAGTCAGATGGCCAACAGGCACATGAAAAGATGCTCCACATCACTAATCATCAGGGAAATGCAAATTAAAACCACAATGAGATATCACCCCACACCAGTAAGGATGGCCAGCATCCAAAAGACTAAGAAAAACAAATGTTGGTGAGGATGTACAGAAAGGGGAATCCTCCTACACTGCTTGTGGGAATGTAAGCTAGTTCAACCATTGTGGAAAGCAACATGGAGGTTCCTCAAAAAACTAAAAATACAAATACCATTTGACCTGGGAATCTCACTCCTTGGAATTTACCCAAAGAATACAACTTCTCAGATTCAAAAAGACATATGCACCCCTATGTTTACTGCAGCACTTTTTACAATAGCAAAGATATGGAAGCAACATTAAGTGTCCATCAGTAGATGAATGGATAAAGAACATGCGGTACATATACACAATGGAATACTATTCAGCCATAAGAAAGAAACAAATCCTGCCATTTGCAACAACATGGATGGAGCTGGAGGATATTATGCTCAGTGAAATAAGCTAGGTGAAGAAAGACAAAGTGCCAAATGATTTCCCTCATTTGTGGAGTATAAAAATGAATCAAAACTGAAGGAACAAAACAGCAGCAGACTCAAGAGACTTCAAGAAGGAACCAGCGGTTACCAAAGGGGAGGGGTGTGAGAGGGTGGGTGGGAGGGTGTGAGAAGGGGATTTTGGGGTATTATGTTTAGTACATGTGGTGTGGGGAATCACAGGGAAAACAGTGTAGCACAGAGAAACAAACAGTGAATCTGTGTCATCTTGGTACACTGATGGACAGTGACTGAATTGGGGTATGAGTGGGGACTTGATAATATGGGTAAATGTAGTAACTACATTGTTTTTTCATGTGAAACCTTCTTAAGAGTGTATATCAATAATACCTTAATTTTAAAAAATGCAAAAAAAAAGGCATCCTACAGTATGGGAGAATATATTCATAAATGACATATCAGTTACGATGTTGACATCCAAAAAATATAAAGAACTCACACACCTCAACAAGCAAAAAGCAAATAATCCAATTAAAAAATGGGCAGAGGATATGAATAGACACTTCTCCAAAGAAGAAATTCAGATGGCCAACAGGCACATGAAAAGATGCTCCACATCGCTAATCATCACAGAAATGCAACTTAAGACCACAATGAGATATCACCTCACACCAGTAAGGATGGTCAACATCCATAACAAACAACAACAAATGTTGGCGACGATGTGGATAAAAGGGAACCCTCCTACACTGCTGGTGGGAATGCAAATTAGTTCAACCATTGTGGAAAGCAGTATGGAGATTCCTCAAAAAACTCAAAATAGAAATACCATTTGACCCAGGAATCCCACTCTTAGGAATTTACCCTAAGAATGCAGCAGCCCAGTTTGAAAAAGACATATGCACCCCTATGTTTATCGCAGCACTATTTACAATAGCCAAGAAATGGAAGCAACCTAAGTGTCCATCAGTAGATGAATGGATAAAGAAGATGTGGTACATATACACAATGGAACATTATTCAGCCATAAGAAGAAAACAAATCCTACCATTTGCAACAACATGGATGGAGCTAGAGGGTATTATGCTGAGTGAAATAAGCCAGCAGAGAAAGGCAAGTACCAAATGACTTCTCTCATTTGTGGAGTATAACAAGAAAGCAAAACTGAAGAAACTGAACAGCAGCAGACTCACAGACTCCAAGGATGGACTAGCGGTTACCAAAGGGAAGGGGGTGTAGAGGTAGGGAGGGAGGGAGAAGGGGATTAAGGAGCATTATGTTTAGCACACATATTGCGGGGGTCATGTGGAAAGCAGCATAGCACGGAGAAGACAAGTAGTAACTCTATAGCATCTTAGTATGCTCAAGGACAGTGACTCCAATGGGGTGTGTGGGGGGGGGTCTTGATAATATGGGTGAATGTGTAACCACAATGTTGCTCATGTGATGCCTTTACACCACTGTATATCAATGATACCTTAATAAAAAAAGGTTAAAGAAAAATCAATGAAACAATAAGACAGTTTTTTTTAAAGATCAATAAAATCAAAGAGCTTCTAGGCAGACTAAGCAAAGAGAAAACAAAATGATCAGAGTAACAGGAATAAAAGAGGGAACATTACTACAGATTCTACAGACATTAAAAAAACAGTAAGGGAATAGTATAAACATCTTTATGCTCATGTGATCAAGAACACAGACGAAATGGATCAACTGATAAATACAAAGTATCAAAACTCAGGTGAAAATAGATAACCTGAATGGGTATTTTAACTATTAATAAAGAAATAGAATATGCAGTTTAATTTCCAACAATGAAGACTGTAGCCCCAGATGGATTTTAATTCCTCTTCTGTTTTCAGCAAGAGTTTGGGTAGATTTATTTATCCTTTTAATATTTAGAAGACATAGGCTTGATACATGGACATTTCTGAAATATCCTTTGTCAGCAAAGAAAACTTGCTTGCTGAAATTGGGTATTTCTATTGTCAGTCACCTAACACCTTTTTTGCTAACAACTGTATATATATATTATGTATGTATGTATACACACACACACACATTTATATGCTCAGTATTGCCCGTAACCAAACCAGCTACTTCAGAGAAGCACCACCTCCACCTTGTGGCCTTTCATGGAACTGTTGCTGAAAACACTAAAAGCCACTTGAGTTAACTGAAATTCCAGGCACAAATTAGACCTCTTGGTACTAGTGTTTCCAAATTCCTGACAGCTATTACCATCATCATTCACAAATAAGGAGTTGGAATGCTCAGGAATTCCCCAAATCTTAAGTCATCCTTTAAACATAAAATTTTCCCAACTCTTTTACTCATCTTTTGAAAAACTGTTTAATTTATATTATTTGCAAGAAATGTAGTGTGCAGTGAATATTCAAAAGCTGGAAAATGCTGTGAACGTTATTGGGCAGTATTCAAATAATTGTAACATTTAGAACTCTTAGCAAGATTTATAGCACTGCACAGAATCACATGTTGAATATGCCAATTTAAGGTATTATTTTGCTTTCAAAACTTCTTATTTCTTGGAACATCATGCATAGGATTCCTATGTAATATAAACTCATGAATATTTACACAGTAACAGACAGGGTCAATGACATATATTTAAAAATGGCAACAGCTAAAACCAGGACTGATTTGATTGTGATTGCTTCTTTCCAAGGTGCTCTGCAGATCTTAACCTTTGATTCCAAGTATCAGCATTTCTAGTTTTTATTTTCAGTTTGCCATAAGTGGATTTCTTCAAGCCAGTAATGTTTCTCTGCTGACTGTTAAGATTAACTGGAACAGAAGAATCAGAATAATAATCTCATTTTTTTAAATTTCTTGTCTCATTTTTCTCAAGATTCTGGAAAACGTGAAATGCTGGGAAAGAATTCCTTCAAGAAAACACTCCTTGGTCTTTTATCTGGACGTTCCCTAGCTTTGAGCAAGAAAAATTGGCCTCTGGACCTCTAGCTTCACAGTTGGCCTAGTAGGTCAACAGGTCTTGTACAACCGATTGTCATCAATAAGTGAGAGAGAGTAAATACAACAGAAGGTCAAATACTTTTCATTTTTTAAATGAAACCAGCTGCTGTCAGGCAACAGGTCACAACCTATCTGCTGTGCTGTGGCCCATACATTGCGACACCTATCCACTGCATTACACTATGGTTAAAGCAAAGTAGTGTTTTTCACATCTTGATCTCACCAGAAGGTGCCTAAAGGTCTCCCACAACTGTCACTGATAGTAATGACAAAAAGCATTAAATGGAAGATGCCTCAGAGTTGTTCCCAGTGCAGCAGACATTAATGCTTCATTTGCCTTCTGCCTTTCTAAGTGGACCTCAGTACTGTTCAGCTACTTTCTCTTGTGCACATTCTAGGTTTCTTTCTTTTTTATTTGCCAGTGATTAATGAGATGTAAGAGGAAGTTAGAAAGTTGGTAAGATGCTCTGAGAAAGGTTTTCCTTGTTGACAGAAATACATAGAATGAAATAATCCTCTCCTACTCTCAGAATGGTGTCCTGACTCCATACGAAGTTTAGAACTGCAGCAACCATCTTATCATCCTGAGGGGAGCTAAGCCCACTTACTGAGAATGGAAGAACAAAAGATGGGGGGAAAAACCAGTTATTAATGACAATGAGAGGCTAAATTTCTCAATCCTGAAACTGTAGGACCATAGATAGGTGACAATGCATATTAATACAAGACACTAAATTTTCCTTTTGTTTAAGCCAGCAGCAAGAGTTGTTGTATGTTAAAGCTCTTAATTGATATCCCAAAAGGGTTCAGCAATACCAGAGCATAAGAATTTGTTTTTCTCTTAGATGCTCTGCCAGAAAGGTTTGCTAACAGGTATGCCATGGCCATTCTGTGTGATGGGTGTTTTCTGATACCCTTGACTTAAATTCAAAGAGATGAGTCCAGTAGAAACTCTATTAGAGCATAATCTCCAGTTTCAGACAGAATAAGGAAGAAACTGATCAGCCTATAGGAGTTTTGTTGGGTACCAATTGGTGGGAGTTGGCAGAGGGATTAAGCTTTCAGCATCAGACCATTAATCAGAAGATTAACACAAGGTTGTCCTATATGGTCCCAGTTAGAAAGGCAAAGGCCTGTTGATGATGGTCATGTCTAAGAAAAGTAACATCTTTATTGATGTTTAAGAACATTATTGATGTTTAAGAGACTATTTTAATAATCCAAAATTCCCAGCTATTAACACATCCAATGCCTTAAACTCTCTTCAGACAGCTTGAGGAAAAGAGACGGGACTGGGTGGAGAGAAGAAGAGAGGAAGAGGAAAAGACGGGAGACACCAACAGTGATATGACACAGAAAATTTTCTATTAGATATGCTGCTCAAAGAGTCTTGTTTTATCTAAGCACAGATATAAGACAAACTCACTCCACCTTCTTGCCTTATATATTTTTATATTAATGACTTTTATGTTTAAGTAGAATTTCCTTAAAGATTTTATTCTTTTGCTAGGCATTCTCCAGGAATGTTTAGGTTTTTTCTTTTTTTAACTGATGTACATACAATAAACTGCACGAATCTTAGTGTACAGCTCAATAAATTCTGACAGGGTATATACTCATGTGATCATCACCCAGATCAAGGTATCAAACATTCCCTTTTCCCCCTTCACCTATTTCACCCATCCTCTTACTTCTTTCCCCTATGGTAACCACCAGTCTCCTCTCTGCATTTATGAGTCTCTTTCACTTTTGTTTGTTCATTTTGTTTTGTTTCTTAGAGTCCACATATAAGTGAAATCATACGGTATTTGTCTTTCTCCGCCTGGCTTATTTCAAGCATAATACCCTCTAGGTCCATCCATATTGTCACAAATGGCAAGATTTCATCCATTTTTTTACGGCTGAGTAATACTCCACTGTGTATACATACGTCTCGTTATCCATTCATCTATCAATGGACATTTAGGTTGCTTCTGTATCTTGGCTATTGTAAATAATGCCTCAGTGAACACAGGAGTACATATGTCTTTTCAAATTAGTGACTTTTTCTTTGGGTAAATTCCCAGAAGAACTGTTGGGTCATATGGTGATTTCTATTTCTCCTTTTTTGAGAAACCTCCAAATTGCTTTCCATAGTGGCTGCACCAATTTACATTCCCACTAACAGTGTATGAGGGTTCCCTTTTCTCCACATCCTCACCAACACTTGTTATTTCTTATCTTGTTGATAGAAGCCATTCTTACTGCTGTGAGATGGTATCTCATTGCGGTTTTGATTTGCATTTCCTGATAATCAATGAGGCTGAACATCATCTTTTCATGTGTCTGTTGGCCATCTGTACATATGCTTTGGAAAAATGTCTATTCTGGTCCTCTGCTCCTTTTAAAATTACATTGTTTTTTTTTTTGGTGTAGAGTTGTATAAGTTTTTTATATGTTTTGGGTATCAGCCCCTTATAGGATTATGATTTGCAAATACATTCTCCCATTCAGTAGGTTGCTTTTTGTTTTGTTGATTGTTTCCATTGCTGTAAAGAAACTTTTTAGTTTAAAGTAGTCCCACTTGGTTATTTTCACTTTGTTTCCCTTGCTGTAAATCCACTCAACTTTCTACCAAGTGTTACTGGTATGAAGAACAAAGATTTCTTGAGAACTGACTCCTGCTGATGACAGAATAATATCCACAAGCAGGGAGTAAGACCCTATTCTCCTTTCACAAAGTAGATTACAAAAGGCACAGAGTTCCTTTTGTCCATTGTATTCTCTCCTTCCAGCCTTATCAGTTAGTCTCCTCCTTACTGCCTATCCTGGGACTCTAGCAGGAAGCACACTGTTTAGATACCAAGTACAATGGGGTAGTTCTGTGGCACTGTTGAGTTGTAGGTGCTTTATATCACTATGTGAGTTGTAGGTGCTTTATATCACTATGACAATACTCATAGAAGAGAAAATGTGTTACTGACTAACACTGACCACTTAGCTCTAAATCCCATAGTTTCAAGGACTTCAAAGTGCATAGCAAACCCTAAATGTGGCCAAGCGAACAACTTTCTCTAGTTTAGGGTAAGGTGTCAATAATTAGCTTTTAATAAGAAATGAGTTGAACCAATGGATTGTACACTTAAAACTAATGTATCGACGATACCTCAATTAAAAAAAAAATGAAACTGATGACAGAAACATTCAGCATTTTTTGTGCTACCAAGCTATTTACACAGAAAAGTTGCTAAGATAATGTAAATTTATGAGTTGAAGACTGAAATTAAGTTGAAATCATCTCTCACCTAGATTAACTTTACCAGTTTTTCTACCTTCAGAGTTCCAAATCCCATCCCCCACCCCCACTCCATTCTCCACAAAGCAACTAGAGTAGAGACTTAAAAAAATATGACTTCAGAGATGAAAGATGGTGGCATGAGAGGTGAGACAGAGGCCACCTAAAACTACATATAATATGAAAATATAATTAATACAACTAATCCTGAAAGAGCAACAGGAAAGAAGGCTGCACCAGACTGCATACACCTGGAGAAAAGAACACACCTCACGGCCCAGGGTAATATACCAAAGGTGTGACCCAGTGGAACCCAAGGTCCTCGCCCACACCAGCTCACCAGTAGGAGGAAGAAAAACAGAGCGGGGAGGGAGTGGAGGCCTGGGACTGCTGAACACCTAGCCCTGCAGATATGCTCTGGGAGCACAAACCTACATTGCATGGTGCTCTGGTGATTAGGGGGTTTGGAAAGCTAAGAGGTAGAATACCTGGAGAGACTGAGATTCCAGCTGCTTGTGGAAAACAGGGATCCATATACAGCTGCTCTGGAAGACTTCCTAACAGTTAGAGGGCTGCTAAAGGGGCAAGAATTTCACAGAGCTTACTGCTCAGGAGAAAGGACACGTAGACAAAATTGTCCAGGCACACACTGCCCAGCAGGTTGGAAACTTTCAGGATCTTCAGGCACTCCATCGCCTTGGCTTGGCTACGCAGTTCCAAGGCCCCCCACCGTGAAGTACAGCCTGCTGCACCTTCCTCCTGGACAGCCGCAAACCAGCAATCCCTGCCCTGGTGTCAGGCCAGCCAGAGGGAAGCCCCGCCCACAGCAGTTACAAACGCAAAGCATAGAGGCTTAGACCTGTGTGTTCAGCCCACTGGTTCTGGCAGTGAGACAGGCATAGAAGCCAGGAAGCAGGGAACAGCTCTTTCCTCCCCCAACACACCAGCACTACTCCCCTGTGACCCATGACATCGCCCCAGAATGTAGAGCTTGTGGACATTAGAGAGTGCCACATACAAATATGAAACGTAAAAGGAACCTGATTCAAACCAAAATCCCACAAACACCAGAAAAAGGATCAAGTGAAACTGAATTGTTCAACCTTCCTGAAAGAGATTTAAAAATAAAAATCATCAACATGCCCCTGGAGGTACAGAAAAATATTCAAGAACTCAGGAACAAATTTAGGATGGAGATCCAATCGTTAAGGAACACAATAGTGGATTTTAAAAGCAGATTAGATACAGTGGAGGAGACGATAAATGAAATAGAAATTAGAGAAGAGGAATACAAAGAAGCTGAGGCACAGAGAGAAAAGAGGATCCCCAGGAATGAAAAAACATTGAGAGAACTCTGTGACCAGTCCAAACGTAACAATATTCATATTAAAGGGGTACCATAATAAGAAGAGAGAGAAAAAGGGATAAAACTGTCTTTGAGGAGGTAATTGCTGAAAACTTCCCCAATCTGGATAAGGACAGGCTATTAAAAGCACCCAGAGAGAGAAAAAAGATCACATACAAAGGAAATCCATCAGGCTAACATCAGACTTCTCAGCAGAAACCTTACAGGCCACAAGGGAGTGGCACGATATGTTTAATGCAATCAAGCACAAGGGATTTGAACCAAGAATACTCTACAAGATGATCATTTAAATTTGAAAAATGGATTGAACAATTTCCAGATACAAAAGCTGAGAGAATTTAGCTCACACAAACCGTCTCTAAAGTGCATTTTGGAGGGACTGCTATAGATAGAAGTGTTCCTAAGGCTAAATAAATGTCACCAGAGGTAATAAAACCATAGTAAAGAAAGTAGAACAGTTAATATCTAAGCAAAGGCAAAATTAAATCAACTACCCCTAAAGTCAGTCAAGGGATAGCCAAGTATACACAATATAATACTAATATAAAAAGAATGGAGGAGAAAGAAAAAGGAGGAGAAGAAAAAAAAAGAACCCTTAGATGTCTTTGTAATAGTATACTAAGTGAGTTAAGTTAGACTCTTACACAGTAAGAAAATTACCCTTGAACCTTTGGTACCATGAATCTAAAGCCAGCAATGGCAATAAGTACATACCTATCAATAATCACACTAAAGGTAAATAGTCTCAATACACTAATCAAAAGACATAGAGTCACTAAATGAATAAAAAAATGCCCAAATATATGCTGCCTAGAAGAGACTCACTTCAAACCCAAAGACATACACAGACTAAAAGTGAAGGGATTGAAAAAGATATTTCATGCAACTAATAGGGAGAAAAAAGCAGGAGGTGCTGTACTTATATCAGACAAAACAGACTTCAAAACAAAGAAAGTCACAAGAGACAAAGAAGGACATTACATAATGATAAAGGGGTCAACCCAACAACAGGATATAACCATTATAAATACCTATGCATCCAACACATGAACACCTACGTACGTGAAACAAATACTAACGGAATTAAAAGGGGAAATAGAATGCAATGCATTCATTCTAGGAGACTTCAACTCTCCACTCACTACAAATGACTGATTAACCAGACAGAAAATAAGTAAGGACACAGAGGCATTGAACAACACATTAGAACAGATGGACCTAACAGACATCTACAGAACTCTACACCCAAAAGCAGCAGGATACACATTCCTCTCAAGTGCACATGGAACATTTTCAAGAACAGATCATATACTGGCCACAAAAAGAGCCTCAGTAAATTTAAAAAGACTGAAGTTGTACCAACCAGCTTCACAAACAACAAAGGTATGAAACTAGAAATAAATTATGCAAAGAAAATGAAAAATCCCAGAAACACATGAAGGCTTTAAAACATGCTTCTAAATAACCAATAGATCAATGACCAAATAAAAACAGAGTTCAAGCAATATACGGAGAAAAATGGCAACAATAATTCAACACTGCAATATCTGTGGGATACAGCGAAGGCTGTGCACAGAGGGAAGTATATTGCAATACTGGCCTACCTCAAGAAAGAAGAACAATCCCATATGAACAGTCTAAGCTCACAATTAACGAAACCAGAAAAGGAACAAATGAAGCCCAAAGTGAGTAGAAGGAGGGACATAATAAAGATTAGAGCATAAATAAATAAAATCGAGAAATATAAAACAGTAGAAAGAATCAACAAAAACAGGAGCTGGTATTTCGACAAAATAAACAAAATAGATAAACCTCTAGACAGACTTATCAAGAAAAAAAGAGTCTACACACATAAACAGAACCAGAAATGAGAAAGGAAAAATCACTACAGACACCACAGAAATACAAATTATTATTACAGAATACTATGAAAAATTTTGTTAGAAAACTGGATAAACCTAGAAGAAATAGACAACTTTCCAGAAAAATACAACCTTCCAAAGCTGAACCAGAAAGAAAGAGAAAATCTGAAGAGACGAATTATTAGCAAATAAATTGAAATGGTAACCAAAAAACTACATAAGAACAAAACCCCTTGAGCAGATACCTTCACTGCTGAATTTTATCAAACATTTAATGAAGACCTAATACCCATCCTCCTTAAAATTTTCCAAAGGGTAGAAGAGGAGGGAATACTTCCGAACTCATTCTATGAGGCCAGCATCACGTTAATATCAAAACCAGGCAAAGACACCATAGAAAAAGAAAATTACAGACCAATATCCCTGATGAACATAGATGCAAAAATACTAAACAAAATATTAGCAAACCAAATTAAAAAATACATCAAAAAGATCATCCATCATGATCAAGTAGGATTTATTCCAGGGATGCAAGGATGGTACAAAATTCGAAAATGCAACAACATCATCCACCACATCAACAAAAAGAAGGACAAAAACCACATGATCATCTCCACAGACGCCGAAAAAGCATTCGACAAAATTCAACATCCATTCATGATAAAAACTCTCAACAAAATGGATATACTGGGAAACTACCTCAACATAATAAAGGCCATATATGACAAACCCACAGCCAACACCATACTTAACAGTGAGAAGCCAAAAGCCTTTCCTTTAAGATCAGGAACAAGACAAGGATACCCCCTCTCTCCACTTTTATTCAACCTAGTTCTGGAGGTCCTAGCCAAGGCAATCAGACAACACAAAGAAATAAAAGGCATCCAGACTGGTAAGGAAGAAGTCAAACTGTCACTGTTTGCAGAAGACATGATATTGTACATAAAAAACCCTAAAGTACCACTCCAAAACGACTAGGACTAATAAATGAGTTCAGCAAAGTTGCAGGATACAAAATTAATGAACAGAAATCTGTTGCACTCCTATACACTAATGAGGAACTAGCAGAAAGAGAAATCAGGAAAATAATTCCATTTATAGTTGCATCAAAAAGAATAAAATAGGAATAAACCTAATGAAGGAAGTGAAAGACCTATATTCTGAAAACTACAAGACACTCATGAGAGAAATTAAAGAAGATACCAATAAATGGAAACACATCCAGTGCTCATGGACAGGAAGAATTAATAATGTCAAAACGGCCATCCTGCCTAAAGCAATATACAGATTCAAGCAATCCCTATCAAAATACCAACAGCATTCTTCAACAAACAAGAGCAAATAGTTCTAAAATTCATATTGAACCACAAAAGACCCCAAATAGCCAAAGCAATCCTGAGAAGGAAGAATAAAGAGGAGGGGATTATGCTCCCGGACTTCAAGCTCTACTACAAAGCCACAGTAATCAAGACAATTTGGTACTGGCACAAGAACAGACACATAGACCAATGGAACAGACTAGAGACCACAGATATATATGCAAGCATATATGGTCAATTAATATACAATAAAGGAGCCATGAACATACAATGGGGAAATGACACCTGGTGTTGGCAAAACTGGACAGCTACATGCAAGAGAATAAAACTGGATTATTGTTTAATCCCACACACAAAGTAAATTCGAAATGGATCAAAGACATGAATGTAAGTCATGAAACCATAAAACTCTTAGAAGAAAACACAGGCAAAAATCTCCTGAATATAAACATGAGCAACTTTTTCCTACATGCGTCTCCTTGAGCAAGAGAAACAAAAGCAAAAATGAACACATGGGACTACAACAAACTAAAAAGTGTCTGGATGGCAAAGGACACCATCAACAGAACAAAAAGGCATCCTACAGTATGGGAGAATATATTTGTAAATGACATATCCGACAAGGGGTTAACAACCATTATGCATAAAGAACTGAGACGCCTCAACAACCAAAAAGGAAATAAGATGATTTAAAAATGGGCAGCGGGCGGGAGTTCTGGGAAGAATGGCGGCATGAGCAGGGCGTCAGAAATCTCCTCCCAAAACCATATATATTTGTGAAAATACAACAAATACAACTATTCCTAAAAGAGAGACCAGAAGATACAGTACAACAGCCAGGCTACAGCTACATCTGATAGAACTCAGCTCCTTACGAAGTGGGTAAGATACAAAGCCGTGACCCAGCGGGACCCAAGCACTCTCCCACACCAGTGCACTGGCAGGAGGAAAAGAATCAGAGTGGGGAGGGAGTGGAAGCACAGGCCTGCTAAATAACCAGCCCAGGTAATCTGCACAGGGAGCACAGACACACATCGCATGGTGTATTCAAGATTAGAGAAACAGAAGGGCAGGATCCGAGACAGAGACTGCAAGCAGGTCCCTTCAGCCGGTTCCCCTGGGACAAAAGCAAAGGGTGCGCTTTTTTAAAAGTCTTAAAGAGACAAGGGCCCAACAGCAGAACAAAATCGTCCCAGCACACTCTGCCCAGCAGGTTGGGAATCTTGAGGAATTAAAGACCCCTTAATGGGCTGTCGCGTAAAGCAGCCCCAAAGCCTCTCACGGGGATAAGCAGCCTGCCATTCCTACGCCCCCGGCTGGCACCACAAAGGGTCCAGCGGATCCCCAACAGCTGCGGAACAGCTGGAGAGCGGCCCCGTCCACAGCAACCACAAAGAATCTCTTCCCAGCGACCCAAGCAGCTAATGGGAAAGGGCCACAGAACCCAGAGCAAGGTCTGGAAGGCACCAAGAGGAGCAGAATGCACCCGGTGTAACTGCAAACCCCCATAATGCCATAGGCTAGACTGAGGGCGGCCCTGCACACAGGCAGCTCTGGGGATTATCCCAGAGACTGCCTCCCGGTGGGCGGGTAACCAGCTCAGGCTCTGGAGAAGGGCAAGGAGAACAAGCAGGAAGGGACTTTGTTCTCCCACCTGACTCACGTGGCACCTGCCAGTGACCACTTCTATCGCCATGAAAAGACAGAGGAATACGGTCCAGCCAAGTATCACACAGACAACCACAGAGAGACAGCCTGACGGGATAGATTTAAACAATCTTCCTGAAAAAGTATTCAGAATAAAAGTCAAACCATACTGATGGATCTACAGAGAAATATGCAAAAGCTAAGGAGGAAAACAGGAGAGACAATACAGAAATGAGACCATCGACTGACGGGCTTAAGAGCAGACTGGACGAGGTGCAACAGAGTGTTAATGGAATACAAACAGAGAACAGGAGTACAGAGAAGCTGAGGCAGAGAGAGATAAAAGGATCTCTAAGAATGAAAGAATATTGAGAACTGTGTGACCAATCCAAACGGAACAATACTCGCATTATTGGAGTACCAGAAGAATAAAAGAGAAAAAAGGGGATAGAAAGTGTCTTTGAAGAAATAATTGCTGAAAACTTCCCCAAGCTGAGGAAGGAAATAGTTTCTCAGACCATGTAAGCCCACAGATCTCCCAACACAAGGGACCTAAGGAAGACAAAACTAAAACACATAATAATTAACATGGCAAATATCAAAGACAAGGACAGAGTATTAAAGGTAGCCAGAGAGAGAAAAAAGATCACCTACAAAGGAAAACCCATCAGACTATCATCAGACTTCTCAACAGAAACCTTACAGGCCTAAGGGAATGACATGATATATTTAACATAATGAAACAGAACAGCCTTGACTCAAGAATACTGTATCCAGCACGATTATCATTTAAATTTGAGGGAGGGATTAAACAATTTCCAGACAAGCGAAAGGTGAGGGAATTTGCTTCTCACAAACCACCTCTACAGGATATCTTAAACGGACGGCTCTAGATGGAAGAACTCCTAAGGCTAAAAAGATGTCTCCAGAGAAAATAAAATCACAGCAAAGAAAGCAGACCATCCAAATACTAACTAAAGGCAAAAAGTAAAATCAACTATCCACAAAAACAGTCAAAGGAAATGTAAAAGAGGCAAGAATAAAACACCTAGCATATAAAGAATGGAGGAGGATGAATAAGAAAGGAGAGAAATAAAGAATCATTGGACTGTGTTTATAATAGCTTAACAAGAGAGTTAAGTTAGACTGTTCGATAGTAAAGAAGCTACCCTTGAACCTTTGGTAACCATGAATCTAAACCTAGCAATGGCAATAAATACATGTCTATCGATAATCACCCTAAATGTAAATGGACTGAATGCACCAATCAAAAGACACAGAGTAACAGAATGGATAAAAAAGCAAGACCCATCTATATGCTGCTTACAAGAGACTCACCTCAAACCCAAAGATATACACAGACTAAAAGTGAAGGGATGGAAAAGGATATTTCATGCAAACAACAAGAAGAAAAAAGCAGGCGTTGCAGTACTTGTATCAGACAAAATAGACTTCAAAACGAAGAAAGTGGTAGGAGATAAAGAAGGACATTACATAATGATAAAGGGGTCAGTCCAACAAATGGATATAACCATTATAAATATATATGCACCCAACACAGGAGCACCGACATATGTGAAACAAATTCTAACAGAATTAAAGGAGGAAATAGAAAGCAATGCATTCATTTTAGGAGACTTCAATACACTACTCACTCCAAAGGACAGATAAACCAGAGAAAATAAGTAAGAACACAGAGACACTGAACAACACACTAGAACAGATGGACCTAACAGACATCTACAGAACTCTACACCCAAAAGCAACAGGATACACATTCTTCTCAAATGCACATGGAACAGTTTCCAGAATAGACCACATTCTAGGCCACAAAAAGAACTTCAGTAAATTAAGAAATATTGAAATTCTACCAACCAACTTCTCAGACTACAAAGATATAAAACTAGAAATAAATTGTACAAGAAACAAAAAGGCTCACAAATACATGGAGGCTCAAAAACATGGTCCTAAATAATCAATGGATCAACTACAAATTAAAATAGAGATCAAACAATACATGGAGACAAATGACAACAACAACACAAAGCCGCAACTTCTGTGGGACGCAACAAGGGCAGTACTAAGAGGAAAGTATATTGCAATCCAGGCCTATTTAAAGGAAGAACAATCCCAAATGAATAGTCTAAAGACACAATTATTGAAATTGGAAAAAGAACAAATGAGGCCCAAAGTCCCCAGAAGGAGGGACATAACAGAGATCAGAGAAGAAATAAATAAAATTGAGAAGAATAAAACAATAGAAAAATCAATGAAACCAAGAGCTGGTTCTTTGAAAAAATAAACAAACAGATAAACCCCTAGCCACACTTATTAAGAGGAAAAAGGATCTACACATATAAACAGAACCAGAAATGAGAAAGGAAAAATCACGACGGACCCCACAGAAATACAAAGAATTATAAGACAATACTATGAAAATCTATATGCTAACAAACTGGAAAACCTACAAGAAACGGACTTCTTAGAAAAATACAACCTTCCAAGACTGACCAAGCAAGAAACAGAAAACCTAAACAGACCAATCACCAGCAATGAAATTGATTTGGTAATTAGAAAACTACCCAAAAACAAAACCTCTGGGCCAGTTGGATTCACCACTGAATTTTACCGGACATATAGAGAAGAAATAATACGCATTCTCCTTAAAGTTTTCCAAAAAGTGAAAGAGGAGGGAATACTTCCAAACTCATTCTATGAAGCCAGCATAACTCTAATACCAAACCAGGCAAAACCCCACAAAAAAAGAAAATTACAGACGAATATCCTTGATGAACATAGATGCAAAAATACTCAACAAAATATTACCGAACCAAATTCAAAAATACATCAAGAGGATCATACACCATGATCAAGTGGGATTCATCTCAGGAATGCAAGGATGGTACAAAATTCGAAAATCCATCAACATCATCCACATCAACAAAAGAAGAACAAAAACACATGATCATCTTCACAGATGCTGAAAAAGCATTTGACAATATTCAACATCCATTCATGATAAAAACCCTCACGAAAATGGGTATAGAGGGCAAGTACCTCAACATAATAAAGGCCATATATGACAAACCCACAGCGAACATCATACTTAACAGCGAGAAGCTGAAAGCTTTTCATCTAAGATCAGGAACAAGTCAGGGATGCCCACTCTCCCCACTGCTATTCAACATAGTACTGGAAGTCTTAGCAATAGCAATCAGACAAAACAAAAGAAATACAAGGCATCCAGTTTGGTAAAGAACTCAAATTGTCACTGTTTGTAGATGATACGATATTGTACATAAAAAACCCTAAAGACTCCACTCTAAAACTACTAAAACTAATATCTGAATTCAGCAAAGTTGCAGGATACAAAATTAATACACAGAAATCTGTTTCTTTCCTATACACTAACGATGAGCTAACAGAAAGAGAAATCAACAATCCCATTCACAATGATACCTAGGAATAAACCTAATGAAGAAAGTGAAAGACCTATATCCTGAAAATTACAAGACACCTCTAAGAAAAATTGAAGAGGACACTAACAAATGGAAATTCATCCAATACTCTTGGCTAGGAAGAGTTAATATTGTCTAAATGGCTATACTACCTAAAGCAATCTACAGATTCAATGTAGTCCCTATCAAAATACCAACAGCATACTTCAATTAACCAGAACAAATAGTTCTAAAATTCATGTGGAACCACAAAAGACCCCGAATAGTCAAAGCAATCCTGAGAAGGAAGAATAAAATAGAAGGAATTACGCTCCCAGACTTCAAGCTCTACTACAAAGCTACAGTAATCAAGACAATTTGGTATTGGCACAAAAACAGACCCACAGACCAGTGGGACAGAATAGAAAGTCCAGACATTAGCCCAAACACATACAGTCAATTAATATATGATAAAGGAGCCATGGATATACAATGGGGAAATGACAGCCTCTTCAACAGCTGGTGTTGGAAAAACTGGACAGCTACATGTAAGAGAATTAAGCTGGATTCCTGTCTAACCCCATACACAAAAGTAAACTCAAAATGGATCAAAGACCTGAATTTAAGTCATGAAACCATAAAACTCTTACAAAGAACCATGGGCAAATATCTCTTGGACATAAACATGAGCAACTTTTTAATGAACACATCGCCCCAGGCAAGGGAAGCAAAAGCAAAAATGAACAAGTGAGACTATATCAAGCTGAAAGCTTCTGTACAGCAAAGGACACCATCAGTAGAACAAAAAGACATCCTACAGTATGAGAGAATATATTCATAAATGACACATCTGATAAGGGGTTGACATCCAAAATATATAAAGAATTCACGCACCTCAACAAACAAAAAGCAACTAATCCAATTAAAAAATGGGCAGAGGATATGAATAGACACTTCTCCAAAAAAGAAATTCAGATGGCCAACAGGCACATGAAAAGATGCTCCACATCGCTAGTCATCAGAGAAATGCAAATTAAAACCATAATTAGATATCACCTCACACCAGTAAGGATGGCCAACATCCGAAACACAAACAACAACAAATGTTGGCAAGGATGTGGAGAAAGGGGAACCCTCCTACACTGCTGGTGGTAATGCAAATTAGTTCAAGCATTGTGGAAAGCAGTATGGAAGTTCCTCAAAAAACTCAAAATAGAAATACCATTTACTCAGAGAAGACAAGTAGTGATTCTATAGCATCTCACTACGCTGATGGACAGTGACTGTAATGGGGTTGGTGGGGGGGACCTGATGAAGGGGTAGTTTAATAATCGTAATATTGCACATGTAATTGTAAATTAATGATAATAAAATAAATTATATTAAAAAAAAAAGAAATACCATTTGACCCAGGAATCCCACTCCTAGGAATTTACCTTAAGAATGCAGCAGCCCAGTTTGAAAAAGAAATATGCACCCCTATGTTTATCGCAGCACTATTTACAATAGCCAGGAAATGGAAGCAACCTAAGTGTCCATCAGTAGATGAATGGATAAAGAAGAAGTGGTATATATACACAATGGAATATTATTCAGCCATAAGAAAAAAAGAAATCCAGACATTTGGAACAACACGGATGGAGCTTGAGGGTATTATCCTCAGTGAAATAAGCCAGGCGGAAAAAGACAAGTATCAAATGATTTCACTCATACGTGGAGTATAAGAGCAAAGAAAGAAACTGAAGGAACAAAACAGCAGCAGACTCACAGAACCTGAGAATGGACAAACAGTTACCAAAAGGAAAGGGACTGGGGACGATGGGTGGGAAAAGAGGGACAAGGGAGAAAAAGGGGCATTATGATTAGCAGCATAATGTAGTGGGGGCACAGGGAGGGCTGTACAACTCAGAGAAGACAAGTAATGATTCTATATCATCTCGCTACACTGATGGACAGTGACTGTAATGGAGTATGTGGGGGGGACTTGATGAAGTGGGGAGCTTGGTAATCATAATGTTGCACATATAAATGTAGATTAATGATACCAAAAAAAAATGGGCAGAGGATATGAACAAACAATTCTCCACAGAAGAAATTCAGGTGACCAACAGGCACATGAAAAGATGCTCCACATCACTAATTATCAGGGAAATGAAATAAAAATCATGATGAGATATCACCTCATACCAGTTAGGGTGGTCAGCATAGAAAAGAGTAAGAACAACAAATTCTGGTGAGGATGTGGAGAGAGGGTAACCTTCCTACACTGTTGGTGGGAATGTAAATTAGTTCAACCATTGTGGAAAGCAATATGGAGGGGCCTCCAAAAACTAAAAATAGAAATACTTGACCTGGGAATGCCACTCTTGGGAATTTACCCAAAGAATATAGTTTCTCAGATTCAAAAAGACATATGCACCCCTATGTTTACTGCAGCAGTATTTACAATAGCCAAGATATGGAAGCAACCTAAGTGTCCATCAGTAGATGAATGGATAAAGAAGATGTGGTACATATACATAATGGAATACTATTCAGTCATAAGAAAGAAACAAATCCTACCATTTGCAACAACATGGGTGGAGCTGGAGGATATTACGTGCAGTGAAATAAGACAGGCAGAGAAAGACAAGTGCCAAATGATTTGCCTCCTTTGTGGAGTATAACAATGAAGCAAAACTGAAGGAACAGCAGTAGACTCACAGACTCCAAGAAGGGACTATCAGTTACCAAAGCGGAGGGGTTGGGGAGGGCAAAGGGGATTGAGGGGTATTATGATTGGTGCATATGGTCTGTGGGGAGTCACGTGGAGGACAGTGTGGCGCAGAGTGACTCTTTGGAGTCTTGCTATGCTGATGGATGGTGACTTCGGTGGGGTGGGGGGGGGGACTTTATGGTATGTATGGGTGAATGTAGTGGCCGCAGTGTTTTTCATGTGAGGCCTTCATAAGAGTGTGTATCAATGATACCTTAATAAAAAAAAAAGTTTAAAAAAATTACTTCATTATCTCCCTTCTTGCTTAGATCCCATTTAAGGACAAAGTCCAAATTCTACCTACGGCATATAATATAACCCTTCATGATCTGATCTCTGCCTCTACTCTGGCCACATCTTTCACCAGTCTTCACCTGGCTAGCTTTTTCTCATCCCTTAAGAATGACCTTTCCAAACGTAGACTAGGTTAGTAGAGAGGTGATAGATAAGAGCATAGGTTCTGAGTTCAAATCCCATCCTTTCCATTTACTAATGCCATGACTTTGAGTAAGATAAGTTTTATCTCTGGACCTCAGCCTACTCACTTGCAAAATCAAGATAATAAAGTAACTATCATGTAGGGCTGTCTTGAGAAAACGCAAGGTAACACTGGTAAAGTCTTTAACAGTCTCCAATACATGATGAGAATTTTGTAAACAGTATGTACTATTTTTATTACTACGTGGCTGTTCTTTGAATTCCCAATATACCCTATCTCAGCACTCATCACTCTATATACTAAAGTGACTATTAACCGGTATGACACCTGACTGCTGGTTTTCAATTATTCTCCTTGATCCCGCCCACCACCACCACATATATCCAGCATGCCTGGGAGCTACAACTTACTCCCATTTGTAACTGAGACCCACGCTGGCAAGTGATTCTGAAGGAGTGGTCACCCCTGGTGGGGAGTCATTTAACTCAACCAGTGAATGGTTCTCAAATGTGGATGATTTGCCTCCCAGGGAACATTTGGCAATGTCTGGAGACATTTTTGGTTACTCTAACCCGGAGGGAGTACTACTGGTACCTAGTGGCTCAAGCAAAGAGTGCCGCTAACACCCACCCTACAAGGTACAGGGCAGCCCCCACTACAAAGAATCATCTAGCTCAAAATGCCAACAATGCCAAGGTAAAGAAACTCTGAAATAAACAGTAGGCTCAGGAATTACTTTATCACCAGCATCAAATGCAATGCCAGGCAAATTAGAAGTATTTCATAAATGTTGTATTTATAAAAGAAACCTGTAATTCCAGCATAGTCTATAAAATTCAAGCCACTGTAATTCATAATCAGTATATATAAACACATTAAAACTAGCTAATCCCTACAGATCCTTTCTATAAAGATCATCAAAATATTTCTTTCTTCTGTTTTAACAATCAATGCTTCATTTAAAAAACCCTTTCCATTTAATTTCTTCTGCTGAAATAATGCTGCCTGCCACAGGAGCACCAACTAAGAGGGAAGACCAAAGTGTTCTTTAACTGAAAAATCTGAGAATTCCACCACCCACATATACTTTTTCACAGGGCAGCCTGAGGTGGATGCCTGCACCTGCATATATCCTCTGATCTACAATTCATCAATCATTGAAATTCAAATGAGTGCAGAGGTGGAAGGTGGCAGTTTCACTAAGAAAAGAAATAATCCAATAATGAAATATCATTAATAAAGTTGACATACTTTTCTGCTAACATAATAAAGGACACAGCAAGGGCAACACACATAGCCTTGTTTCAAGCACTTTCTGTGATTCAAAATTACAGAATATCTTCCATGCTTTTAGATAAAGAAAACTAAGCCTGGAAGAACATGCAGAAAAGCACTGGAAATGTAACAGGGAACTGGCAGAGTTGAAATTGGTTACCCTAGAGGATTTTTTTAAATGGATAAAGTTTGGAATACTTCTGTAAGATCAAACCAAGTTACAAACATTAATCAAGACCAGCTTTAAAAAACGAAGTACTTAACACTTAATATTATAATTAGTTGCTTAGGGGCATGTCTTCTCCATAAGACTGTGAACATATCTAATTTCATCTTTGCATATCTACCAAAAATTCATTGTCTGTAAGAAGGTGATTTAATGCTTTTACTGAATGAGCAGATTAACTATCTGCAGATTTTTGTGTCCTGCAGAAATTATTCTGCCTTTATAATAAGACATGTCCTTTTATGTACTCAATTATCCATTTTGCCTTCCCCTGTGCTTACTGTCCTAGTAACACAATGAATGCTATGTTCAGATGAAGCATGTCAGATAATAGATAATGTCTCAGTAGCTTTTCTATTAAACCAAGTACTTTCCACCACCGACACCAAAAAAAAAAAAACACCGTAATTTCCGCCTCCCACCTCATTATGACTTTATCATTCCTTACCTTCCTCACGGACAGCTGAAGCTCCTTCAGGTAATATAGGCTGTAATCCCCCAGTTTCAGAATTATTGCCCAAATCAGTCATTTGCATTCCTTCCAGATGACCTCCTTTAGCATTAGTCCTCAAAGAGGAAGAAAACAACCTGGTATTTTTGTATAACTAGTTAGTGATACAATAATCTGTATTTTCTTTTTGTCCTAAAACTAAGCATCAAACTAAGTTGAGTATATGGCAATGGTATACAGTACTCAGTTTCATATTTTATTTTTTAAAAATTCACTGAAAGACTCACTATGAAAAGGAATAAAACAATGGACTGTATCAGTGCCAGTGTCCTGGCTGTGATATTGTACCAGTTTTGCAAAATGTTATCTTTAGGGGAAACTGGGTAAGGCACACAGGATTTCTCTTGATTATTTTTATAACTGTATGTGAATATACAGATATCTCAGTGAAAATTCCAAATAGAATTCCTAAATAATATGTTCTCACTAATATGGAAAGACTTTTGAAATGTGTTGAATGACAAAACAAGGTGCACCTTTTGTATTAAAAAACTATATATAGTCACAGTTGCTTAAATATACATAAAAAGTGAGAAAACAGCATATACAAAAAATTAAGAACAGTAGGGATGTGTGTGGGCAGGGGGTTGGAAAGCTAAGTAGATGGGAGACAAAGATAGGGAAATTTTCACTTAATATTCTTTTTTTAACTTTCCATTTTTGAACCACTTAGTATTTAAATTTTTTGCTTAAACCTCTTTAAATCAGGCAAGGAAAAAAAAACAAGCTGGAAAATACCACATAAGCGAGGCTGGTGATACAATTAACTCTAAAATGAGAGTCATAGCTACATTATAAAGGATTATACAGTCTAGGAAAAAAGTCTATCTTCATATATATTTAATCTTTATGATTTAACGCAGATGCAAATATCTCCGTAACAAAATATAAAAGCTAGTTGCAGCTTCAACTTGAAAGGAACATGTATAAAACCAGGGTAGGTAACAGGGAGAACAAGACAATCTCCTATGATTATAATACCTTCCACTGCCTGAACTTGAGCAGAAATAGAAAACTAAATCACCAGCTGCTGTTAGATTTAGTAATTATCCAGATCTTAAAACTGTATAAAATTAAGTAAACGTAAGGGATGTTAATTTTTCTCTAAATTTAATTCAAAGTTCTTTTCTAAGTCTCCAAGGTAGAACTACTCCACTGTTTAAATTTAGAAATGTATTTAATAGCCATAAAATAGATCAGCAGATGGTTATTAAGGGCTCTTCTAGCACATTCATAGCCAATACTTTCCACAATCACTCTATCTTTTGAAAGGATGGAAATTTAATTGACTTGGCTGGGATTTGAGTTCTTCCTGGGAGAGAGATAAAAAGGTACTGACTGCCATATATATCCTTTTGGGAAATTCTCACTATGACTTTTCAGCGCACTTTCATAAGAGGAGAGAAAAAGGTGAGATAAAAGCAGAAAAGCAGTGTTAAAATAAGATTGCTAGAAGTGCTTTGTTCCATACACAGTATGTGTAAAAGACCTATGAGACAATATAGCCCAGTACAAATGTCTTTGAAAAGTATGAGACAGATGGAAAAAAAAGGCTCACAGGCACAAAAACAGTCACAAAGCAGAGTTCACAGACGGTCACACACCATTATTATCCTAACTTCAGGGAAAATAGCTTTAACATATTTAAACTGAACTTCTGGTAATACATCTTTCCATTAAGAAAAAAAGTTAGGTCCCTGATACTTCCATAGTTACATTTTAATACAACAAATAAACTTTCTAAGAATTTAACAAAGTAGAGATTTATTTTGGTCATTATAATGTAGATTTAAAGTGCCAAAGCTCTTAGTTATTATTTCATTATGTAAACAAAATAACTTAGTTTACCCCAATGTGACCATTTTCCTCCTTTTCTCAGCAGTAGGTAAGCCACTGAAAACTGCAACCACGAGAGCATCCGAATCCAGAGCTTGACAATGCTCGTCTTCGGATTTTGGCAGCATATCACCAATACTGCCATGTGTCAAGGCTCGGGAAGAACTGTGCCTGCTCCCTGACTGAGAGCTTCCTGGGGAGTCTACAAACAAGGAAGGGGATATTCAGAAAGAAAGCAAACAAGTAAATCATTCTCTATTTTCCACTACAGAAGATTTTACTATACATACATTTTTAAACTGCAGAAAAACTCAAAAAAGTTGCTAAGATACATCCTAGTCTTTCTGATGCCAGGTATTAAAAATTAAGGACTCCAGAACATACAGTCTAAAGGCTGCATTTTCTTACTGATGGATATGTTCTGTTGCGATATCAAGAACTTTCAAATCAAGTTACAGCACTATTGGTGCCTTAAAGGTCTAAAGCTACGCCGTAAGATCAACTGAGTAAAACAGACATCTTTCCACTGACATTACGTTCTCAACTCTCCAAATTTACCTTCAGACAGAGTTTGACAGTCTCCCTTTGAATGGCTATTTTCTCCAGAGTCTACTGCTCTTCGAAGTGATAGACTCCCTGCTATACTGGACCGAGCTGCCTTGGGTGAATTACTCTTCTTATTTGTGGCTGCAAAGACATTTAAAAACACTCCTGAATATGATAAAATAGCACACAACTCACTACACCTAAGCAGTCAGAGAAAGGTTTAATCTTACCATGCATGGAAGGTATCCTATCTACTATGTCCAAAACTAAACAGGACATACTAGATCCAACTGGTGTTATTTGGGGTTTTATGCCACAAGTACTTCTACTTTGCTGCTTAACTTATAAAACTAGAAAATACCAGTAAACTCCAAAAGAAAAATCATAGCAGACATGAACACCAATATCAATGCAATTAAACTAAGTATTAACATCAAAAACATAAGCCCCCCCATACACTTTGAAGTCATAAAATATCACTGGATTAAGAAGAAAATCAGTGCTTAATGAGAAAAAACAAACCCAAATTGAAATACTTCAAGATGTTTGCGGCCAAAACAGTAATTAGAAGAAAATGTATATTAAAATGAATTAGAAAAAACTGACTCTACATGGCTTAACTTGCATACACTCAAGAAACTAGAAAAAGAATAAAAAATAAAATATAGAAGAGATGTATTAAAAGTAATAAACAGATTTAGCAAGGTAGGAAGATATAAAACCAATAATTGATTGTCATTTTATATAACAAAGAACAAAAGAATGAAATTAAGGAAATTATTCAATTTACAATAGCACCAAATAGAATAAAATATTTAGGAAAAAAATTTAACAACAAAATGTAAGGCATGAGGAGGGCAGGTCTGAAATGGCAGCATGGAAAGAGCCCGAGCCTAGCTCCTCCCACTTACATACCAAATCTACAGCTAAACACAGAACAAATTTATTCTGAGGAAGAACTGAGGCCTGAGTGAACACTTTCTGAACAAGAAGGGATAAAAAAAACACATAAAAAATGGCAGGAGAGATGCAGACACATCAAGGGATGGAGCCCCACTCCCAACACAGCCCTGAAGTAGTGAGGGTTATCAATGAGGGGCCAGAGCACAGATTCACCTCTGATGGGGCACAGAAAATATCCTGCAGTTTACAGAGTTTAAAGGGCAACCCCGCCATTAATGCAGGAAATCAATTTTCAGAATGAAAGAACCCACCACATGGCAGGGGAACTACCAGAACACTCTCTGGGTCTGGAGGTCCTGGTAGGCACCAATGTTTCTGTTCCCCTTGCACACAGGTAGTGTAGATAGAAACACAGTGAGTGCCATTGTTTACATTCCCCTCCACACATTTATAGTGTATATGGGAGCAGGGTCAGGGCACACACACCAGCTCCAGACTTAACCAAGATTGGGGTTTCCTGGGCCCTGCCTGCACTCAAACATGCCCACCAGAGATCTAGCCAGTCCACTAAGGCAGCATTAGCAAGGTGCCCCCATGATTCACACCACCCAAGCCCCTTCCATCTCCAGTTGCCCCATTAGCGTGGCCCTGGAAGCACCCATCCAGGGGGCCCTCCAGACCGCGCCCCTTCATCCCTGTTCTCTCTAGAAGTGTGGCCCTAGCCTGTTGCCCACCCAGAAGACCCCCAGATTGCACCCCTCTGACACCAGCTGCCCTGCCGAATTGGCCCCAGCAAATGCCCACTTGGAAGATCCCTGGACCCCCAGACCACGCTGTGAGAGCCCTGAAAATACTAAATTGAAAAGACATATGTACTCTTATGTTCATTGCAGCATTATTTACAATAGCCAAGATGTGGAAGCAACCTAAATGTCCACCAACAGAT
Organism: Smutsia gigantea; assembly: GCA_032199065.1. Taxonomy (NCBI): domain Eukaryota; kingdom Metazoa; phylum Chordata; class Mammalia; order Pholidota; family Manidae; genus Smutsia; species Smutsia gigantea. The sequence continues at coordinate 158,351 of JAVSCE010008869.1, forward strand.
GAACAGATAAAGAAGATGTGGTGTGTGTGTGTGTATATATATATGTATATATATGCAATGCAATATTACTCAGCCATAAAAAAGATGAAATCTTGCCATTTGCAAAACATGGAGGACTAGAGGGTATTATGCTAAGTGAAATAAGCCACAGAAAGACAAATACCATATGATTTCACTTATATGTAGAATCTAAGAAACAAAACAAATAGATTCATAAACACAGAAACAAACTGGTAGTGACACAGATGAAGGGGGAAACATTAGTGAGGATGTTTCATACCTTGATCTGGGGGATGGTACATGAGTGTGTATACATGTCAGAATTCACACAGCTGTACACTAAGATTCATTCATTTTATTGGATGTGCCTTAGACTTAAACACTGAGAATTCTTACACATTGTTGAAAGAAAGTGAAGATGGGAAAAAGCATTTTGTGTACATTGATTGGAAGACTTATTATTGTTAACATAGCAATACTCCCAAACTTGATCTACAGATTCAACACAATTCCTATAAAAATTCCATCTGTCTTTTTTTTAATTGCAGAAATGGACAAGCTGATCCTAAAATTCTACGAAAGTGCAGAGGTTCTAGACTATCCAAAAACAATCTTGAACAGAGCATTCACACTTCTGATTTCAAAACCTGCTATAAAACTATAACAATCAAGACTGTGTGGTACTGGGGTAAAGACAGAAATATAGATTAACAGAACAGAGTTAATTAAGAGCCCAGCAATAAACCCTTACATTTATGGTCAATTAAATTGTGACAAGGAGGCCAAGACAATTCAATGGGCAAAGAGAAAAAAAGGTGGAAAATAGTGAGTGTTGACAAGGATATAGAGAAAATAGAACCCTTATACACTGCTGAAAAGAAAGTAAAATGGTGAAGGTGCTCTGGAAACAGTATGGCAGTGCCTCAAAAAGTTAAACATAGTTCCCATATAACCTAGCAATTCCATACCTAATACTCAAGATGAATAAAAACATATGTCCATACAAAGACATGTACATGAATGTTCATAGCATTATTTGTAAGGGACAAAAGTGGGGGAAAAAATCCAAATGTCCATCATCTAATGAGTAGATAAACAAAACATGGGTTTAGCAATGCTTTCTAAGAATATGACAGCAAAAGCACAGGCAACAAAAGAAAAAAGTAAATTGTACTTCATCAACTTAAAAAAAATTTATCATCAAAGGACACTACCAACAGAGTAAAAAGAAAACCCACAGAATAGGAGAAATTATCCACAAATCATGTATCTGATAAGGGATTAATATCCAGAATATATTAAGAACTCTTAAAAACAAATAAAAAAATCCAATTAAAAAATGGGCAAAGGACTTAAATATAAATTTCTCCAAAGAAGATATACACAGGTGACCAATAAAACATAAAAAGATGCTCAACATTACTAATCATTAGGGAAATGTAAATCAAAACCACAATGAGATACCACCTCATACCCATTAGTATGGCTATTATCAAAACACAACAAAGCAGAAAATACTAAGTGCTGATATGGAGAATTGGAACCCTTGTGCACTGTTGATGGGAATGTAAAACAGTGCAACCTTTATGGAAAACAGTAGGTGGTTCCTCAAAAAATGAAAAATTGAATTATCATATGATCCAACAATTCCATTTTTAGGTATGTATGTCTAGAAAAATGGAAAAGTAGGGTCTCAAAGAGATAACCCCCCATTTTCATAGCTGCATTATTCACAATAGCCAAAAAATAGGTGCCTACTCAAAGGATGAATGGATAACACAAGGTGGTTTACATACAAACACAATAGAATATTATTCACCTACAAAAAGGAAGAGAATTCTGACACGTGCTACAATATGGATGAACCTTGAGGACAATTATGCTAAGTAAAATAAACCAGACAAAAAACGGAAAACAGTGTATGTTTCCACTTATACAATGTACCTCAAGTAATGAAAATTCAGAAACAGAAAGTTAAGTGGCTGCCAGGTGTTGGGAGGGTGAAAGAATGGAGAGTTATTGTTTAATAGGTATAGAGATTCAGTTGTGCAGGATAAAAAGAGTTCTGCAGATGGACGGTGCTGATGGTAGCACAATGCATGCAGTTAATGCCACTGAACTGTACACTTTAAAAAGGTTAAGATGATAAATTATGTTTAACAAACTGTTAACAACTTAAGATTTTTCAAAAAAATTAAATATATAATTATCATATGGTCCAGCAATTCCACTTTGGGTATACCCCCAAAAGAACTGAAAGCAGAGACTGGAACAGATATTTGTACACTCACGTTTACAGCAGCATTATTCACGATAGCCAAAAGACAGAAAATAACCCAAATGTCCATCAACAGATGAATGGATAAACAAAACCTGGTATATACATGCCATGGAATATGATTCAGCTTCAGAAAGGAAGGAAATTCTGAAACATGCTATAATATGGATGAAACTTGCAAACATTATGCTAACGTGAAATAAGCCAGACACAGAAAGACAAATATTCTATGATTTCACTTACATGAGCTATCTAGAATAACAAGTTCATAGAAACAGAAAGTAGAATAGTGGTTACCAGGGACTGGGAGAAAAGGGAATAAAGAATTTCAGTTTGGGATGAGGAAAAAGTTCCGGAGATGAACTTTTCTGGTGATGGTCGTACAACAGTGTGAATGTACTTAATGCCACTGAACTGTGCATTTAAAAATTGCTAAAATGGTAACTTTTATGTTATGTATACTTTACTACAATGAAAAATATATATATATATATGCTTAAGAAATTGAAAGCACACAGGTGACAAACTCCTGGAGTCCAGATAACTGCCAGGCACCGCCTAGCTAGCCTGTGACTTCTGGAAGGAACCCTGCAATCATGCTCTAGTTTCTCCCCTGGTACACTTCTCCGTGGGAATGGTTCCTACAAGGGCCACCCGCCCTTCACCTTAACATCTATCAATGGTATGACGACCCCATTTCTTTTTGAAATGCATTTTTTAGATTTCTTGAGATATTATCCCTTCCAGTTTTTCTACCTTAATGACAGCTCTTTTGAACTTCCTTTGCTGGCCGCCCCTTCTTTACCAGACCTTAACTGTTAAGTGTCCCAGAGCCAAAATTCTTCTCCATTTAAACTCCCTCCATATTTGATCTTATTCAGTCCCTGGCTTTTAACACTTGATACTGTTCACTCCCAACTGTTTATAACCAGCTTTGAACTAATAAGCTTCAGACTTAGGTACCATTCATCTGTCTATGAGACATTTTAGTAGGATATCTAACAGACACTTCAAAACCAAACATGTTTAAAAAAGAACTCCTGACTTCCTGCCCTTACCTCCTCCTAAACCCCACATTCTTCCTTATTTGATTTGCATCTCAGTAACACCAGTCGCTAAGTTGCTTAGGCCAAAAATTTAAACATCATTCTTCAGTTTTTTTTCTTTCCCTAAAACACTATCCAGCCCTTCTTAGCAGACTATGGGAAAGAATTGAGCTCTCCAGGTCTAAAATATCCATTGTATGTAATGAGTTAACTTGTCTCTATATCTAGAATAGTAGTTCTGTGCCATCTTTAGGAGAACTAAGAAAGATGGAACTTCAAAGAAAGACGGCTAGACTATATGAGCAAGTCCATCTACCCACTGCAATAACTCCAGAATAAGCCACCATATTTCACAAAAGCTATTGTTATATGCTGTTTACTGGTCTCATGACTCCCACTCCCAACCCTTTTAAGATCCTTCTCCACACCACAAGCAAAGTAATCTTTGTAAAAAGTAAATCAAATCATAAATACCTCAATTTGTATTCTCTAGAGACTTCCTCCTAAAACCAGAATAAAACTCAAACTCTGTATCGAATTCTTACAAGATCCTGCCTACCTCTCTGATTAATCTCCTATTATTCTCCCCTATCATCATATTCAGCCATAGTGGTCTTCCTTCGAGCCTTCAAACATGCAGAGCAAATCCTGTATCACTGACTTTGCATTTTGTTCTGTTTGCCCTGAATATTGCTTCCCTCAGATCTCTGCATGGCTGCCACCTTAACCTCCAGGTCTCAGTTCAAATGTTGCCTCTTCAGACTTTCCCTGACACCCTAACTAAAGTAGCACATTCCTCACCTGCTCTTCCCACCCTACTACTCTTGTTTTTTCCTTCACAGCATTTTACCAACTGAAATTATCTTTACTTAAAGTGTGAAAGTGTTAATTTTATGTGTAAAATCTTTACACATTTTAATGTCCAGTTCCCACCACATGAATACGTAAATGCAAGATCCATGAGGTTAAGGATTTTGTCTTTTTTATTGCCCAGTATAGAACAGGTAATCAAAAATGTTAACTCTATTATATAGAAAATATACAGTCAGTTCTGAATGGGAGAAAAGACTATACACGACTGCACTCTTGATTGTAAGAGAGATGTTTAAATATTATTATTCTGAAAATAACACATCCTCAAGTTTCCCAAATGACAAATGGAGAAAGGACACTTGTAGGATCCTTTTCACTTACAGTTTCGTATGTAACAATTGGCAACTGATGACTTTGCAAAGAGCTCCATTCCCAAATCCTGTAATCTGACAGAGTTTTCAGTTCCACATGCAGCCAGAGCTGCCTGGTCAGCAGAAAAAAGGCTTGCGTGCCTGTCTCCAGAAGCAGCATTGCTGCTCTTTATTTCTGAAAGTGTATTCTTTACATCAGTTTTCATACATCGAACTTCAGCCATTTGAGTTTTGAGTCTTTTTAGCATCTTTAAATCAGAGGGAACTCGCCACATTGCCTGCTGCTTCCTTTGATCTTTATCTTTTCGAGAATATGATGCTTCAGAGAGAAAGTGACAAGTCATGTTAATAGAGACTTTAATACTCATGAAATCACTTTATACTGTGAAGATATACAAATTTGATGTCATAAATACGTTGAGGTGCTTTAGGTGGTATCAACAATAAAAGCATGCATTAAATTTCATTAATCAAATAAAGACAGACACAAGTATCCTAACTTTACTCACACCTTCCAAATTAGAATCTGGGCCACCTTATAATCACTCAAATCTGAATTACATAGTGAATTCTAAAAGTTGAAAAAACTGCCCTGCCACCTGTGCTTTTTTCTTTATACTTTTCCAGTCTTCTTAAATATTCTACACTAAGCTTTTATTATATTTTTAATTGAAAAAAAGAAAAAAATCTAGAAGCCAAGTGCATGGTCAAATTTGCTATATGTGGTATACTACATTCAAAAAGCTGACTTACTGAACTATTATAATGTAGCAGCAACTGGTAAGTGCCATGAATCATCATAGAAGAGTAGTTCCCTGTCACTGAGTCTTTACAGTCACTAAAGTAACAATGTTTTCTCTCTTCCCAAAGAAAGCAGTTGAAGCTGTTTTTAATTTCTTCTCCCCCTACCCAAATATTAAAAAGACAGGCACGAGCTAAGAAAATACAGACTTTCTATTGCAGGAAAGGAAAAAGAGAGAGAGATTTTGGAAATCAAAGTACATTACGACTGACTCAAAGCAAAAAGCCAAGGCCCACAAGAACCCCAAATGAGGGACCAATGGGCACCCAATGAGACAAAGAACAAGTCCTTTATAAGCAAGAATAATAGCTGAGCCTGCTTAGACATTGCAACAACCTTCTACCACCCAAGTGGAAATATAGAAAAAGGTGATCACAGCCCTTCCCTTACTTCTACCTGCCAAAAGGACCCAGACTGTATTCAGCTATCAGGTGGGCCACAGTGTGCTGGGAGGTTGGGGCATCCCTTCAGCCCCAGGTGATACAGGTCCGGGACTGGTCTAAGCTCATTCTTCTTTGACAGCACTAAGGGTGGACACCTGACTAGGTCTAAACAAAGTGGCGGAGGGGGTTGGGGTTCATTTCAGGGATAGATCTGCTATCCTGATAGGGAGATTTTATTGAGTATTTATTTAACAGAGAGCTTACACTAAGTGTCAGACATTTAAAAAGTATTGAGTCATTTACTTCTCTCATATCAATCCTCTGAAGTACACACTATTATCTTCATTTTATAAATGAGTAAAGACAGACTTTGAAAAGTTACATAACATACTCAATGTAACACACTAGTAAGCAGAGGAGCTTGAATTCAAACTGAGAAGCTTGCCTCCAGAGTAGTCTGTGATCTTAACTGACACATTCTTGTGAACACATGATGTCTGGAGCTGTGGCAGTCATCTTATTACCATGAGACAAGAGCCAAGAGATCACAGGAAGACCATCCAGAGCCCTGCCGTTAAGTACCTGATGAACTGCAATCACCTACCTCCAGACTTCTTGACGATGCGTAATAAAGTGCCCTTATTCGTTAAGCCACCATTATTAGCAGTATTTTGTTACTTGCAGTTGAAAGCACTCACAAAAGTGTAAGGATGAGACATTTCATAAACCCAGGATTTGGTCCAGATCTACCATTTCATTGCTCTAGCTTTCTATAAGTCTGCCAACTTTTGAGTCCATTTATTTATTTGTAAAATGATAATAATAATATACATACAACAGGATTGTCGTGAGGCTCAGAAGAGTGTGAAAGCACTCTACAGCAGTTTTCATCCAATCCATTGTCCACCAAGATGTCAAAGCAGTTTTCTAAAACCCAAAGTAACATCCGATACTTTCCTGCTCAGAATCATTTAGAAAAGCAACAGACAGCAAATGAGGCCCTACATTACCTGACACTAACTTATTTCTTGGTGTCTATCTTCTATTCTACCCCAAACATACCCCAATCCTTTGGAATTACTTGCAACTCTTTCTAATTCATCAGTTATGCTCCATCATGTTTCATGCTCTTCACATGTCCTATTCCCTTTGCTCTCTGACAACCCAAATTCATTAGCTATAATCTGAAATGTCCCCTCTTCCAGGTTCCTAAACCACCAATTGTCCCCCTCATTCCAAATCAATTCTTACCTAATTTTGTATAGTAGAGCTAGAATGTATCTACTGCAGCACTTATCACATTACAGTTAAAGAAGACAAACGTGGACTGCGAGCAACTTAAGAATGGATCTTAGTGATCTTCATATTCCAGGCCAAACAATGTATGGCGCAAAATACTCAAAATGTTTTGCTAGTGGCTCCCACTACATCTACATGAACTTAAATATGAAAATCTGTATTAACCCATATGGCTCAGTTTGTTATTTCTAGAAACTGAAAAGAATTTTAAAAAGTAAAAAATTTCCCAAATGGGAAAATTAAAAAAAGATTTAAACAAACCTCCATTATCTGATAATCGATAAACAATTACTAAGCCTGTTTCAAATGTCAGGCACTGGACTGGACAGGGGAAACAACAGTGAACAAGATGAATGATCATCTTTGCCCTTACAAAGCTCACAATCCAACTGGGAAAAATGAAAAATAATCGATTTCACTATTGTCTGATAAATGCCAAGACAGGAAAGTGTACAGTGCTATGGGATCTTATACCAGGGGAACCTGATACTTACAGATACTTACTGCACTGAAGAAAGGCACCTTCCTGAATTTGCCAAGTCACAAATTAATGAGAACTGAGAGTCTCACCTCTAACACTTCTCTCATGTCATTCAGTTAAGGCCCTCAGGAATGACAGTTCTCTACAGCTTCTCCTCTAGAGCTTGGTATTTGTTAAAGCTGCCACCTTTCTCCTGATTACCTCAACTTCTTCAGAGTCCACTTCACCACACTCCAGTTGGTTGCCAAGCTCTATAAACTCTAACTTAACAAGGTTCCAAATATTACCACTGCCATACCATAGGCAAAATCTTAACTATGCAGTGCCTAGATCAATGTATTCCCTAGAGGTTAACTAGAATTTTATAATATCAAAAGATTCTGAAGACCTTACCTCAGTTCTAAGTATTTTTAACCATATGTTGATTGAGAAAATACACAGTGATAAAGAAAAAATTTTGAGATGTCCTAAAATCAAGTGACATAAGGGCCAGAGTGACAAGGGAAGTTAACCAGTCAATAACCTTAAGCCATATCTAAGAAGAGATTCCACGTTCCTGAGTGAAGTCATTTCAACAATTATCTAAGAAGGCCCCAGAACTACTGCATCCCTCTTATATGTGAACAAACCCTGACTGTCATTCAACAACCAATCCATAAACCTCATCTAGGGACTAACCATCTATCCCTGGATTTTCCCCACTTCATGTTCACCTACTCTCCTTATCTACAGTCAATGTAAATTTAAGTAACTTTCTTTCATTAAAACACTTAAATTTCAGAGCTTTCTCAGTCTCTAAAGTTTTTGATTTGTCAATACAAGTGTATGAGTTTGCCCTCTAATACAAGGAAGCACTGACATAAACTTCTACAATAGTACCGATTAAACTTCCATTTCTGATAGTTTCCTCCACACTGCCAGCTTTCTAAAACACAGCCTGAACCACACCTCTCCTAGAATGAAACAATAGCTCCCCACTGCCCACTCTGAATAAATTCCTCAGGCTAGCATGCAAAGCCTTCCAGAGAATAGACCCAATCTGACTTCTAGTTCTACTTACTCCTTACAGGTACCTTAAAATCTGGCTCAGCTACATTACATTACCTGTCCTTCATACTCTGATGCCTCTTCCAATGTTCCTTTTACAGCACAGTGGTTAAGAACATGAATTTACAGTGAGTCTGATACATAATAGGTGTTCACTCAATATGTGTTGAAAGAAAGAATAAAAGGATAATAAAGGAATACCATGAAGAGCTCTGTGCCAATAAATTTGAAAACCTAGATATAATGGACCAATTCTTTCAAAGACAATCTGTCAAAATACAGAAGACACAATCTTAAAAGGCCTATATCAAAAAACAAACAAACAAATAAACAGGCCTGTATCTATTATCTCCAAGGACAGAAGCAGGGGAATAATACTTCCTAACTCAATCTATGAGGTCGGCATTACTGTAGCATTAAATACCACACAAAGACATTACAAGAGAACTACAGACCAACATTTCTCGTGTACACAGATGCACAAATCCTTAACAATATATTAATGAATATCATCTAACAATGTACAGAATTATATACCACCACCAAGTGGGATTTATCCCAGGTATACAAGGCTGATTCAATATTTGAAAATCAATGTAAAGCCTCACATGATATGAACAGATGTAGAAAAAGCATTTGACAAAATCCAATACCTATTCGTGATTTTAAAAAGTCTCAGTAAATCAGGAACAGAAGGGAACTTCCTCAGCTCGATAAAGAATAGCTTCAAAACACCTACAGCTAGCATCATACTTAGTGGTGAGAAACCTGAAACTTTCTCACCAGGATCAGAAACAAGGCAAGGATGATGTCTTCTCTCACCACTTTTTTTCAGCATCATACTGGAAGTCCTAGCAAGAGCAGTAAGACAAAGGAAAATGGAAGATAACACAAACTGAAAAGGAACAAATACAAAAAATAAACTTTGGAACCCAAGCAAGTATTTGATTAAAATGAAAACTGAATCTTTCTGCAATATTAGCTTTTAATACCCTCTCACAAATAGGTTATTTTCATTTGGCTTCCATAACTGTTCTCTTGGTTTTTCTCCTTTCCAACAGTTCTTCATCTGGCTCATCTTTCACATGCTCAGTAAAACCAGATATTCACCACCATGATTATGTCTCTGGCCTTTTTCTTTTTAAATTTTTCTTAAACCTCTCTCTTCTACAATTTTACTCCCTTAATTTAAAGTATACAGTAACACTTGTAGGCAAGTAAGTGCCTGTACTCCAGTTCCGAAGTTTTAGCTGTCTACTAGTTTCTCTACTTTGCCATCCCAATGGTATGTTCAACTCAAGATGTTTAAATCCAAGACTTGTTCTTCCTATTTTCCCCATCCTCCTTGTTATTAGCATCTTAATCACCTTGATTTGAAACTCAGGTCATCTCATTTATATTATTAGTTTTACATAGAAAACTAAATTTTTGAAGAACTGAGATTTTATCCTGTTTATATAGTTGGCATTCATTTATCCTAAGACAATATTTTTTTCAAAACCATGGTTTACTTGTCTATAAAATATGCTATTGTATGGATAAACTATAATTTTTCAGCCATAATTATAGCAATGGATATTTTCAAACAACTCATTGTTTTCTCTTTGGGATATACTCCTAGAAGTGAAATTACAGGATGAAAGGATAGAGGTATTTTAAACCTATTACAAAATTTTACTCAAAAAGTTTAAACCACTGTACACACCTACAGTGCAGAACCGTAGCTTATTTGTTTCACTAGGTCTTTTAAAACAACACTGGTTCTACTTTAAACAAAACCTTTGTCAATGTGGTAAGTTTTTTTTAAGTGATCACAAGATCACATGTGATCACAAGAACTATGTGTGATTTTTATATTCTTTGCAATTTTTTGTATTTTCCAAGTTTTCTACAATAAAAATATCTTAGAAAAAATGTTAAATTATGACATAAGTGCTACAAAAGTACAGGTATTAATACAAAATGTAGTTGGAATATAGATAAAAAGCAATTGTGTCATAACCTGGCTAAAGACTTTCAAACTGAGGACACAGACCTCTAGGAAGTATACCTTAGGAAAGATGTCTAAATAAGCCAGGCTCTGAGTCCATCCCCTACTAGAGCAGCTCAGCTCTACTTCTGTTTTCCACACTGAGGCTCTGCCTTAGACTATATTTGAAAAATGAGTTTTGCTGCTGTAAGGATGCATCAAAATCACTGTTCTAAATCATTGATTTGATTTGTATAAAAATTCAGTATATTTTAGAAAAGTTTCCAATAAAAACGGTTTTTAAAATATGCCATTTAAAGGTAAATCCTTAGCTGTTCAAAACTATGCTTAAGAGTTTGAAAAATTCCAGGCTAGACCCTACCATCTATTATGTGTATGTGTACATCACATTACAGTAAAACAAATGTAATTTCCCTCTTTAACAAATAACCTTTGCAAATAAAACACTGATCTGATAGACATTTTTAGGCTACTGAACATCAATCAAAGCATGAGTAAACCATCTTTTTCTATATTTAGTTTAGACACAGTTCTATGTGAATGTTAGGGTATCCATGAGGCCTGGAAAATTCTAAAGTCATTCACAAAGAAGACTATTTCATATGGATCAAATGTCAGTTAGACATAGTCTAAATAGCAGATGATATAAAAACCTTCTTACAGGCATTTTGACATTATTTTTGCACAAGACACCTTTGAACAACAACAAAGAAAATTAATTTGATAAAAGGACATTTTTATGGCATTCAATGAAAAATCAATTTACTAAAAAACATACCATGTTATATACTTAGATGAAATACTTGGATTAAAATCAAGAGTTTTTTTGGAGAACCACAGAAAAAAAGTTAAGTATTGTTAATATCTTACCTGTGGGCTGCAAAAGTGAAGCAGGTGGGTGAGGCTGTAAGCCCCACAAATTTTCCATACTGCTCCGGTCCTTAAGGTCCAACAAATGTATTAAAATTAAAGGATCAATGTCTAATAAACTACTGGTAGCGGCAGAGCATAAATGTGCTCTTCTTGACATTCTGGTACTGGCACCCACATAGCTTTGGTTACTACCTGCAAAAGTAGCAGAGATGTAGAAAGTGCATGCTATGTATTTGCACAAATTTGAGAATACTTAAAAGAAAAAGTAAGCTAGTTAATATTGTTTGAATACAGTTGGCCCTTGAACAACACAGGGGTTAGGAGTGCTGACTTCCCGATGCAGTCAAAAATCTGAGTATTAACGTCTGACTCCCCAGAAACTGAACTACTAATAGTCTACTGTTGACTAGAAGCCTTACCAAAAACTTATGAATTAACAGATATTCTGTATGTTTTATTATATACTGTATTCTCACAATAAAGCAAGCCTAAAAAAAAAAAGAAAAAAAGAAAATGGCCTTTCAAATTGTCACCAACTCTCCAAAAAAATTATCCAATATATTTATTGAAAAAAAATCTGTAAGTGGACCCTTACAGTTCAAACCTATGTTGTTTCCAGGGTCAACTGTACTTGTCTATGGCTTTGTCTCCTAGGAGTTGGTGTTTATGATGAGAAGCACAAAGAAGAAACCAGACTGCCAGAGAGATACATTCAAATACAGTAACTGAGTACTGGCCTCATTACTTTCCAGATAGAATTCAGGAGCAATACTCAACCCCATCCTGAACCCTAGAAATAAAAGGTAACAATGTGTACAATATCTAAAACTAGGGGGATGATGGTGAGGAAAAGCAGAATATACCCCATAACCAAGCGGTCTTAATTGGAAGACAAATCTCCATTGTAAAATTGATCCCAAGGAACTAGACGGCAAAATATGACTCTTCTCGAGGCCTTTGGACAGCAAAATGTACACGCTATGACAGTTGGTAGACTTTTGTCCTAGCTTGATTAAATACTGGAGTAAAATTTGAAGTTTTTAGACTGAACTTGTAATGACTGATGCACAGTATAGATACCTGTGAGCAAAGGTCCTATCTATATCACCCATATTGGACTAAGCTCCTCAAGCCAGTGAAACCATCTAACTTTTCTCTAGTGCCTAGTACAATGCCTAGCAAATTTCAGGTATGGAAATGTTGGTTAAAATTGACAACCTTTGGAAGGGGAGGGGCTCAAGATGGCAGCGTGAGCAGGGAAGCAGAAATCTCCTCCCAAAACCACATAAATTTTTGAAAATACAACAAATACAACTACTCCTAAAAGAGAGACCAGAAGATACAGAACAACAGCCAGGCTACATCTACATCGGCAAGAACTCAGCATCTCATGAAAAGGGTAAGATACAAAGCTGTGACCCAGCGGGACCCGAGCACTCCCCCAACCCAGCTCACTGGCAGGAGGAAAAGAACCAGAGTGGGGAGGGAGTGGAAGCACAGGACTACTAAATAACCAGCCCTAGAAATCTGCACAGGGAGCACAGACACACATTGCATGGTGTACTGGATATTAGAGAAACGGAAAAGTAAAATTCGTGACAGAGACTGTGAGTGGGTCCCCACAGCCGGCTACCCTGGGACAAAAGAAAAGCGGGTGCTTTTTAAAAGACTTAAAGGAAAAAGGGTTTATCAGCTGGACAAAATCATCCCGGCACACTCACCCCAGCAGGCTGGAAATCTTAAGGAACTTCAGGTGCCCTAACAACCTCGGGGGTAACCCAGCCCCGAAGCCCCTCACAGCAATAAGCAGCCTGCCATTCATTTCCCCTGGCCGGTGCTGCAAGCAAACCAGCTGACCTGCCACAGCTGCAGAGCAGCCAGGGAATAGCCCCACCCACAGCAACCACATAGAGTCTTCTCCCAGCACGCAGCTAACCGGGCCAGACCCAGAGGCTGCTGCCAGCGCACAGCTGCCCAGTACAGACAGAGGAACCCAGAGCAAGGTGAGGAAGGCACAAAGCAGCGCCATTCTCGCAGAAGAACACAACTGGCGTGACTGCGACCCCCTCGCAGGACTCCAGGCTATCCCGAGGGCTGACCTGCCCATGGCAGCTGAGGGGATTATCCCAGAGACTGCTCCCAGTGTGCGGGTAAACAGCACAGGCAGTGGAAGCCAGAGCAAGGTTCGAAAGTCACGAAGGGGCGCCATTCTCACAGGAGAACACACCCGGCGCGGCTGCCACCCCCTCACAAAGCACCAAGCTATCCCGAAGGCTGCTCCGCCCACGGCAGCTTAAGGGATTATCCCAGAGACTGCTCCCGGTGTGCAGGTAAATGGCACATTCAGCAGAAACCAGACCAAGGTCCGGAAGGCACGAAGGGGCGCATTCTCACAGGAGAACACACCGCACACGGCTGCGATCCCCCACAGGGTGCTAGGCTATCCCAAGGGCTGCCCCACCAATGGCAGCTCAGGGGATTATCCCAGGGACTGCTCCCTGGTGTGCAGGTAAGCGACACAGGCAGCGGAGAGGGCAAGGCAACCAGCAAGCAAGAAGGGACATTGTTCTCCCAGCTGACACACATGCCATCTGCCTGCAACAACTTCTATCACCATGAAAAGGCAGAAGAATCTGGTCCAGTCAAATATCTCTCAGACAACCCCAGTGAGAGGGCCTGGTGGGATAAATTTAACCAATCTTCCTGAAAAAAAAATTCAAAATAAAAGTCATAACCATGCTGATGGACCTGCAGAGAAATATGCAAGAGCTAAGGGATGAACTCTGAAGGGAGATAACAGAAATGAAACAATCGATAGAAGGTCCTAAGAGCAGACTGGATGAGGTGCAAGAGATTGTTAATGGAACAGAAATCAGAGAAAAGGAATACAGAGAAGCTGAGGCAGAGAGGGATAAAAGGATCTCTAGAAATGAAAAAATATTAAGAGAACAGTGTGACCAATCCAAACGGAACAATCGTCGCATTATAGGGGCACCAGAAGAAGAAGAAGAGAGAAAAAGGGATAGAAAGTGTCTTTGAAGAAATAATTCCTGAAAACTTCCCCAAGCTGGGGGAGGAAATAGTCTCTCAGATAATGGAAGCCCACAGATCTCCCAACAGAAGGGACCCAAGGGGCACAACATCAAGAAATATAATAATTAAAATGGCAAAGATCAAAGACAAGGACAGAGTATTAAAGGCAGCCAGAGAGAGAAAAAAGATCACCTACAAAGGAAAACCCATCAGACTATCATCAGACTTCTCAACAGAAACCTTACAGGCCAGAAGAGAATGGCATGATATAATGCAATGAAACAGAAGGGCCTTGAACCAAGAATATGGTATCCAGCACGATTATCATTTAAATTTGAGGAAGTGATTAAACAATTTCCTGACAAGCGAAAGTTGAGGGAATTTGCCTCCCATAAACCACCTTTACAGGATATTTTTAAGGGACTACTCTAGATGGAAGCACTCGTAAGGCTAAATAGATGTCTCCAGAGAAAATAAAATCACAGCAAAGAAAGCAGACCACCCAAATACTAACTAAAGGCAAAAAGTAAAATCAACTATCCACAAAAACAGTCAAAGGAAATGTAAAAGAGTACAGAATAAAACACCTAGCATATAAAAAATGGAGGAGGAAGAAAAAGAAGGGAGAGAAATAAAGAATCATTGGACTGTGTTTATAATAGCTTAATAAGGGAGTTAACTTAGACAGTTAGATAGCAAATAACCTACCCGTGGACCTGTGGTAGCCACGAATCCAAAGCCTGCAATGGCAATAAGTACATACATGTTGATAATCACCCTAAATGTAAATGGACTGAATGCACCAACCAAAAGACACAGAGAAACAGAATGGATGAAAAAGCAAGACCCATCTATATTCTCCTTACAAGAGACTCAACTCAAACACAAAGACATACACAGACTAAAAGAGAAGGGATGGAAAAAGATATTTCATGCAAACAATAGGGAAAAAAAGCAGGTCTTGCAGTACTTGTATCAGAAAAAATAGACTTCAAAACAAAGAAAGTCACAAGCAATAAAGAAAGACGTTACATAATGACAAAGGGGCAGTCCAACAAGAGGATATAACCATTATAAATATCTATGCACCCAACACAGGAGCACCTACATATGTGAAAAAAGTACTAACAGAATTGAAGGACGAAATAGAATGCAATGCATTCATTCTAGGAGAGTTCAACACACCACTCACCCCAAAGGACAAATCAACCACACAGAAAATAAGTAAGGACACAGAAGCACTGAAAAACACACTAGAACAGGTGGACCTAACAGACATCTACAGAACTCTACACCCAAAAGCAGCATGATACATTCTTCTCAAGTGCACATGGAACATTTTCCAGAACAGACCACATACTAGGCCACAAAAAGAGTCTCAATAAATTCAAAATGCCTGAAATTCTACCAACCAACTTCTCAGATCACAAAGGTATAAAACTAGAAATAAGTTGTACAAACAAAAAGGCTCACTAACACATGGTGGCTTAACAACATGCTTCTAAATAATCAATGGATCAATGACCAAATTAAAACAGAGATCAGCCAATACATGGAGACAAATGAAAATAAGAGCACAACACCACACCTTCTGTGGGACACAGGGAAGGCAGTTCTAAGAGGGAAGCATATAGCAATCCAGGCCTATTTAAAGAAGAAAGAACTATCCCAAATAAGTAGTCTAAAGTTACAATTATTGAAGCTGAGAAAAGAAAAACAAATGAGGTCCAAAGTCAGCAGAAGGAGAGACATAATAAAGATCAAAGAAATAAATAAAATTGAGAAGAATAAAACAATAGAAAAAAACCAATGAAAACAAGACCTGGCTCTTTGAGAAAATGAAAAAAATAGATAAACCCCTAGCCAGACTTATTAAGAGAAAAAGAGAACCTGCACATATAAACAGAATCAGAAATGAGAAAGAAAAAATCATGATGGACCCCACAGAAATACAAAGAATTATTAGAAAATACTATGAAAATCTATATGCTAACAAACTGGATAACCTAGAAGAAATGGACAACTTTCTAGAAAAATACAACCTCCCAAGACTGATCTAGAAAGAAACAGAAAATCTAAACAGACCAATTACCAGCAACGAAATCGAATCGGTAATCAAAAAACTACCCAAGAACAAAACCCACAGGCCAGATGGATACACTGCTGAATTTTATCAGACATATAGAGAAAACATAATACCCATTCTCCTAAAAGTTTCCAAAAAATAGAAGAGGAGGGAATACTTCCAAACTGATTCTATGAAGCCAGCATCAATCTAATACCAAAACCAGGCAAAGACCCCACAAAAAAAGAAAATTACAGACCAATATCCCTGATAAACACAGATGCAAAAGTACTCAACAAAATATTAGCAAGCCAAATTGAAAAATACATGAAGAGGATTATACACCATGATCAAGGGGGATTTATCTCAGGGATGCAAGGATGGTACAACATTCGAAAATCCATCAACATCATCCACCACATCAACAACAAAAAAAAGTACAGAGACCACATGATCATCTCCACAGATGCGGAAAAAGCATCTGAGAAAATTCAACATCCATTCGTGATAAAAACTCTCAGAAAAATGGGTACAGAGGGCAAGCGTCTCAACGTAATAAAGGCCATATATGAAAACCCACAGCCAACATTGTACTTAACAGTGAGAATCTGAAAGCTTTTCACCTAAGATCGGGAACAAGACAGGGATGTTGACTGTCTCCACTGTTATTCAACATAGTACTGGAGGTTCTAGCTACGGCAATCAGACAAAACAAAGAAATACAAGGCATCCAGATTGGTAAAGAAGTCAAACTGTCACTATTTGCAGATGACATGATATTGTACAAAAAAAACCCTAAAGACTCCAATCCAAAACTAATAGAATATCTGAATTCAGCAAAATTGCAGGATACAAAATTAATACACAAAAATCTGTTGCTTTCCTATACACTAATGATGAACTAGCCCAGTTTGTTTATCGCAGCACTACTTACAATAGCCAAGAAATGGAAGCAACCCAAGTGTCCATCAGTAGATGAATGGATAAAGAAGATGTGGTACATATACACAGTGGAATATTATTCAGTCATAAGAAGAAAACAAATCCTACTATTCGCAACAACATGGATGGAGCTAGAGGTATTATGCTCAGTGAAATAAGCCAGATGGAAAAAGACAAGTACCAAATGATTTCACTCATCTGTGGAGTATAAGAACAAAGAAAAAAAACTGAAGGAACAAAACAGCAGCAGATACACAGAACCCGAGAATGGACTAACAGCTACCAAAGGGAAAGGGAATGGGGAGGATGGGTGGGAAGGGAGGGATAAGGGGAAAAAAGGGGCATTACGATTAGCAGACATAATGTGGGGGTGGGGCACAGGGAGGGCTGTACAACACAGAGAAGACAAGTAGTGATTCTATAGCATCTTACTACCCTAATGGACAGTGACTGTAATGGGGTATGTGATGGGGGCTTGATGATGGGGGGAGTCTAGTAAACATAATGTTGCTTATGTAACTGTAGATTAATGATAAAAAAACTCACAACCTTTAATAAAGCTATTTAAATATTTTGTAAAGAAATACAAGGTTAAGAAACATTACATGCAGCAAAGTCTTAATAGAGATAACAAAAATAATATAAGATTATCACGTTCTGACTATTCAACAGTATTTCAAAGAGTTGCAGAAGGAAATTAACTTAGAAAAAAGTTCAATTATTCAAAGCTTTAGGATAATTATTTACTTATATGTTTTTCATCTGTATTTACATCCTCATGTCTTCACCTTCTATTTACTCTTTTTCCTCTTCCAAGGATTATCATCCCATTGCCAATTTTTCTCTGGTTCTATAACCACTGCAACTACTATTTGAAATAGCAGAAAACTATCCCCTCCCAACCTTGAAACTGTTTCTTCACTCTGTTCCTAGAGTTTCCAAATCAGGATGCATATCAATCAGCTGGAGGAGTTAAAAATTACAGATACCTGACTCCAACCCAGATGTACTAAGTGAGAATACTGGACTGGGATCCAGGACCTTTTTCCAAAAAGTACTCAAGATGGTTCTGATTGGATAATAAGTAAGCTCAGTAACCCAATATGTGGTATCTAATGCCCTTATATGTGGTTCTTCTTTAAAAATAAAAGTTGCTCATTCTCCCAAGTCAGATGGACCCATAAATAGTACAGGAAGGAGTGTTAGCAGTCTCCTGTTTCTCAGTGCTCTTCCAGGCCATTACTTTCACCTTTCCTTTCTGGTTGATGCCCTTTGGCTACTCCCTCATGTACATGTTCCTAGCCTTTTTACTCACTATCATATTAATCCACTAGCAACAAAGACTTTAGCATGTAGTTCAGTTTCCCTCTCTCAGAGCTAATATTGCCATCATTCTGGGTGTGTGTGTGTGTGTGTTTAATAATGCCATCATTCTCGGTGTGTCTGTCTCATATGTAAGATTATAGCCTAATGAATGTTCAAGAAGTACTGGCACCCCAGAATCCCCCAAGCCTCCTAAAACTGCTCAGTAACCTCCCTCCTCAAAGGTAACCTCCATCCTGAGTTAAACCCCAGGGACTAATTTTGTTCTTTGACATTATATAAATGTAATGATAGAGTATGTAAGCTTACATCTTGCTTCTTTGCTTAACATTATGTTCATGAGATTCCTCTATGTTGCTTTATTCATTTTCATTATTGCTGTGCAGCACCCAAGTATATGAATATATCCAACTTATTTCTTTACTCCCTTGGGAAAGAAATTGGGTTACTTCTGGCTTTTGGTTACCAAAAATAAAGCTACTGAAATTATAAGCAGATAAATGCTCTTGAAGCTCACATTTTAAAAAAATGTATTATACCTCATAAAAAAAGCAAACAGATCAGTGACAAGCTCCTTTCTTCCAGAGCCAAGCCAGATTAATATTGCTAAAATGTCACACTGGTCTACCTGAGTCCTTGATTTTATCACAGTGCCTGTATGCATTAGCATGACATTCAAGGTCCTATACCACACAGTCTAGTCTCAAGCTACTTTTTTTTTTCCAGCTTTCCCTACTTTATTCACATTCTTTTTTATAAATTACACTTCTTTTTCTTAAATTAAAAGCAAAATCTGTGGTGTTTGTGCTCCTGCTCCAGGGCCTGCAGCCTTCCCCAGCTGATGCCACAGACTCAGATCCCACACACTGAGTCTCTGTTAATGGATGTGATGGCCTGAGGCCCCCAAAACCTAGAGTTTGAAAAGATCTGATGGCAGCATCACTTTGTCCAGATTCATTCTCAGACAGTATTGTTTCAGACAAGAAAATGCCCTATGGGGGAAAGATGGCAGCATAGAGAAAGCTTGAACCCATCTGCTCACACCTTCACACTGAATCTACACCAAAAGACAGTGCAATGCGTCTTGAGGAAGAACTGAGGACTGATGAATACCTTCTACACAACAAGGGAAAGAAACATAACATAAAAAAACAGCAGGAAAGACAGAGACACAGTAGCTTCCCGTCCCTGCCCACACCCAGACATGTCAGCCAGAGAGTGCATTTGGGCTGCATCCACAGTCAACACCAACCCTTGGAGAGCACACCTGGGCCACTATACTGCACCACGGGCAGGGAGCCAGTAGCTGTGGAGACAGGGCTTTCTGGGAGCGTGTGCCTGGACCCACTGCCTCCCCAGTAGCATAGACCCCATCAGTGTATCCACACAGCAATTCCTCCAAATGGACCCTTCCCAAACCATGCCCTGAGAGCCCTGACACCAGGATACCTCCATCTCATGCTCAAAAGGTCTCCAGCCAGCCTGCCAAAATCAGGCACACGCAATCTACCCAGGGGATCTTCCCTACACAAGGCCAATCCTTCAAGATTGGGAAAGGTAGCCTTTTCTACTAATTCACAGAATCAAGCACAGAAAGCCAAACAAAACGAGGAGACAGAGAAATACGCCTGAAACAAAACTTCAGAAAAGGAACTAAATGAAACAGAGTTAAGCAACTTCCCAGATAAAGAGTGGAACTGATGATTATAAAGATGCTCACCAGACTTGAGAGAGAAGAGTGGAGGAACTCGGTGAGAATGTCTACAAATATGAAACAAATCAGAGATAAGAATATGATAAATGAAATGAAAAATACACCAGAGGGAATCAACAACAGATGAGAGGATGCAGAACACTTGGTGATTTGGAAAACAGAGTAATCAAGGCACTCAAGCTGAATGGCGAAAGGAAAAAAACAAAAACAAAATGAAGATAGCTTAAAGGAGCTCTGGAACAATACTAAACATCCAAACATTTGCATTACAGGAGTTCTAGAGCAGAAGAGAGAGGAGTAGAAAATTTATTTGAAGAAATAATAGCTGAAAACTTCCCTAACTTAGAGGAGGAAAGAGATATCCATGTCCAGAAAGCAAAGAGAGCCCCAGAAGAGATAAACTCAAGGAGGTTCACCAAGAAACATTATAATTAAAATGCTAAACATCAAAGACAGAGGAAAGCAATGAGGTACCTAAAAGGGAAACCCCATAAGACTAGCAGATGATTTTTTAGCAAAAACTCTACAGGCCAGAAGGAAGTGGCATGATGTAAGAAAAACCTCCAACTAAGAATCCTCTACCCAGCAGGGTTATCATTCAGAATGGAAGGGCAGATGAAAAGCTTCAAAGATAAACATAAGTGAAAAGAGTTGACCACCATTAAACCAGCCTTATAAGAAATGTTAAAGATTCTTCCTTAAGAGGAAAAAAAAGTTTTTTCCTAACTAGAAGAAAAATATGAAAATGAAAATTTCACTGGTAAAAGAAAACATATACCAAAGGTAGCTCAATTACTTAAAAGCTAGTATGAAGGTCAAAACACAAAAGTAGTATAATCAGTTACATCTAAAAATGAGTTAAGGGAATCACTAAATAAAAAGGCATCATATAAATAAAATACAGAAGAGGGACAGTAAAAAAATGTAGCATTGTTAGAATGTGTTTGAATTTAAGTGACCATCAACTTATCATAGATTGCTATATATGTAGGATGTCATATCAGAACCCCATGGTAATCACAAGCCAAAAAACCTGTGATGGGATACATAAAAATAAAAAAGAAGGGAATCCAAACATAACACTAAAGGAAGTCGTAATGCATAAGGACAGAGCAAAAGAGGAAGAAAGGATCAGAAAAGAACAAAAATAACCAGGAGACATTTAACAAAATGTCAATAAGTACATATCTATAAATAATTATTTTAAATGTAAATGGACTAAATGCTCCAAAAGACATAGTGTGATTAAATGGATTAAAAAAAAAACCCACCTATTTGCTGCCTATGAGAAACTCACTTTAGACCTAAGTACACACCCAGACTGAAACTAAAGGGTGGAAAAAGATATTCCATGCAAACAGTAATGACAAAAAAGTGCTGTAGTAGTAATATTTGTATCGGACAAAAAAGACTTTAAAGCAAAGACTGTAACAAGAGACAAAGAAGGATATTATATAATGATTAAGGGCACAATCCAGCAGGAGGATTTAACAATTGTAAATATCTATGAACCCAACAGAAGAGCACCAAAATGTATAAAAAAAATTAACAGACATAAAGGGAGAGACTGACAGTAATACAATAATAATAGGGGATTTTAACACCTCACTTAGATCAATTGATAGATCAACCAGACAGAAAACCAATAAGGAGACTGGGTTTGAATGACATATTAGCCCAAATGGAATTAAGAGATATATATTGAACATTACATCCCCAAACAATAGAACACACATTCTTCTCAAATGCACATGGAACATTCTCCATAACAGATCACATGTGAGGGCACAAAGTCTCAATAAATTTAAGAAGACTGAAATCATATCAAGCATCTTTTCTGACCCCAATATTATGAAAATGGAATCAATTACAAGAAAAAAAAAGAAAAAACATAAACATGGAGGCTAAACAGCACACTACTAACCAACCAATGAGTCATCAAAATCAAAATTTACTTGGCGAACAATAGAAATACAATAGAAAATAGAAAATAGAACATAGAATAAAACAATCGAAAATAAAAATAACAATAGTTCAAAATCTTTGGGTGCATGAAAAGCAGTCCTAAGAGGGAAGTTTATAGCAACACAAGCATACCTCAAGAACAAGAAACATCTCAAATAAACAATCTAACCTGAAACCTAAAGGAACTAGAAAAAGAACAAACAAAAAGCCCAAAGTTAGTAGAAGAAAGAAATAATAAAGATCACAGTGCAAATAAACAAAACAGAGACTTAAAAAAAAAACAAAAATCAATGAAACTAAGAGCTGGTTCTTTGAAAAGATAAACAGAATAGATAAATCTTCAGCTAGACTCATCAAGAAAAAGAGGGGATTCAAAAAAAGAAATGAAAGAGACGTTACAGCCGACACCACAGAAAAACATTTGATTATTATAAGAAAGCATTATGAAAATGATATACCAACAAATTTGACAATTTGGAAGAAATGAATAAATTCCTAGAAACACACAATCATCCAAGACTGAACCAGGAAGAAACAAAATTTGAGCAGACCAATTACTAGTAATGAAATTGAACTGTTAATCAAGATTAACTTCCAACAAACAAAAACCCATAACAAGATGGCATCACAGGTGGATTCTACCAAACATTTAAAGAAGAGTTAGTACTTCTCTGACTCAAACTATTCCAAAACACTGAAGAGGAAGGAAAGCTGCCAAATTTATTCTATGAGCCCAGCATCATCCTGAAAAAAAAGAAAATTACACACCAATATCCCTGATGAACACAGATGCAAAAATCCTCAACAGAGTATTAGCTACCCAAATAAAAATGTACATTAAAAGGATCATTCAAAACAATCAACTACAATTTATCCCAAGGATGCAAGGATGGTTCAATATCCATAAATCAATCAATGTGACATCACATAAACAAAAAGGATCATAACCATATGATCATCTCAATAGATGCTGAAAAAGTATTTGACAAAGTTCAACATCCATTTATGATAAAAACTCTTAACATGGATATAGAGGGCACATATCTCAACATAATAAACCATAACTAACACAAAACTCAGTGGCAAAAAGCTGAAAACTTTCCCTTTAATATCAGGAACAAGACAAGGATGCCCACTATCACTACTTTAGTCCTAGCAACAGCAATCAGACAAGAAAAAGAAATGAAAAGCATACAAACTGGTAAGAAAGAAGTGAAACTGTCACTATTTGCAAATGAAAATACTATCTGCAGGAAACCCTAAAATTTCCACCAAAAAACTATTAAAATTAATAAATGAATTCAATTATAAAATTGATTAATAAATGAATTAGTAAAATCACAGGACACAAAATGTATAAAATCAGTTGCATTTCTACAACAAATAATGAATAGAAAGGGAAATTAAGAAAACAATCCATTTACAATTGCATCAAAATAATAAAATACCTAGCAATAAATCTAACCTCTAATTAATAAATTTGCCTCTAATTAAGGAGGTAAAATACCTGTACTCTGAAAACTATGAAACACTAATGAAAGAATCTGAAGATGACACAAATAAATGGAAAGCTATTCCATGTTCGTGCACAGGTTAATGTTGTTAAAATTTCAATGGTATTCAAAGCAATCTATGGATTCAGTGCAATCTCTACCAAAACACCAGTGGCATTCTTCACACAACTAGAGCAAATAATCCTAAAATTTATATACACCCACAAAAGACCTCCAATTAGCCAAAGCAATCTTGAAAAAGAACATAGCTGGAGCTCTCTGATTTAAAACTGTACTACAAAACAACGTAATCAAAACAGCATGGTACTGGTACAAGAACAGATACACTGATCAATGGAATGGAATAGAGAGCCCAGAAATACACCCATCCCTATATAGTTATTGATAAATAATACATGATAAAGAGGCAAGAATATATAATGAGGGAAGACAGTCTCTTCAATAAATGGTGTTGGGTAAGCTGGATAGCTACCTGCAAAAGAGTGAAACTGGATCACAGTCTTACACCATACACAAAAATAAACTTGAAATGGATTAAAGACCGGAAAACAAACCTTCCAGAAGAAAACACCGGCAGCAAATTCTTGAACATGAACATAAGAAGTTGTTTCTGGATGTCTCCACAGAGAAGGGAAACAAAACCAAAAATAAACACGAGTGACTACATCAAACTAAAAAAAGCAAACTACACTGAACTAAAAGGCATGGCAAAGGAAACCATCAACATAACAAAAAGACAACCTACCGTATGGGACACTATACTTGCAAATGATATAAGTATTAAGGGGCTAATATTCAAAATAAATGAATAACTCATAAAACTCAACACCAGAAGATGGCGGTGTGAGCAGGGTGGCAGAAATCTCCTCCCAACACTATATTTAATTACGAAAACACAGAAAATACACCTATTCCTAAAAGAGAGACGAGAATACACAGGAAAGCGCACAGTGTGCAGCTACACACGAAAGGACTCGGCACCCCAAGAGGAGGGTAAGATACAGGGCCGCGACCCGGCGGGAACCGAGCCCTCCCCCACCCCAGCGCACCGGCGGGAGGAGAGGATTCGGAGCCGGGAGGGAGTGGAAGTACACCCCGCGAAGTAGCCAGCCCCGTTGATCTGCGCGGGGAGCGCTGACCCACATTGCGCAGTGCAGCGGAGATTGGAGAGACAGAGGGGCAGGATCTGAGCGGGGACCGCGCCAGGGTGCTTGCAGCCGGCTCCCGGGAAGGAAAAAAAAAAAAAGCGCGCGCTTTCTTCGGCGGTCTTAAAGAGACAGGAACCCAGCGGAGGGCCGGATCGCCCCAACACACTCAGCCCAGCAGGCTGGGAGTCCTGGGGAGTTTCAGACGCCTTAGCTGGTGACTGAGGAAGCGTAGCCATACTTACACTTCTCACTGAGATCAACAGCCTCCTAATCGTTCCCACCCCTACCAGAGTAATAAAGGGCCGTGCAGAGCGGCGCAGCCACAGCTGTGGAATAGTGGGGCAAAAGCGCTACCTAGAGCATTCCCACAAAATCTACGTCTGGTGGGCATTTTTTTTGTTTTGTTTTGTTTTTGTTTATTCTTCTCTTTTTTTCTTTCTTTCTTTCTTTCTTTTTTCTTTTTTTTCTCTTTTTTTTTCTTCTCTTTTTAAAGTCTTAAAGAGCCCAGCTGACATACGTGGCAACTATCAGTGACCAATTATATAGCCATGAAAAGACAGAGAAATATGGTTCAGACCAAAATCAACCAGACAACCCCAGAGAGGGAGTCTGAAGGGATGGAAATGCACAGTCTTCCTGAAAAAGAATTCAGAATAAAAGTCATAACCATGCTGATGGACCTACAGAGAAATGTGCAAGAGCTGAGGGAGGAAGTGAGGGAACTGAGGAAAGACAATACAGAAATCAGACAAGCGATCGACGGGCTTAACAGCAGAATGGATGAGATGCGAGAGACTGTTAATGGAATAGAAAACAGAGAACAGGAGTACAAAGCAGCTGAGGCAGAGAGAGATAAAAGGATTTCTAGGAAAGAAAGAATATTAAGAGAACTGTGTGACCAATCCAAACGGAGCAATATTCGGATTATAGGAGTACCAGAGGAAGAAGAGAGAGAAAAAGGGATAGAAAGTGTCTTTGAAGAAATAATTGCTGAAAACTTTCCCTTGCTGGGGAAGGAAGTAGTCTTGCAGTCCACCGAAGCTCATAGATCTCCCAACACAATGGACCCAAGAAAGACAACACCAAGACACATAATAATTAAGATGGCAAAGATCAAAGATAAAGACAGGGTATTAAAGGCAGCTAGAGAGAGAAAAAAGATCACCTACAAAGGAAAACCCATCAGACTATCATCACACTTCTCAACAGAAACGTTACAGGCCAGAAGAGAATGGCATGATATATTTAACGTTATGAAACAGAAGGGCCTCGAACCA
This sequence comes from Smutsia gigantea, assembly GCA_032199065.1. Lineage (NCBI taxonomy): Eukaryota > Metazoa > Chordata > Mammalia > Pholidota > Manidae > Smutsia > Smutsia gigantea. The sequence continues at coordinate 184,715 of JAVSCE010008869.1, forward strand.
AGAATATTGTATCCACCACGATTATCATTTAAATACGATGGAGGGATTAAACAATTTCCAGATAAACGAAAGTTCAGAGAGTTTGCCTCTCATAAACCACCACTACAGGATATCTTAAATGGACTGCTCTAGATGGAAGCACACCTAAGGCTAAAAAGATGTCACCAGAGAAAATAAAATCATAGCAAAGAAAGAAGACCATCCAAATACCAACTAAAGGCAAAGAATAAAACACCTATTATAGAAAGAATGGAGGAGGAGGAATAAGAAGGGAGAGAAAGAAAGAAACATCAGACTGTGTTTACAGTAACTTAACAAGAAAGTTAAGTTAGATTGTTAGATAGTAAAGAAGCAACCCTTGAACCCTTGGTAACCACGAATCTAAAGCCAGCAATGGCAATAAGTACATACCTATCAATAATCACCCTAAATGTAAATGGACTGAATGCACCAATCAAAAGACACAGAGTAGCAGAATGGATAAAAAAGCAAGACCCATCTATATGCTGCCTACAAGAAACTCACCTCAAATCCAAAGATATACACAGACTAAAAGTGAAGGGATGGAAAAAGATATTTCATGCAAACAACAAAGAGAAAAAAGCAGGTGTTGCAGTACTTGTATCAGACAAAATAGACTTCAAAACGAAGAAAGTAGCAAAAGATAAAGAAGGATATTACATAATGATAAAGGGGTCAGTCCAACAAGAAGATATAACCATTATAAATATATGTGCACCCAAAAGAGGAGCACCGACGTATGTGAAACAAATATGAAGAGAATTAAAGGAGGAAACAGAAAGCAATGCATTCATCTTAGGAGACTTCAACACACCACTCACTCCAGAGGACAGATCAACCAGACAGAAAATAAGTAAAGACACAGAGGCACTGAACAACACACTAGAACACATGGACCTAACAGACATCTACAGAACTCTACACCCAAAAGCAACAGGATACACATTCTTCTCAAGTGCACATGGAACATTTTCCAGAATAGACCACATACTAGGCCACAAAAAGAACCTCAGTAATTTCAAAAATATTGAAATCCTACCAACCAACTTCTCAGATCACCAAGGTATAAAACTAGAAATAAATTTTAGAAAGAAATCAAAAAGGCTCACAAATACATGGAGACTTAACAACACTCTACTAATTAATCAATGGGGTAACAACCAAATCAAAACAGAAATCAAAGAATATATGGAGACTAATGACAACAACAACACATAGCCACAACTTCTGTGGGACGCAGCAAAGGCAGTTCTAAGAGGAAAGTATATTGCAATCCAGGCCTATTTAAAGAAAGAAGAACATTCCCAAATGAATAGTCTAAAGACACAATTACTGAAATTGGAAAAAGTAGAACAAATGAGGCCCAAAGTCACCAGAAGGAGGGACATAATAAAGATTAGAGAAGAAATAAATAAAACTTGAGAAGAATAAAACAATAGAAAAAATCAATAAAACCAAGAGCTGGTTCTCTGAAAAAATAAACAAAATAGATAAACCCCTAGCCAGACTCATTAAGAGAAAAAGAGAATCTACACACATAAACACATTCAGAAATGAGAAAGGAAAAATCACGACGGACCCCACAGAAATACAAAGAATCATAAGAGAATATTATGAGAATCTATATGCTAACAAGCTGGAAAACATAGAAGAAATGGACAACTTCTTAGAAAAATACAACCTTCCAAGACTGACCAAGCAAGAAACAGAAAAACTAAACAGACCAATCACCAGCGACGAAATCGAATTGGTAATCAAAAAACTACCCAAGAACAAAACCCCTGGGCCTGATGGATTCACCTCTGAATTCTACCAGACATATAGAGAAGAAATAACACCCATTCTCCTTAAAGTTTTCCAAAAAATAGAAGAGGAGGGAATACTTCCAAACTGATTCTATGAAGCCAGCATCAATCTAATACCAAAACCAGGCAAAGACCTCACCAAAAAAGAAAATTACAGACCAATATCCCTGATGAACGTAGATGCAAAAATGAACTCAACAAAATATTAGCAACCCGAATTCAAAAATAAATCAAGAGGATCATACACGATCATCAAGTGGGATTCATCCCAGGGATGCAAGGATGGTACAACATTTGAAAATCCATCAACATCATCCACCACATCAACAAAAAGAAGAACAAAAACCACATGATCATCTCCATAGATGCTGAAAAAGCATTTGACAAAATTCAGCATCCATTCCTGATTAAAACTCTCAACAAAATGGGTATAGACGGCACGTACCTCAACATCATAAAGGCTATATATGACAAACCCACAGCTAACATCATACTTAACGGCAAGACGCTGAAAGCTTTTCATCTAAGATCGGGAACAAGACAAGGATGCCCACTCTCTCCACTGTTATTCAACATAGTACTGGAGGTCCTAGCCACGGCAATCAGACAAAACAAAGATATACAAGGCATCCAGATTGGTAAAGAAGAAGTCAAATTGTCACTATTTGCAGATGACATGATACTGTACATAAAAAACCCTAAAGATTCCATGCCAAAACTACTAGAACTAATATCTGAATTCAGCAAAGTTGCAGGATACAAAATTAACACACAGAAATCTGTTGCTTTCCTATACACTAATGATGAACTAACAGAAAGAGAAATCTGAAAAACAATTCCATTCACAATTGCATCAAAAAGAATAAAATACCTAGGAATAAACCTAACGAAGGAAGTGAAAGACCTGTACTCTGAAAACTACAAGACACTCCTAAGAGAAATTAAAGAGGACACTAACAAATGGAAATGCATCCCATGCTCTTGGCTAGGAAGAATCATTGTCAAAATGGCTATACTACCTAAAGCAATCTACAGATTCAATGCAATCCCTATCAAACTACCAACAGCTTTCTTCAATGAACTGGAACAAATAATTCTAAAATTCATATGGAACCACAAAAGACCCCGAATAGCCAAATAAATCCTGAGAAGGAGGAATACAACAGGGGGAATTACACTCCCTGACTTCAAGCTCTACTACAAAGCCACAGTAATCAAGACAATTTGGTATTGGCACAAAAACAGACCCACAGACCAGTGGAACAGAATAGAAAATCCAAACATTAACCCAAACATATACAGTCAATTAATATTTGATAAAAGTGCCTTGGATATACAATGGGGAGATGACAGCCTCTTCAGCAGCTGGTGTTGGAAAAACTGGACAGCTACATGTAAGAGAATGAAACTGGACTACTGTCTAGCCCCATACATAAAGGTAAACTCAAGGTGGATCAAAGACCTGAATGTAAGTCATGAAACCATAAAACTCTTAGAAAAAAACATAGGCAAAAATCTCTTGGACATAAACATGAGCGACTTCTTCATGAACATATCTCCCCGGGCAAGGGAAACAAAAGCAAAAATGAAAAAGTGGGACTATATCAAGCTGCAAAAGCTTCTGTACAGCAAAGGACACCATCAGTAGAACAAAAAGACATCCTACAGTATGGGAGAATATATTCATAAAAAACGTATCTGATAAAGGGTTGACATCCAAAATATATAAAGAACTCATGCACCTTAAGAAACAGAAAGCAAATAATCCAATTAAGAAATGGGCAGAGGACATGAATAGACACTTCTCCAAAGAAGAAATTCAGATGGCCAACAGGCACATGAAAAGATGCTCCACATCGCTAATCATCAGAGAAATGCAGATTAAAACCACAATGAGATATCACCTCACACCAGTGAGGATGGCCAACATCCAAAACACAAACAACAACAAATGTTGGCGAGGAGGTGGAGAAAAGGGAACCCTCCTACACTGCTGGTGGGACTGCAAATTAGTTCAACCATTGTGGAAAGCAGTATGGAGGTTCCTCAAAAAACTTAAAATAGAAATACCATTTGACCCAGGAATTCCACTCCTAGGAATGTACCCTAAGAATACAGCAGCCCAATTTGAAAAGGACAGATGGACCCGTATGCTTATTGCAGCACTATTTACAATAGCTGAGAAATGGAAGCAACCTAAGTGTCCATCAGTAGATGAATGGATAAAGAAGATGTGGTACATATACACAATGGAATATTATTCAGCCATAAGAAGAAAACAAATCCTACCATTTGCAACAACATGGATGGAACTAGAAGGTATTATGCTCAGTGAAATAAGCCAAGCCGAAAAAGACAAGTATCAAATGATTTCACTCATATGTGGAGTATAAGAACAAAGAAAAATACTGAAGGAACAAAACAGCAGCAGACTCACAGAACCCAAGAACGGACTAATAGTTACCAAAGGGAAAGGGACTGGGGAAAATGGGCGGGAAGGGAGGGATAAGAGGGAAAAAGGGGCATTACGATTAGCAGATGTAATGTTGGGGGGGCACGGGGAGGGCAGTACAACTCAGAGAAGACAAGTAGTGATTCTATAGCATCTCACTACGCTGATGGACAGTGACTGTAATGGGGTTAGTGGGGGGGACCTGATGAAGAGGTAGTTTAATAATCATAATATTGCACATGTAATTGTAAATTAATGATAATAAAATAAATTATATTAAAAAAAAGAATGAAAAAATATAAAATAAAAAAAAAAACAAATAATATGATTAAAAAATGGGCAGAGGACCAGAATAGACATTTTTCCAAAGAAGACATACAGAGGGCGTACAGACACATGAAAAGATACTTAATCCCTCTGATTACCAGGAAAATGCAAATCAAAATCACAATGAGATATCATCTCACACCAGCCAGAATGGCTAGCATCAACAAGGCAAGAAATAACAAGTTGTTGGTGAAGATGTGGAGAAAAGACAACCCTCCAGCACTGTTGATGGGATTCCAAATTGGTGCAGCAACTATGGAAGGCAGTATGGAAGTTGCTAAAAAACTAAAAACAGAAATACCATATGACGCAGCAATTCCACTTCTGGAAATCTACTCAAAAAAAGCAAAATCATTAATTTAAAAAGATATGTGAACCCATATGTTTGCTGCAGCATTATTTACAATAGCTAAGATATGAAAGTAACCCAATTGTCCATCAATAGAAGAATGGATAAAGAAGACGTGGTAAATACACGTGTACAAGGGAATGTTATGCAGCCATAAAAAAGAAAGAAATCTCGCCATTTGTGACAACATGAATGGACCTAGAGGGTATTAAGCTAAGTGAAATAAATCTGTCAGAGAAAGAGAAATACCACATGGTTTCATATATATGTGGAATCTGAAAAACAAAACAAACAACAACAGAAACAGCTCAAACACAGAAAACAGACAGTTGGTTACCATGGGGGTGGGGGAAGTGATAGGTGGAAAAAGTGAAGGGAATAGAGGTACAAACATCAACTTATAAAATAATTTAGTCACAGGAACGGAAGTATAACATAGGGAATATGGCTCCTAATATTGTTGTATCTTAGTATGGTGATTGATGGTAACTACTTATCATAGTGAGCATTTAACAATGTATATAACTGATAAATTACAAAGCTGTTCCTCTAAAACCAATATAATGTTGAATATAAACTATATTTCAGAAAAAAATGATTACTTAAAAAAATCTAAGAAAGAATGATGCTGCTATAAATATTCCTATAAAAATGCACTGGTAAACACTGGCTCACATTTCTATTAGAACTGGTAAAGCCACAGGCGTGTGTATGTGCAGCTTTAGTACATACTGCCCAACAGTTTTCCAAAACAGTCACATCAATTTTCATTTCTACCAGCCAGCAGGGAATGAGAGTTTCCATCTCTTCACATGCTTTCAACATTTAGTATTGCCTCTTTAAAAAATATTAGCTATTATAGTGGGTGTGCAAAGGTACCATACTGTGGTTTTTATCTGGCACTTCCTGAAAAAAGAATGAAGAAAAATTAAGAGCCCCAGAAACCTCTGGGTTCCCATGAAATGTACCAATACACACATAACAGGACTCACAAAGAGGAGAGAAAAAATTTTGAGGGAAAATGGTTGAAAACTTCCCACATATAACGAAAATATTAATCAGCAGATCGAAGGAGGTTAGCTCAACAAACTCCATGAGCGATAAATACACTCGAGATTCACACTGAGACACATCATAATTTTTGGGGTGTATCATTAATATACAGTTACAGGTGCAAAATTATGATTACTAAACTCCCCACTTCATCGGGTCCCCCCCACTTACCCCATTACAGTCACTGTCCATCAGCGTAGTGAGATGCTATAGAATCACTACTTGTCTTCTCTGAGTTGTACAAGCTTCCCCATGCCCCCCCAACATTACATCTGCTAATTGTAATGCCCCTTTTTCCCCCTTGTCAATCTTTCCCACCCATCCTCCCCAGTCCCTTTCTCTTTGGTAGCTGTTAGTCCATTCTTGGGTTCTGTGAGTCTGTTGCTGTTTTCTTCATTCGGTTTTTTTCTTTGCTCTTATGCTCCTCATATGAGTGAAATCATTTGATACTTGTCTTTTTTCCGCTTGGCTTATTTCACTGAGCATAATACCTTCTAGTTCCATCCATGTTGTTGCAAATGGTAGGATTTGTTTTCTTCTTATGGCTGAATAATATTCCATTGTGTATATGTACCACATCTTCTTTATCCATTCATCTACGGATGGACACTTAGGTTGCTTCCATTTCTTGGCTATTGTAAACAGTGCTGAGATAAACATAGGGGTACGTCGGTCTTTTGAAACTGGGATGCTCCATTCTTAGGGTACATTCCTAGGAGTGGGATTCCTGGGTCAAATGGTATTTCTATTTTGAGTTTTTTGTGGAACCTCCATACTGCTTTCCACAATGGTTGAACTAATTTGCATTCTCACCAGCAGTGTAGGAGAGTACCCTTTTCTCCACATCCTCACCAACATTTGCTGTTGTTTCTGTTTTGGATGTTGGCCATCCTCACTGGTGTGAGGTGATATCTCATTGTGGTTTTAATCTGCATTTCTCTGATGATTAGCGATGTGGAGCATCTTTTCATGTGCCTCTTGGCCATCTGAATTTCTTCTTTAGAGAAGTGTCTATTCATGTCCTCTCCACATTTCTTAATTGGATTATTTGCTTTTTGTTTGTTAAGGTGCGTGAGTTTTTTACACATTTTGGATGTCAACCTTTTATCAGATACGTCATTTATGAATATATTCTCCCATACTGTAGGATGTCTTTTTCTTCTACTGATGGTGTCCTTTGCTGTACAGAAGCTTTTCAGCTTGATATAGTCCCACTTGTTCATTTTTTCTTTTGTTTCCCTTGCCCAGAGAGACATGTTCAGGAAGAAGTCGCTCATGTTTATGTCCAAGAGATTTTTGCCTATGTTTTTTTCTAAGACTTTTATGGTTTCATGACTTACATTCAGGTCTTTGATCCATTTTGAGTTTACTTTTGTGTATGGAGTTACACAGTAGTCCAGTTTCATTCTTTTACATGTAGCTGTACAGTTTTTCCAACACCAGCTACTGAAGAGGCCGTCATGCCCCACTGTATATCCAAGGCTCCTTTATCAAATATTAATTGACTGTATATGTTTGGGTTAATGTTTGGATTTGCTATTCTGTTCCACTGGTCTGTGGGTCTGTTTTTGTGCCAATACCAAATTGTCTTGATTACTGTGACTTTGTAGTAGAGGTTGAAGTCAGGGAGCGTAATTCCCCCCTGTTTTATTCCTCCTTCCAGGATTGCTTTGGCTATTAAGGGTCTTTTGTGGTTCCATATGAATTTTAGAACTATTTGTTCCAGTTCATTGAAGAAAGCTGTCGGTATTTTGATAGGGATTGCATTGAATCTGTAGATTGCTTTAGGTAGTATAGCGATTTTGACAATATTTATTCCTCCTAGCCAAGAGCATGGGATGAATTTCCATTTGATAGTGTCCTCTTTAATTTCTCTTACGAGTGTCTTGTAGTTTTCAGGGTATAGGTGTTTCACTTCTTGGTGAGATTTATTCCTAGGTATTTTATTCTTTTTGATGCAATTGTGAATGGAATTGTTTTCCAGATTTCCCTTTCTGTTAGTTCATTGTTAGTGTATAGGAAAGGAACAGATTTCTGTGTGTTAACTTTGTATCCTGAACCTTTGCTGAATTCAGATATTAGTTCTAGTAGTTTTGGAATGGAGTCTTTAGGGTTTTTTATGTACAGTATCATGTCATTTGCAAATAGCGACAATTTGAGTTCTTCTTTACCAATCTGGATGCCTTGTGTTTCTTTGTTTTGTCTGATTGCCGTGGCTAGGACCTCCAGTACTATGTTGAATAACAGTGGAGAGAGTAGGCCTCCCTGTCTTGTTCCCGATCTTAGATGAAAAGCTTTCAGTTTCTCGCTGTTAAGTATGATGTTAGCTGTGGGTTTGTCATATATAGCCTTTATGATGTTGAGGTACGTGCCGTCTATACCCATTTTGTTGAGAGTTTTAATCAGGAATGGATGCTGAATTTTGTCAAATGCTTTTTCAGCATCTATGGAGATGATCATGTGGTTTTTGTTCTTCTTTTTGTTGATGTGGTGGATGATGTTGATGGATTTTCAAATGTTGTACCATCCTTGCATCCCTGGGATGAATCCCACTTGATGATCGTGTATGATCCTCTTGATTTATTTTTGAATTCGGGTTGCTAATATTTTGTTGAGTATTTTTGCATCTACGTTCATCAGGGATATTGGTCTGTAATTTTCTTTTTTGGTGAGGTCTTTGCCTGGTTTTGGTATTAGATTGATGCTGGCTTCATAGAATCAGTTTGGAAGTATTCCCTCCTCTTCTATTTTTTGGAAAACTTTAAGGAGAATGGGTGTTATTTCTTCTCTATATGTCTGGTAGAATTCAGAGGTGAATCCATCAGGCCCGGGGGTTTTGTTCTTGGGGAGTTTTTTGATTACTGATTCAATTTCATTGCTGGTGATTGGTCTGTTTAGGGTTTCTGTTTCTTGCTTGGTCAGTCTTGGAAGGTTGTATTTTTCTAAGAAGTTGTCCATGTCTTCTAGGTTTTCCAGCTTCTTAGCATATAGATTTCCATAGTATTCTCTTATAATTCTTTGTATTTCTGTGGGGTCCCTCGTGATTTTTCCCTCTCATTCCTGATCCTGTTTATGTGGGTAGATCCTCTTTTTCCCTTAATAAGTCTGGCTAGGGGTTTATCTATTTTGTTTATTTTTTCAAAGAACCGGCTCTTGGTTTCATTGATGTTTTCTATTGTTTTATTCTCTCAATTTTATTTATTTCTTCTCTGATCTTTATTATTTCCCTCCTTTTGTTGACTTTGGGCCTCATTCGTTCTTCTTTTTCTAATTTCAATAATTGTGTCTTTAGAGTATTTATTTGGGATTGTTCTTCCTTTTTAAATAGGCCTGGATTGCAATATACTTTCCTTTCCTGCGTCCCAGAAAAGTTGTGGCTTTGTGTTATTGCTGTCATTCATTTCCATATATTCTTTGATCTCTGTTTTAATTTGGTCATTTATCCATTGATTATTTAGGACCATGCTGTTAAGTCTCCATGTGTTTGTGAGTCTTTTTGTTTTCTTTCTGTATTTATTTCTAGTTTTATACCTTTGTGATCTGAGAAGTTGGTTGGTAGAATTTCAATATTTCTTAATTTACTGAGGTTCTTTTTGTTGCCTCGTATGTGGTCTATTCTGGAAAATGTTCCATGTGCACTCAAGAAGAATGTGTATCCTGCTGCTTTTGGGTGCAGAGTTCTGTAGGTGTCTGTTAGGTCCATTTGTTCTAGTGTGTTGTTCAGTGCCTCTGTGACTTTACTTATTTTCTGTATGGTTGATCTGTCCTTTGCAGTGAGTGGTGTGTTGAAGTCTCCTAAAATGAATACATTGCTTTCTATTTCCTCCTTCAATTCTGTTAGTGTTTGTTTCACATATGTTGGCGCTCATGTGTTGGGTGTATATATATTTAAAATGGTTATATCCTCTTGTTGGACAGACCCCTTTATCATTATGTAAGGTCCTTCTTTATCTCTTGCTACTTTCTTCATTTTTGAAGTCTGTTTTGTCTGATACAAGTACTGCAACACCTGCTTTTTTCTCCTTGTTGTTTGCATGAAATATCTTTTTCCATCCCTTCACCTTTAGTCTGTGTATATCTTTGGGTTTGAGGTGAGTCTCTTGTAAACAGCATATAGATGGGTCTTTCTTTATCCATTTAGTAACTCTGTGTCTTTTGATTGGTTCATTCAGTCCATTTACGTTTGGGGTAATTATTGATAGATATGTACTTATTGCCATTGCTGGGTTTAGATTCGTGGTTACCAAAGGTTCAAGGGTAGCTTCTTTACTATCTAACAGTCTAACTTAACTCTCTTGTTAAGCTATTATAAACACAGTCTGATGGTTCTTTATTTCTCTCTCTACTTCTTATTCCCCCTCCATTGTAGGTGTTTTATTCTGTACTCTTTTACATTTCCTTTCACTCCTTTTTTGGATAGTTGATTTTACTTTTTGCCTTTAGTTAGTATGTGGATGGTCTACTTTCTTTGCTATGATTCTATTTTCTCTAGTGACATCTTTTTAGCCTTAGGCGTGCTTCCATCTAGAGCAGTCCCTTTAAGATATCCTGTAGAGATGGTTTGTGGGAGGCAAATTCCCTCAACTTTCCCTTGTCTGAGAATTGTCTAATCCCTCCCTCAAATTTAAATGATAATCGTGCTGGATACAATATTTTTGGTTCAAGGCCCTTCTGTTTCCATTCTCTTCTGGCCTGTAAGGTTTCTGTTGAGAAGTCTGATGATAGTCTGATGGGTTTTCCTTTGTAGGTGATCTTTTTTCTCTCTCTAGCGGCCTTTAATACCCTGTCTTTATCTTTGATCTTTGCCATCTTAATTATTATGTGTCTTGGTGTTGTCTTCCTTGGGTCCCTTGTGTTGGGAGATCTGTGGTCTTCTGTGGACTGAGGAACTATTTCCTTCCCGATCTTGGGGAAGTTTTCAGCAATTATTTCTTCAAAGACACTTTCTATCCCTTTTTCTCTCTCTTCTTCTTCTGGTTCTCCAATAATGTGAATATTGTTCCATTTGGTTTGGTCACACAGTTGTCTTAATATTCTTTCATTCATAGAGATCCTTTTATCTGTCTGTGCCTCAGCTTCTCTGTATTCCTGTTCTCTGATTTCTATTCCATTAACAGTCTCTTGCACCTTGTCCAGTCTGCTCTTAGGCCCCTCATCACTTGTCTGATTTCTCTTGTCTTTACTCACTTCCTCTCTTAGCTCTTGCATATTTCTCTGTAGATCCATCAGCATGGTTATGACTTTTATTCTGAATTCTTTATCAGGAAGATTGTATAAATCTATCCCATCAGGCCCTCTCTCTGTGGTTGTCTGGGTAATGTTTGTCTGTACCATACTCCTCTGTCTTTTCATGGTGATAGAAGTCATCACTGGTAGGTGTCACGTGTGTCTGCTGGGAGAACAAAGTCCTTTCCTGCTTGTTGTTCTCTTTGCCCTTCTCCAGGGCCTGAACTGGTTTCTCGCCCACCGGGAGGCAGTCTCTGGGATAATCCCTGCAGCTGCCTGTGTGCGGGATCGCCCTCAGCCTAGCCTATACCACTGCGAGGGTTTGAACTCTCGCTGGGTTCCTTCTTGTCCCCTTGGTGCTTTCCAGCCCTTTATGTGGGTTCTGGGGTCCTTCCCGCTTAGCTGTGCGCCTGCCGGAATTAGATTCTGTGAGGATGCTGTGGGCGGGGCCACTCCTCCGTTGTTCCAGAGCAGTGGAGGCTCCCGGACCCTTTGCGGCGCTGGCCAGGGTGGGGGGAATGAATGGGAGGCTGCTGATCACTGTGGGATGCCTTGGCGCGGCTGCTTTGCCCAGCCGCTGGCCAGGGGGACCGAAATTCCCCCAAGGCTCCCAGCCTGCTGGGCTGAGTGTGCTGGGAGGATTTTGTTCCGCTGTTTGGCCCTTGTCTCTTTAAGACTTTAACTAAACCAAACAAAACAAAACAAAAAAAGAAAGCAAAAAAAAAGGCAAAAAAACAAAAAAAACCCAACAAGAACAAAAAAAATGGCATCCGTTTTTCTTTTGTCCCAGGAGCTGGCTGAGGGGACCCGCTTGTTTTCTCCGATTCAGATCCTGCACTTCTGTTTCTCTGATCTCCGACACACCATGTGATGTGTGTCAGTGCTCCCAGCGCAGATTACCAGGGCTGGTTACTTAGCAGGCCTGTGCTTCCACTCCCTCCCCGCTCTGAATCTTTTCCTCCCACCGATGCGCTGGGGTGGGGGAGTGCTCAGGTCCTGCCGGGTTGTGGCTTTGTATCTTACCCTCTTCGTGAGGCACTGAGTTCTCGCAGGTGTAGCTGTAGCCTGGTTGTTGTTCTGTATCTTCTGGTCTCTTTTTTAGGAATAGTTGTATTTGTTGTATTTTCACAAATATATATGGTTTTGGGAGGAGATTTCTGCCACCCCTGTCACACTATCATCTTCCCAGAAGTCCCCAACACTTCATAATTTGCATGTCTCTGACAAATAGGCCAAGCACCTTTAAAAATGCATTCTGCTACCTATTAGATAGCCTCCTTTGTGAAGTGTGTATTCCAGTCTTTTTTGCCTTTTTGTTCTAGAAGGTAGTCTTATGTTTTTCTTACTGATCTGTAGAAGTCCTTTATATATCATAGATAAATCTTTTGGATAGTATTTTCAATTCATTTACCTTGATTAATAAAAATGATGGTGCTTTAAAAAAAAATCAATATATACTTCTAAACCAGAGTGCACACAATGAGATCTTCTAAGCAGTTAGATACATCAGTCTGGAGATCAACACATGGGTGTGTCCCACAGGTCTTTCAAATTCAACTGAATATATTACCTTCTGCTCCTGGACTCACTATCTTATGTAATGGCACAGCCTAACCAAGAACCTTAAGGAATCATTCCCACATCTCCACCAACTCCAATCCATCCAGTTAGACAAAGTCCTACAGAATCTATTTAACTTCTCATAAGAGCTTTCTTCTCCACCCCTACTGCTATTGCCTTATCTTAGGTCCTTACAATTTTCTCTCCTGGAATGTTTTGGTAGTTTTCCAAATAAACTTGTCTCATCTACCTTTAATTCACCTTTCACTATGTAATCAAATCTGATCACACTTCTTTTTAAAGACCTTTAGTGGTTCTACAGAATGAACCCCAAACTCCTTAGCCTGCCAAATAAGACATTCCGTTACTTGATATTGATTCCTGCCTACCAATTTCCCACTCTTCTGTCCACATATAAATTAAGGTCTCAATTATTTGCAGTTCCCAAAATGAACTATGTTGTATCTGCTGCCTAGAATGCCTTTGCTCTTTTTTGTCATTACTTCACTGCTTCCCTAATGAACTTTTAGCTCATCTTTCAAGAGCAGGATAAAGCATCACTTCCATTTTGAAAGCCTTCTTCACCTATTCCCAATTAGCTATTCCCTCAATATCTGGTGTCAACCTGTACCTATATTTACAATCACAAAGTTTTGCAATGACTAGTGCTGGATTCTCATTTAGGAAAAGTAATGATCATTCATCTTATAATTCCAATGAATGCAGTGCCTGATACCTAGTGAGCATTCACTGTATATTTGTGGAACAAGTAATCTTAAAAGTCTTCAACCTGAAAAAAGCAACAAATCTTTTGAGTTATATAACCTTACACAATGTCAATTTGTTTTATAAGTATTGTACTGCTAGAACCTTTTAGTTCTCAAAGAAGTATTACAATGTTCCATAAATCACACAAGGCAGGCAAATACAGATTTTTTTCCTACTCAATTGATTCAACTAGCTAATGTTCTAGATTAGAATAGTGATACCAACAACCTTTTCAGCATATAGTTTTAAGCAAAACTTCTTTTGCAAGTAAATGAAAATAACTGAATAAACTACAAGCAATTCCTATGGGAATGAGGCCACCTGAGTCACTAAATAGTTGTTTCAAGCTATATCCTTATTTACTACTACCTATAAAATGAAATTAACACTATTTTACTTTATATTTAACTTCTGTATAAAAAAGATCTATTTAATAGACAACTTAACATCTTAATGGATTTGATTCTTTGGATGATTATGTGGTTCCGAAGTATTAACCATGACAGGTTTGAAATGGACCTTTCATAATTAATGTCTAACAATGAGGCATTCCACACTCTGCCCCACCTTACTCCAATCCAACTTTTGTTCACTGATTTATATACTAAACTTTTTTATTGTAGAATAGTTTTAGATTTATAGAAATGATAATACAGAGCATTCCTGTAAATCCCATATCCAGTTTCCCCACCATTAACATCCTTTAATACTGTGGTACATTTATCACAACAAATGAGCCAATACTGATGTCATTAACTAAATTCCATACTTCATTCAGATTTAATTTTTCTCTAACGTCTTTCTTGTGTTCCAGGTCCCATTAGAATATCAAGTTATATCGAGTTGGTCATCTCTCCTTAGGTTCCTCAGGTCTGAAATGACATGATCAGTTATAATTTAAAGAAAAATAACTCACTCTGAACTCATGCTGTGGGAAATACAATGGAGGAGAGCACTGAGAGCACTAATGGATGCAAGGAATCCAGATGAGAGACTGTTTTGAAAGACAGTGGCCTAGAGTAGGAATGGCCAAAGAATGGAGTAACAGATGCTTTCATGCATTAGTCAGGAGGGAGAATCAACAGATTTTAGTAACATATTAAAGGCAGGCTTTGAACGAGAAGAAAGAGATGAAGAAGAATTTGTAACACTATCAATCACTGAGATGCTGGCCATTACTGATAGGCAGGCTGGCATATGAAAAGATAATGATTTCTTTTTGGGAGATGCTGAGTCTGAGGCATCAAAACCAGACTGCTACACGGGTCTGGAAGTCATATGAGAAACATAAAAAGACTAGGGATAGAACTTAGAGAGTAATCAGCATACAGATAGAACTGAAATATAGGTTACTGAGACAACCTAGGAATAAAGTGAGGAGCAGGAAGAGTATAAGGCATAAATAGGACTTAAGAGGTCTTTAGCTATCCAAGCATGTTACAGAATATGCCAGTGTTCATAACCAAGGGCAACACTGGCAAAGTAGAAGCAGTACCAAGCTAGTTTGTAATTTTTCTGGCCAAGATTCACATGCTTAATTAAACAGGTCCAAGAACCCAAATGAATCACCACTATCTATATCGATTCATCCTAGGAGCAGAGTGGTTTGGCAAAAAACCAGGTCCAAAAAAGACAATGTAGGGTTCTAGCCTGGCTGTACTAACAACTACTTATGTGATTTAGACAACTAAATCTCCAAGTTTTTTCCATGTAAAAAATGAGCTCTTAAAAGGTCCTCTGTAAGTCAAAGACTCAATGATTCTATTCAGATTATTCCAGTCAAGCTAGACATACAACCAGGACTTATATATTATAAAAAGATGGTTTACAGTAGTAAAAAAGACAATGAGCTTTGGGTTCAGACAAACCTAGAACTCTAATTCCTCTTCCATCTACTAAACTGTGAAAAGATAGCAACTTGCTTAATTTCTCTACACATCAGTTTCTACAGCCCTAAAAAGTAAATAACATTAAAACCCACCTCATAAAATTTTCTAAGTAAATGAGATAAGGAACACATTGAGTGCTTTTGCCCACTGCCTAATACTTAAGAACACTTATCAAATGTTAGTTAACATTACTGCTTTAAATACCATTAGTAATACACTCTAAAATCCATATATAAAACATAGCGCCTCCAGTGAGTCATTCAGAGCAGTGGCTGCCACATATTAAAACATGAACCTGTCAGAGAAGAGTAAAGAGAAAACAGAATGGCTCGTGGGACTTGGCCTCTATACCTGGAGGTCCTGCAGCAGCTGCATCTTCCATAAGTTCTCCCTCTTCCAATTCCATGTTGTTGTATTCCACATCATTTTCGCCAGACCTAAGAATATACAAATTCATCATTCCCATACAGTAAGTACAATTAAATTATTGGTCACACCTCAATGAATTTTATTGCAATATAGTACATAGCTTTCTCCTGTGAGGATAGGATACTTTTAAATACAAAAATGAGGAAAAAGATTTGTCATTACCACACGTATGAGTAGTATTAATGTTCCACTACCTTTTAAAAATTCCAAGACAGGTTGGTAGCACTGAATTTTTAAAATAGAAAATCTGAGAACCACTGTAAGCAGAAGAGATAACAGCTTCAAAGAATTTGTAACTTAATGGTAAATTAGGCTTAAAACACTGAATTTTAAGGCTAAAAAAAGAAAGATGCTCTAATTACTGTATATGACTAAATACTATTTTCTTAAAATAGTTCAGAAAAGGGTGTTACCTCCTACTAAAGTCCTCACAAAGTCACTCATATCAAAGAACAACATTCTTTATTGTAAATGACAAAGTATTATATGGACTAACATTAATCAATGCTAGTTTCGGGTATTTAAAGACATCTCAAGATCAATTCCCAGCTTGACACTGTGAGAGCCCTGCAGATCTGCTCTCCAGTGACACTGGTGAAAATTACTTTTAAAACAACCATTTACTCTGGACATAGTTCTAAAAACATAGAGAAAAAAAACTCCTAAAGAAAATGTACTACAATTTGGTAACAACAGTTGAGTTTCTGACACTTGACCCAAGACTACTTCCTCCTTCTTCCTCTCCCCATTCAGTGATACAGAAATTCTACTCCAGATTGATACAGCCAAGAACACAGGGCTCCCAATTTCCCACGGCTCCCAATAGAAAGGCTTTATTCCCAGGAGAGGCAAGATACCAGCACTTCTCATCCAGTCCCCAGACACCTGTTGCTGAAGCTAAGGTCAGGAACATATGTGGCCATGAGGTGGGAATTCTCTTCTTCCACCCTGACCCAAGGTCTATTTTGGGTGCAGGTTGCTGTGAATACTGGGGAGATCACTCTTACCCAATTCATTTGTAAAGCAGAGGCCCCAGTCCTGAGAAGACAAGCTCAGAAGATCTGGGGCTGGAGTCCCCAACTCCCCCACCCCCATTGGTTCAGCTTGTAAAGCAGGAGCAATTAGCACACCTTTTGTCCTCACTCCAGCTTCAGAGTTCTAATTCATTGATTTTGCTTGGTAGGAGAAGGGGGCTGTGAAACAGAGCCACAAAGAAATGTGTAATTCTATTAGAAGCACAGACAATAGTCTTAAATGGAACCCAGCAAAACAAATGGGATTATACACTGTGGCAGAGTGGGATTTATCCCAGGAACACAGAGTTGGTTTAAAATCTGAAAATCAATTAATATAATACACCATATTAACCACATGATTATCTGAATAGATGGAGAAAGAGAATTTGACAAAATCCAACATGATTTTGATGATAAAAGCATTCAAACTAGAAATAGAAAGGATACATTTTATGGAAAACCCACAGCTAACATCACACTTACTGGTGAAGCACTGGAAGCTTTCTCTTTAAGATCAGAAACAAAACAAGGAGGTCCACTCCCACCTATTTTATTCAACATTCTACTGGACATTCTAGCCAGTGAACTTAGGCAAGAAAATAAAATAAAAGTCACCCAGATTGGAAAATAATTAAAGCTAAGTCTATTTACAGATGACATATTTTATATTAAAAAAAACTTTAAAAATCCACTAAGAAACTATTAGAATAAACAAGTTAGCAAGGTTGCAGGATACAAAAATAACAGACAAAAATCAACTGTATTTTCATATACTTGCAAAGAACAATCCAAAAAAGAAAAAAAATCAATTCCATTTACAATAGCATGGAAAAGGATAAAATACTTAGGAATGAATTTAACAATATACTCCAAAAACTCATAACATTGTTGAAAGATTAATTATCTTTTGCTTGGCAGAAGACTCTGTTAAGAAAATAAAAAGACAAGCTACAGAGTGGGATAAAGTATTTGCAAAGAAGTGTATGTGACAAAGGACTAGTATCTAAAACATACAAAGAGCTATCAAAACTCAACAGTAGCCACTAGGGGGTGAAGGAAAGGGGTGACAGAGTTATTGTTTAATAAGTACAGAGTTTTGCTTTGGGAAGATGAAAAAAAGCTCTGGGGATGGACGGTGGTAATGGTTACACAACAATGTGAATGTACCCAATGCCACTGAACTGTAGTTAGAAATGGTTAAAATGGTAAATTTTGTTATGTATATTTTGCCCTTATCTTAAAAAGCTCAACAGTTAAAAAAATCCAATTAGAAAATGGGCAAAAAGACATGATGAGAAATATCACATATCAAGACATACAGATGGCAAATTAAGCAGATGAAAAGATGTTAAACATCATTAGCCATTAGGGAATGCAAATTAAAACCACTACGAGATATCTACTACTACACACCTATCAGAATGACTAAGAAAAAGTCCAGTGACAATACTACTTGCTAATGAAGTTTCAGAGAAACTGGGTCGCTCATTCATACATTGCTCAGAGGAATGCAAAATAGTATAGACATTCCGGAAAACTGTGGCAGTTTTTTCAAAAACTAAAAAACATTCAATTGCCATACCATCTAGCAAATGCATTTATCCTAGAAAAATGGAGACTTACACTCTTGCAAAAACTTGTACATGAAAGTTTATACTAGCCTCATTCATAATAGCCAAAAACCAGAAACAATCTAGATGTCCTTCGAATGGTTAAATAAATTATGGTATATCCCCAACACAGAATACTACTCAGCATTAAAAGGGACAATCTATTGATACACACAATAACCTATGTGAATCGTCAGAAAACTATGTGGAATAAAAAAGGCCAGTCCCTAAAGGTTACTTACTGTATGAAATCACTTACATAATATTCTTTAAATGGCAACATTACAGAAAGGTGAAACACAAGTGGTTTTGGAGGTTGAGGTAGAGGGAAACTGGCTCTGGTATAAAAGGGCAATATGAGGGATCCTTGGGGTGATGGAAATGTTCTGTATCTTGATTATATGAACATCAATATTCTGGTTGTGATGTTGTACTACAGTTTTCCAAGATGTTACTTACCATTGGGGAAAACTGGGTAAAAAGTTTATGGGATCTCTGTATTATTTCTTAAAACTGCATGTGAATTTACAATTATTTCAAAAAAAGGAAAGAAAGAAAGAAAAAGAAAACAGGAATAACAAAATATATAGCACTATTGTGGAAAGACCAAGGAGGGAAAAGGTGGAGAAACAGGAGACAGAGGAAAGAAAGGCTTATTTGATAAACATGTTCTAGTTAAAAGCTATTTATTATAATCATTATCCAAACAAACTATGTGCTTATTTCCTTCCCTATAAAAGGAAGTGAACTTAATTTCTAAGATCTAACATTTTATGATTCCGTAAGTGTTCAAAATAGCTCAATTAACATGCTATTTCTATGAATTATACAAAATAGTTTGAATTGATAATATTATTGTTGATGTATGGATATAGAGAGGACATAAACGACTTCTACTAAAAGAAGGATTAAAAAGTCAATCTAAGGAAAGGTTGTGAATCCCTCATGACAACCTTCAGAAATGTCAAGAGACTTAACAAAGAAATTAATTGGGAAAAAACTGTATATTTAAGCTATTAACCAGGTGGATTCCACTTTACTGAATTACCATCTAAAAGAATCTTCCATGTTGAGTCAAATTATCTGTTGTATTTTATATCTAAAAATATCACTGTAATAATGATTTCTGGTTTGGGGACTTAATAGTACCTAATGCTTCACACATTTTAGCTAACCCTTTTGACCAAACTGCCACACATACTAAAGGAGAAACATTAAGTGACAATGGTCTGTTTTGAGAAGCTAACTTGTGGGAATGGAGGCCAGGTCAAATAGGGGGTTAGAACTCTAACCTTACTCTTGTGAAATGGCTGATGACAGGGCAAGGACAGAGAAAGTACAAGATGAACCTGTAATGTTTTGTAGCGCCAGAAAATAAAGTGCTTGAGAAATGATGAGGACATCTCAAGAAGACACAGGAGTTATTTTTAACAGGCTCCCATTGGCCAAATCTGGCATAATATGAGCAATAAATTATGACAATAAATGGATTAAACCATTTAATAATATAAAATCTGCAAGTCTATACTAATGAAATTAATTAGTGAATTAATTAAATGAGCACAGGGGAAAGCTTTTCCATAAAGTAGAATTCCAATTGTTCAATGTGGAAGAAGTAATGAAATTAGAAATCATTATTTGGCAATCAACATAGTAACCTTTTTCAAGCAAGAATCATCAGTGGATGCTAAAATTGGGGGACAAAAGTACAAGGAAAAATAAGATACCTACAGTCTCAAAACACGTCTCCAAAAGATACTTATTAATTACAACAGAAAAACTAGTAATTTTAGAGTGAAGAAACCTGGCACACATCATCTTAACCAAGTGATCTAAATTAATTAACAGTAATAGGGCAGACTGAAGACATGTGCCCTTCCCCTCTGCCTCTTAAGATGCAATGAAAAGGCAACATCATCACTTTTGTAGTATCCCACCAAAAGCACATAATCTCAATCTAATCATGAGGAATCAGACTACTCCAAATTGGGGAAATTTCTACAAAATAACAGCTATATTTCTCAAACATGTCAAAGTCATGTGCTCGCTTTGGCAGCACATATACTACAAAACTGGAATACAGAGAACATCAGCATGGGTGCTGTGCAAGGATGACATGCAAATTTGTGAAGCATTCTGTGTTTTTCGAATAAGATCTAAGCTGTGCAGCTATACCAACAGTGAGATGCCAGATGATTCCTTAGACTTATTTGTGGTATTTTAAAAATGCAATAAAAGCCTTCCTGATTTGGGGAAAAAAAATGTCAAAGTCATGAAAAACAAATGAAAAAAAAAAAAAAAGACTAAACGACCCAGTTAGAAGCAGACTAAAGAGACTTAACTAAAAGCAACATGTGATCTTGGACTGGACCCTAGATCAAAGGATATCACTGGCAAAATTTTTAAAAGGTTTTTAGATTATAATATTGTATGAATATTAATTTCTTGATTTTAAGAACTATATTGTAGTATGTGGATAAAGTGAAGGTTCCTGGCCCTGGTTGGATAGCTCATGTGTGAGCAATATGTCATTATTGACTCTATAAAAGAGCTCCGCCCAGTGCTCTAGGGAACACGGCTGCACTGCTGCACGGCTGGAGAGCAGAGACAGGACAGGACTGGAGTGGTGGCAGCGCTGAGGACAGAGACTGAGACAGCTGCGGGGCTGAGAGGCCCAGAGGCAGGGGTCGGCTTGCTGCAGGCAGACTAGCTCTGAATGAACGGGATTCTAGTGATTGACCTGCCACCATGGGAATAAGGTTGGGTATAAACCCTTTCACCCCAAGAACATTCCACTGTCATTTCTTTGGTCTCATTGAATCCACAGGGAACTTGTCCGGGGCTGAAACCCACTGGCAAGATAAGTTACATCAAAAACGTTTTTAGGAAGTACACAGTAAGAAATGTATTCCCCTTAGATCAAAAGTCTCATAGAAAGTTATATAGAATGAGAGAAAGGAGAGAAACATAACAGTAAAACATTAACATCTGGGGAATTAACCTGGGTGAAGAGACTATGGGAATTCTTAATATTTTTGCAAATGAAATAACTGCAATTAAAAGTAAAAACAAAAACTAAAACTCAGTTTTGAACCTAGAGATGACAGGGAGGAAACTGACTCAGTCCTTTCAAGTTCCTTTATTTACATGACACTGTAAAAAAAAATGTGAATATCCCCACTTTTCAGCCTAAATTGTTAAGTATGTTCTAGCAGTTACCACTTAGATGCCTTACAGTGGCAGTTAGCGTGAGACACTCACATCGTTTCTTCATCAATGTCATTTTCTTCTGTGTTACTTGTTGCCGTGGAACTGGCAGAGGAGCTGCTGCCGTCAAGGTGATTTACTTCATCCTCACCAACAAGGTCCAGATCCAGATCTCCATCTGAAAGCTCATGCTAGACCAAGGCAAAGAAATAAGATTATTATTTCAAATGTTCTCACTCAGTTATCACCCCATCCAATCCATGGACTACAACACCAAAGAATAATATAATCATCAGAATTCTCTGCTCTTGTGCCTAGGTTGCTGAGCTCTAGGAAAAAAATCACACAACTACATTAACTGGTACCGCTAAAAATTTACCGCTGTCAATTTCAGTTGGGGCTCCAATATAACTGGAAATGCTACATATATTCTACATCAGCTTCCAGTAAGGCTCCTCACACAGTAATGTTTCAAACTACTACTCCTCAAGACCATCCTAATCTCTATTATCTTCAAGGTCACTATAAAAACATGCTATTAAGCATAAATCCCCCCAATTTAGAGCTGCCTTTCCACCCTTCCTGTTAACTCTTTCTATCAAAGGTTAATTGCTTCATCTGAGTGCTCCAATCCAACCTTTATTTTATTTCCTTAAATAGTCTGTCAATACCCTAACCTTATCTTTAATCTCTCTCCCTAGTGATTCCTTCATTTTACACCTGAAGTTTCCCATCTTAAAAATAACAACCACAACAACAAAAAAGCTTGTCTCTGCATACCTGTCTTACCTTAAACAGTAACAGTCACCTCTTGAAGTCTCTTTCTGGTTGTTGTTTAGCTGGGACAAAACCTGGCTATCTCCCAAATCCTAACTCACTCTACCTACATATGCAATGATAGAAGGAATATGGGTACATTTTTAAAATCCACAACCCATATAGTTTCTAGAATATACATCAATTTGTTTTGTAGAATGCACAGTTTTCTACAATAAATTAATTTTTAGAATCTTGAACACTTTGAGTCAACAATTCCTGACTTACAAACATTAACATTACAGAAGGGCATACACTAATAATGAAAATAAACAGACAATATATTCAGCATACTGATTCTCCTTCATCATCTGTTAGAAACCATGACTTTATCATTTCTCTTATCAAATGCAAAATGAATCTAAAGAGGTCTAATTATTACATGATAATCTTCATTTTGAATCTTCTCCTCATCTTCTTCATCCTCTTTGGCCTCTCTTACAGAAGCTATAGTGGGACCATCCTGGAGAAGCATGTCAGTGCCTGACCCAGACTTCTTAGCTCGTGTCTCAACACTGTCATCATTTTGGGGACTAAGATGATTATCTGGTGGTGACAGATCTCTTGATTTCTGAGTTCGAGACAACTCAATAGTAAGTCTCTTTTAAAAGAACAGCACAAACAAACGTGAGTCATAAGCAATGCTTCCCAATACAGTCAAAAACATTTCAAGTAAAAAAATATATCCATATATCCATATGTTCACAAAACCATTTCCTGAACTATTTCTCTCATAACTTCCTGCTTTTTGGTTATAGAAAAATCTATGACAGAAAAACTGTTCAATCTACTCTCAACCTTATCCTCACATCGACCAAGTTACACATAAAATTAGCAAACTGTAAATACAAGCAGTTTTAAATAGCACACTTACCATGAAAATATCTGAAAGTATGTACTTACTCATATTTTCCTCCCTTACCTATTAACCACTCTCAGCACTTTCAAACATCTCTCACCCTTTCCAGTTTCCACTGGCAGAAACGTTTTTTTCATAATTTAGTTTACTCTTGTAAAATAATTCATTAACTTTCCTCCCTAGTACTTCATTCGACAATAGTGAAAATTCAAGATGGGGCAACTTTTAATTGTGGTATAGCTTAGAATCCTCTAAATCCAAAACCGCTTGGGGAAGAGAAACACCCAACTCACTGAGAGAAACACAGAGTTTACCTCAAACTAGGGCAGCACTGTCTATTACAATTTTTATTCAATGATGGAAATGTTCTTTATCTGTAATGCTCAATACAGGGACTGAAAATGTGATTAGAGCAAACAAGGAACTGAATTTTTTATTTTAATTTACATAGCTATAGTGGCTAATGGCTACTGAACTGGACCATGTAGAATTAGAGCCTCAAAGGTGGTGAGGATGGAAAATAAGATAACTGGATTTTTCTACAAAATTAAAAGAGTAATAAATATCCAAAATCTAATTACAAATGTAATAGGCCAATAAGACAATATGAACCACTAAACCAAAAATATGTTTTTTGCTTACCTCTTTAAGGTTATTTATTTGTTGGATATAGCTAGTCTGTGCAGTTTCCAATTGAGTAATGTACCAATGCTGGTCCCGGCATTTTTGAAAGAAAGTTGGTGAACGAACCTGAAACCTTAGAAGAATAGCTACACATAAAACATGATCCAAACAGCAAAATATTATCAACCAAGCCTTGAATTTGTAACTATAAATCCTACAGTTTTAAATGTATTTGATTACATTATAAGGTTGAAATTCAAATTGAACTCAGAGCTTTAAGGAAAAAAAGACTAAATGACCCAGTTGGAAGCAGACTAAAGAGACTAATTAAAAGCAACATGTGATCCTGGATTGGGCCCTATCTCAAAGGACATCTCAGGCAAAATTTTTAAAAGGTTTTTAGATTATAATATTACATCAACTTTAATTTCAACATTTACACATGTAGACCACAATTATAACATTCAGATTGAAAAGACATCTGTAAGTCAGTTGTCTAAATTCAAACTGTACTCTTCTGAAGCAATAATATTACATATCACGGTTAAGCTCTCAAACTAACCTACTAAAGCTATTATAACAACCTTTATAAATTATAAATATATATATTTAATGTATAAATATATATATATAAAATAATAACCTAGCTCAACTACAATGCTGATCATGAGTTGAGAAGAAACCATACTATGCAGGGAGGAGGAAGCTAACAATTTCCTCCCATTTTCTTACATAGATCAGACCTTGCCAAAAGAGGCAAAGTTTGTTTTAGGCACTGCTCTTTCTCTTTCCTCTTTCATTTTACGTTTCTGTATTTCCTGCTCCTCAGTAAAAAAAAAATCACTTAGTGGTACATATACACAATGGAGTATTATTCAGCCATAAGAAGAAAACAAATCCTACCATTTGCAAAAACATGGATGGAGCTACAGGGTATTATGCTCAGTGAAATAAGCCAGATGGAGAAAGACAAGTACCAAATGATTTCACTCATTTTTGGAGTATAACAATGAAGCAAAACTAAAGGAACAAAACAGTAGCAGATACAGACTCCAAGAAGGGACTAGCAGTTACCAAAAGGGAGGGGAGGGAGGGAGAAGGGGATTGAGTAGCATTATGATTGGCACACATAGTGTGTGGGGTCACGGGGAAGACAGTGTAGCACAGAGAAGACAAGTAGTGACTCTGTGTCATCTTACTATGCTGATGGACAGTGACTTCAATGGAGTATGGGGGGGGACCTGATAATATGGCTGAATGTAATAACCACAGTGTTGCTCATGTGAAACCTTTGTAAGAGTGTATATCAATGATACCTTAATAAAAAAAATCACTTAAAGGGTCAACTACCCAGGATTGCTTTACTGTCTTCCAAAGAATTGCATGCTCTACATAAACTGTATTTCCATTCCCTCCAGATATCAGCTTAAAATCATTAACTCTCCATGTATCACAATATGGCCTATTTCAGGTAGGGTTAGGGAAAAAACAGGTTTATATTAAAGCATATTAAATAATAGGATCATTATCTATTCAGTTATCTGTCCTTTTAAAATAACTAGTATTTACTAAAGGAACACACAGACACACACAAACCTTCTACCTTTGTTAGATAGCAGAACATGATTCCATTAACAGTGAAAAAAATTATAGTAACATGTAAAGATGTTTCTGAAGAAAGGAACAGTCACAATTCGGAAGCCTACAAATCCTCCCTTTAGTCTTGCCACCCTCAACTATTATTTCATTTTTTCAAGGATTTTACAGCTAGCATAAAAATCTACTGATCTTCTAATAATTATTTGCAGCAGCTAACTATTTTTAGTCAAGGATGCCCATGCATCAGAATAGATTATTCATTCAACCACCATTCTAAGTACATATTGTCCAGATAGTATACATTGGTAAGACATTGGTAAGACCTTCTAAAGAGCATTATTATCTTTGAATCACTAATGAAATTGTGGTCAACACTGCACATTGTTTTTAATATTAAAACAAAAACAAGGAGCAGGTAAAATTCCTTAACTCTCCCTTTAGTGAAAGAAGAATAAACTAAGTATGTATTTACACATACATAGTTATAGAAAAGCCTTAAGTAGCTTTTTAATTAAGTACATATAAAATTACATGAGAATCTTGAATTAAGGTTTAAATTTTCAGCAACCTCTTATTAAACAAACATTGTGATAGGATAATAAAAAGCCCCCTCTCTATGAACCCCACAGAATTTTATACTGCTATTTTAGCACTACCTTGTCAAATAAATTCTCTTTTTGTCTGCCCATTTCATCTTGAGTTTCCTGAGGACAAAAACCATGTCTTACTCTTCCTAAATGTTAGCACAATGCCAGGCACAAACTCATTGTTAATGAATAAATGATAATTAAATATGAATATGTTTCTGTACTAATATTCAAGTCTGAAACTAAAAATTTTATTATAAACAGGAAGGGCCTAAATAAAGAATCAGAGGTTGGGCTAAACTGCATTAAAGAAAGTAAACTTCTAACACCGATTGCCACCATAAAGATTCATTACTATAAATCCAATAAGGAGAGGATTAAGGCTGTAAGAAATGTCTCTGTAGTAAGTTGGTCAAATTGATATTTGAATAATTTTGCAATCCTTTCTATGGCCAAAGCAACAAATTATTTCTTTTGGGGAATAATTTTTTAAAAATACAGACACTTAAAGGTTATAAAATGGAACTAAAATAACCAAAAGAAGACAAAACACAAATGCTTTTTTCTATATTGAAAATGCAGTACCCTCTTTTTCACTTCTTTATTCTTCCAGAAAAGTTACGAAGAATACATAATAGTAAAAATTGATATGGTAGCAACTCATCCAATATGCTCAAAAACAGAGCTCAGAATAAGTGAAATTTAAGGATACATCAAATCACTTCGGAAACAAACCTTTTCAAGTTTTAGTGGAAACTTTCTAAACAGTTAAACACTCTGAAGCCTGTCAGTTCAAAACATATTTTATATTTTTAAATACTCAAGTTCTCATTCTGATTATCAAATTAAAATACTATATAATGATGCCCACAAAGGTCTGAGTGGTAAAGGTAACCTGAACATTAAATAGGGCTGTTTATATTATGTCCTTTCTTGCAAATAAAACAACAACTACTATCACATAGTTTGTTTTCATCAATTTTCATCTATCCTTACTTTTAATTTGCTATTATCTAGAAGGAACTGAAAACCTTTTTGTGAAATTAGCCTTATAAAACGAGTGACCCAAATATAATATACAATGTCAAGTGATACCTGATCCCTCACTATTCTTTGATTTCCAAATGGTGAGGTTGCTAGAAGTTAAATAGATAAATGAGACATTATTACTACATTTATTGAAAGGAGTAGTTTCCTTTCTATGGAATTACTAAATGGATGTCAAACACATTTCACATGAACTTATATTACTCACTGACTACACAGGACTCCTGAAATGGTTAAGAACAGGGTATGGTTATAGTTGGCAGAAATTTCAATACTCATCTTTGTTTAATGAATAGACTTTAAAATAAAGTTCTGATGATGTTATTCTCTAAGATAAAACAACAATATGATGTTTCCTATTACCTTAAAATCACTGTATCATTTTGTCGATTCAAGTACCCTTCGTTTGCAAGTAAATCCAAACGGAAAAATCTATTATAACCCCAGCATTCTCCAACTTCAAAATCAGATGCAAACTCTCGAATGATATTTTTGGTAGGATCATTGCAGGACTGATGAACCATCTCTACACGATATTCATACCTAAAAGTGAAAAACAGGCTATTAATATAGAGTTAGTAAAGGAAGAATAAAAAACAGACTCATCAAAATATTAAGTAAGATCATTAAGTGAGAATAATATATTACATAGTTATATTCCTTTCAGAAGGGACTGTATCACTTATAAAAACAGCAGTTTATAAAGACAGACATCACAAAAGAATGGCACTGGGTCATTATTTTCCTCTTAAAAATGTTTACCAACAAGTCTTTTTTTAAAGAGAGGATTAAAGATGGCAGCATTAGAGGATTAAAGATGGCAGCATCAAAACCACATATAATATGAAACTATAGCAAATACATCAAACCCTGAAAGAGCAACAAGAAAGAAGGCTACAGCAGACTGTCTACAACACGGAAAACAAACAGACCTCAAGGAAAAGGGGAAAGTACCAAGGTGGTGATCCGGAGGGACACAAGCCCTACCCCCAACCAAGGTCACTGGTGAGAGGAAGAAAAATGGAGCAGGGAGAGAGTTGAGGCTTAAGACACTGAACACCCAGCCCTGGAGATCAGCTCTGGGAGCACAAACCTACATTACATGGTGCTCTGGAGATTAGTGGAGTTGGAAAGCTAAGACAGGCAGAATATTTGGAAAGACCGAGATTCCAGCCACTTGTGGTAAACAGGGATCCACATCCAGCTGCTCTGGGACAAAAGAGAGGTGGGCATTCTGAGACTTCAAAAGAGCAAGAGGGTTGCTAAAGAGGCAAGGATTGCACCGAACTAGATGCTCAGGAGAAAGGACAGGTGTACCAAATTGTCTGGGCACACTCTGCCCAGCAGGTTGGGAACTTTCAGAAGCTTCAGGCGCTCCACCCCTGGCTGGCTTTGCAGCTCCAATGCCTCCAACAAGGACATGCAGCATGCTACGCTTTCAACCGAGCCGACACCGGTTCACAAACCAGCTGACCCCACCATTGAGCCAGGCCAGGCAGGGGGCGACCCCACCTACGGAAGCTACAAGTGCAAAGAACAGAGGCTTCTCACTGCGCGCTTGGCCCACAGGCCCTGGCACTGGAGACAGGCACTGTAGCTGGGAAGCAAGAAAGACCTCTTTACTCCCAACAGGCATCAGCACCACTCTGCTGCGACCGGTGCCATCGCTCCAGGGCTGAGCAGCTCCAGAGAGTACAGCTTGTGGGCACTAGAGGGCACCCACATTCAAATATGAAACCTCAAAGGTAACTGGTCCAAATCAAAATCCCACAAACACCAGAAAGTGGACGAAGTGAAACAGAACTCATCAATCTTCCGGAAAGATACCAAAACAAAAATTATAAACATGCTCATAGAGGAACAAAAAAATGCTCAAGAACTGAGGGAGGAATTCAGGAATGAGAAACAAACGTTCAAGAACACAGCATCTCAAATAAAATATACAAAGAAGGGATTAAAAAGCAGATTACATGTAATAGAGGAGAGAGTAAATGAAATAAAAATTATACAACAGGAATACAAAAAAGCTGAAGCACAATTTGCAACAACATGGATGGAGCTGGAGGATATTATGCTCAGTGAAATAAGCCAGACAGAGAAAGACAAGTATCAAATGATTTCCCTCATTTGTAGAGTATAACAACAAAGCAAAACTGAAGGAACAAAATAGTAGGAGATTCAGACACTCCAAGAAGGAACTACTGGTTACCAAAGAGGAGGAGTGTGGGAGGGTGGGAGGAGGGGATTGGGGGTATTATGTTTAGTACACATGGTGTGGGAGATCATCGGGAAAACTGTGTAGCACAGAGAAGGCAAACAGTGAATATGTGACATCTTACTACACTGATGGACACTGACTGAATTGGGGTGTGAGTGGGGACTTGATAATATGGGTAAATGTAGTAACCACATTGTTTTTTCATGTGAAACGTTCATACAAGTGTATATCAATAATTCCTTAATTAAAATTTAAAAAGCTGAGGCACAGAGAGAAAAAAGGATCGCTAGGAACGAAAAAATATTGAGAGGACTCTGCGACCAATCCAAATGGAACAATATTCGGATTAAGGGGTACCAGAAGAAGAAGAGAGAGAAAAATGGATAGAAAGTGTCTTTGAGGAAGTAACTGCTGAAAACTTCCCCAATCTGGGGAAGGAGATAGCCTCTAAGGCCATGGAAGTGTAAAGATTTCCCAACAAAAGGGACCCAAGGAAGACAACATCAAGATATATAATAATAAAAAAGGCAAAGACGGAATTGGATTAAAGATGGCGGCATGAGAGGTGAGACAGAGGCTTCCTCCTAAAACCTCATATAATATGAAAATAAAGCTACTACAACTACTCTTGAAAGAGCAACAAGAAAAAGGACGGCAACAAACTGCATACACCTAGAGACAAGAGCAGCCCTCACAGAAAAGGGTAACGTACTAAAGCTGTGGTCCTGCGGGATCCAAGCCCTTCCCCCACACCAGCTCGCCGGCAGGAGGAACAGGAACGGAGCAGGGAGGGAGTGGAGATGTGGGACTGCTGAATACCTACCTCTGGAGATCTGCTCTGGGAGCACAAACTTACATTTCATGGTGCTTGCATGATACTCTTGTATTAGGGGGTTAGAAAGCTAAGACAGGCAGAATTCCTGGAGAGACTAAGATTCCAGCTGCTTGTGAAAGCAGGGATCATACCCAGCTGCTCGGGGACAAAAGAAAGGTGGGCAGTCTGAGAGACTTCCTAACAAAGAAGCCCTTAGCAAAAGAGCTGCTAAAGGGGCAAGGATTGCACAGAGCTTACTGCTCAGGTGAAACGACAGGCAGACAAAATTGCCCAGCTGCACTCTGCCCAGCAGGTTGGGAGCTTTCATGAACTTCAGGTGCTCCAGCTCCCTGGCTGCCTACACAGCTCCAAGAACCTCTTCTGTGACAGGCAGACTAGTGCGCCTTTCTTCTGGCCAGCCCCACCGGGCTTGCAAACCGGGATATCCTTCCCTGGCGTTCAAGGCCAGCCAGAGGGAAGATCTGTCTACAGCAACTAAAAACGCAAAGCACAGAGGCTTATACCTGTGTGCTCAGCCCACTGGTTCAGGCAGTGGAGACAGGCATAGCAGCCAGGAACCAGGTAACAGCCCTTTCCTCCCCAGAGGCACCAATACCACTCCCCTACAATCCCCGACATTGCTTCAGGTGCTGAGCAGCTGCAGAGAGTAGAGCTTCTGGGCACTAGAGGGCGCCATACACAAATATGAAACACCACAGGAACCTGGTCCAGAGTAAAATTATGAACACAACTCCTGAGAAAGATTTAAATGATATGGAACTTATGACTCTCCCTGAAAGGGAGTTCAAAATAAAAATGATCAACATACTCATGGAGATATGGAAAGTCATTCAAGAACTCAGGAACGAATTCCAGTCGGAGATCCAATCATTGAAGAACACAATGGACGGTATTAAAAGCAGACTGGATATGGTGGAGGAGACAATAAATGAAATAGAAACTAGAGAAGAGGAATACAAAGAAGCTGAGGCACAGAGATAAAAAAGGATCCCTAAGAATGAAAGAATATTGAGAGAACTGTGTGACCAATCCCAACAGAACAGTATTCGCATTATACGGGTACCAGAAGAAGAAGAGAGAGAAAAACGGATAGAAAGTGTCTTTGAAGAGATAATTGCTGAAAAATTCCCCAATTGTGAAAGCAGGGATCATACCCAGCTGCCACGGGTAGTCCCTCAGGCCATGGAGGTGCGCAGATCTCCCAACACAAGGGACTCAAGGAAGACAATAGCAAGACATATAGTAATTAAAATGGCAAAGATCAAGGATAAGGACAGACTGTTAGAAGCAGCCAGAGAGAGAAATAAGATTATATACAATGGAAAACCCATCAGGCTATCATCAGACTTCTCAGCAGAAACCTTACAGGCCACAAGGGAGTGGCATGACTTATTTAATGCAATGAAGCAGAATGGCCTTTACCAGCAAGATTATCATTTAAATTTGACGGTGGGATTAAACAATTCCCAGATAAGCAAAAGCTGAGAGAATTTGCGTCCCACAAACCATCTCTACAGTGTATTTTGGAGAGACTGCTATAGATGGAAGTGTTCCAATGGGTTAACAGCTGTCACCACGGTAAAAAAACCACAGTAAAGAAAATAGCACAGCTAATTACCAAGAAAATGTAAAATTAAATTAACTATCCCCAAAGTCAATCAAGGGATAGACAGTACAGAATATGACACCTAATATATAAAGAATGGAGGAGGAGGACAAAGGAGGAACGAAACAAACAAACAAAAAAAGGACTTTTAGATTGTGTTTCTAATAGTATATTAAGTGAGTTGTTAGACTTTTAGATAGCAGGGAAGTTAACCTTGAACCTTTGGTAACCACAAATCTGAAGCCTGCAATGCCAGTAAGTACATACCTATTCATAATCACCCTAAATGTAAAAGGACTGAATGCACCAGTCAAAAGACACAGAGTCACTGAATGGATAAAAAAACAAGACCCTTCCATATGCTGCCTTCAAGAGACTCACTTTAAACCCAAAGACATACACAGACTAAAAGTGAAGGGGTAGAAAAAGTTTTTTCATGCAAACAACAAGGAGAAAAAAGCAGGTGTTGCAGTACTTGTATCAGACAAAATAGACTTCAAAACGAAGAAAGTAGCAAGAGATAAAGAAGGATCTTACATAATGATAAAGGGGTCAGTCCAACAAGAAGATATAACCATTATAAATATATATGCACCCAACACAGCGCCAGCATATGTGAAACAAATACTAACAGAATTAAAGGAGGAAATAGACAGCAAGCATTCATTTTAGGAGACTTCAACACACCACTCACTCCAGAGGACAGATCAACCAGACAGAAAATAAGTAAAGACACAGAGGCACTGAACAACACACTAGAACAGATGGACCTAACAGACATCTACAGAACTCTACACCCAAAAGCAACAGGATACACATTCTTCTCAAGTGCACATGGAACATTTTCCAGAATAGACCACATACTAGGCCACAAAAAGAACCTCAGTAATTTCAAAAATATTGAAATCCTACCAACCAACTTCTCAGATCACCAAGGTATAAAACTAGAAATAAATTTTAGAAAGAAATCAAAAAGGCTCACAAATACATGGAGACTTAACAACACTCTCCTAATTAATCAATGGGTTAACGACCAAATCAAAACAGAAATCAAAGAATATATGGAGACTAATGACAACAACAACACAAAGCCACAACTTCTGTGGGACGCAGCAAAGGCAGTTCTAAGAGGAAAGTATATTGCAATCCAGGCCTATTTAAGAAGGAAGAACATCCCCAAATGAATAGTCTAAAGACACAATTACTGAAATTGGAAAAAGAAGAACAAATGAGGCCCAAAGTCACCAGAAGGAGGGACATAATAAAGATTAGAGAAGAAATAAATAAAATTGAGAAGAATAAAACAATAGAAAAAATCAATAAAACCAAGAGCTGGTTCTTTGAAAAAATAAACAAAATAGATAAACCCCTAGCCAGACTCATTAAGAGAAAAAGAGAATCTACACACATAAACACAATCAGAAATGAGAAAGGAAAAATCACGACGGACCCCACAGAAATACAAAGAATCATAAGAGAATATTATGAGAATCTATATGCTAACAAGCTGGAAAACATAGAAGAAATGGACAACTTCTTAGAAAAATACAACCTTCCAAGACTGACCAAGCAAGAAACAGAAAAACTAAACAGACCAATCACCAGTGACGAAATCGAATTGGTAATCAAAAAACTACCCAAGAACAAAACCCCTGGGCCTGATGGATTCACCTCTGAATTCTACCAGACATATAGAGAAGAAATAACACCGATTCTCCTTAAAGTTTTCCAAAAAATAGAAGAGGAGGGAATACTTCCAAACTCATTCTATGAAGCCAGCATCACTCTAATACCAAAACCGGGCAAAGACCTCACCAAAAAAGAAAATTACAGACCAATATCCCTGATGAACGTAGATGCAAAAATACTCAACAAAATATTAGCAAACCGAATTCAAAAATACATCAAGAGGATCATACACCATGATCAAGTGGGATTCATCCCAGGGATGCAAGGATGGTACAACATTCGAAAATCCATCAACATCATCCACCACATCAACAAAAGAAGAACAAAACCACATGATCATCTCCATAGATGCTGAAAAAGCATTTGACAAAATTCAGCATCCATTCCTGATTAAAACTCTCAACAAAATGGGTATAGATGGCAAGTACCTCAACATCATAAAGGCTATATATGACAAACCCACAGCTAACATCATACTTAACGGTGAGACGCTGAAAGCTTTTCATCTAAGATCGGGAACAAGACAAGGATGCCCACTCTCTCCACTGTTATTCAATATAGTACTGGAGGTCCTAGCCATAGCAATCAGACACAACAAAGACATACAAGGCATCCAGATTGGTAAAGAAGAAGTCAAATTGTCACTATTTGCAGATGACATGATACTGTACATAAAAAACCCTAAAGATTCCATTCCAAAACTACTAGAACTAATATCTGAATTCAGCAAAGTTGCAGGATACAAAATTAACACACAGAAATCTGTTGCTTTCCTATACACTAATGATGAACTAACAGAAAGAGAAATCAGAAAAACAATTCCATTCACAATTGCATCAAAAAGAATAAAATACCTAGGAATAAACCTAACGAAGGAAGTGAAAGACCTGTACTCTGAAAACTACAAGACACTCCTAAGAGAAATTAAAGAGGACACTAACAAATGGAAATGCATCCCATGCTCTTGGCTAGGAAGAATAAATATTGTCAAAATGGCTATACTACCTAAAGCAATCTACAGATTCAATGCAATCCCTATCAAACTACCAACAGCTTTCTTCAATGAACTGTAACAAATAATTCTAAAATTCATATGGAACCACAAAAGACCCCGAATAGCCAAAGCAATCCTGAGAAGGAGGAATAAAACAGGGGGAATTACACTCCCTGACTTCAAGCTCTACTACAAAGCCACAGTAATCAAGACAATTTGGTATTGGCACAAAAACAGACCCACAGACCAGTGGAACAGAATAGAAAATCCAAACATTAACCCAAACATATACAGTCAATTAATATTTGATAAAAGTGCCTTGGATATACAATGGGAGATGACAGCCTCTTCAGCAGCTGGTGTTGGAAAAACTGGACAGCTACATGTAAGAGAATGAAACTGGACTACTGTCTAGCCCCATACACAAAGGTAAACTCAAGGTGGATCAAAGACTTGAATGTAAGTCATGAAACCATAAAACTCTTAGAAAAAAACATAGGCAAAAATCTCTTGGACATAAACATGAGCAACTTCTTCATGAACATATCTCCCCGGGCAAGGGAAACAAAAGCAAAAATGAACAAGTGGGACTATATCAAGCTGAAAAGCTTCTGTACAGCAAAGGACACCATCAGTAGAACAAAAAGACATCCTACAGTATGGGAGAATATATTCATAAAAAACGTATCTGATAAAGGGTTGACATCCAAAATATATAAAGAACTCATGCACCTTAACAAACAGAAAGCAAATAATCCAATTAAGAAATGGGCAGAGGACATGAATAGACACTTCTCGAAAGAACAAATTCAGATGGCCAACAGGCACATGAAAAGATGCTCCACATCGCTAATCATCAGAGAAATGCAGATTAAAACCACAATGAGATATCACCTCACACCAGTGAGGATGGTCAACATCCAAAACACAAACAACAACAAATGTTGGCGAGGATGTGGAGAAAAGGGAACCCTCCTACACTGCTGGTGGGACTGCAAATTAGTTCAACCATTGTGGAAAGCAGTTTGGAGGTTCCTCAAAAAACTCAAAATAGAAATACCATTTGACCCATGAATTCCACTCCTAGGAATTTACGCTAAGAATGCAGCAGCCCAATTTGAAAAGGACAGATGCACCCCTATGTTTATTGCAGCACTATTTACAATAGCCAAGAAATGGAAGCAACCTAAGTGTCCATCAGTAGATGAATGGATAAAGAAGGTGTGGTACATATACACAATGGAATATTATTCAGCCATAAGAAGAAAACAAATCCTACCATTTGCAACAACATGGATGGAGCTAGAGGGTATTATGCTCAGTGAAATAAGCCAAGCCGAAAAGACAAGTATCAAATGATTTCACTCATATGTGGAGTATAAGAACAAAGAAAAAAACTGAAGGAACAAAACAGCAGCAGACTCACAGAACCCAAGAACGGACTAATAGTTACCAAAGGGAAAGGGACTGGGGAAAATGGGCGGGAAGGGAGGGATAAGAGGGAAAAAGGGGCATTACGATTAGCAGATGTAATGTTGGGGGGGCACGGGGAGGGCAGTACAACTCAGAGAAGACAAGTAGTGATTCTATAGCATCTCACTACGCTGATGGACAGTGACTGTAATGGGGTTCGTGGGGGGGACCTGATGAAGGGGTAGTTTAATAATCGTAATATTGCACATGTAATTGTAAATTAATGATAATAAAATAAATTATATTTAAAAAATAAATAAATAAATAAATAAACCCTTTCACCCCCCCCAAAAAAACAGTATTTTTCATATAATAAATCTGAAGCAAATGAGACATATACATGTGTATATATATATACTATATATTTTTTGTAATGGACTGAAAAACTGCGTTGGTAGAAAGATTCCACATTCAAATATTTATCACAATATTATGTTAATCTGTGGGAAAATGTACACTCAATTTATACTTTATGTTTTAAATCAGTTCAAAACAATTGACTTGCTAAACAATGTTTTCTCATAAAGATTTGTTTCGTGAGAACTTCCATAATCAACCCATCATTAAATATTATTTTTGCTTAAGTGAATTATTTACTGGATTAAAACCATCCACCTAAATTCAAACACAACATTTTAAAGGGAACAAAAATGCATATTAAATGTCAATACTTTTTGGTTTTTTATTAGAATCTATTTGACTTTACAATTGCTGGAACACTGTGTCTATTGTGGGAACACTGCTTTTCATAATCTTTGATTAAGGAATGTTTATTCAGACTTGTAAACCAAAGCTCCATCCATACCCATGAAATTAGCCTAAAATTAAAAAGTCACTTTTATGAATAAAGGAGAATGATTTTATAATTGAGCTAACAACTGCAGTAAAACTCAGAATCTGAGAAGGAATTAAGGTCAGTATGAATCTTTCAGTGTCCTTGCTACTTAATTTCTTGTTTGTTTTTGTTTTTACATTTTCATTTCCTTTGATAAAATTAATCTTTGTATGTTTGAACATTTGTACTCTGTTGAATATTAATTTTGAGCTTTAAAGTATGGGAGTAAATGAGTAGCTTTTATTATACTGTAAATATATTTTCATTAAAAAATGAACTTGATCTTTAATAGTAAAATTTTAGACCATTGTGTGATTAATCAAAGCAGAAGAAGTAAATTGCCAGTGAAGCTAGAAGGCCACTGTTTTAAAGTAATCTCAAATATATGAAATTTTGAAAAGCTTAAGTATTTTGCAATTTCATACTTATCTAAATCTTATGATGCACTGAGCAAAGTTTATTGGCTTACAAGTACAAAAATTTTTCTGTTGCCAAGAGTAAATGAGTCAATTAATTACATCTAAAATGGACATGATCTGGTCATGAATACATGATAACTTCTGAAATAGTAGATAGACTATTTAGTTGCAAGGAAACTATAGTCATTGATCATGTACTCTTCTTACAGGGTTTACTTATAAATATTTTCTTAATTCCAGTTAAATAAATAGCATATATGGTCTTTTAAAGGTGATTATTTGGTGTATTTTATTTTATCAAACAAGCACTGTTTCAATGTAAATCTTTTTAAATTGCTCGTCAGTGTCTCAATGAGTATCTCAGTTATTAGGCAATATCCATTACAATTTATAAAATCTAAACTAAGGGATCATAATCATGATAAGCAATATATAATGTATATATATATAATTACAGGGAATAGACCTAAAATTTTTTGAACTTCTGTTGAAAATATTTTGGTGAAAATAGATAATAAAAGTTACTCAAGTACAAGAGACTAACTTTTTAAAACTTATATTAACATTTATAAACTTTAGTACAAAATTTACTTATTTTATCATGGGTTACTTTAAATCTTATGATTTTTCAAAAAGCTCAAACCATTTCCAAAATTATTTTATATGATGTGCTTTTCAAAAAATGTTTAAACATATTTAGAAGAGTTTCTCCCATTAAAACAGGTTAGTCTATTCAATTTTCTTGGCATTCCAAATATTACATATATGAAGTCCAGGGAAGGGGGTGGAGAATCTAACTTGATTTAAATATTCTAATTCTTATTTAGTTACTCTCTTTTTGACCAAGGAGAGATATTCAACACAAAGTGAGTGAAAGTAAAGGGCAAATAACTGGGTCATTTTACTAAAAGGATACAAATATATTAACATCTCACTATTGGGAAAAAGGAAGTTTTCAGTCCTGCAGGACAGCCTGCAAAACAGTCATGTATTAAGTTGTATTAAGTTGATTTTAAAATGATAATAGAATTAACATTCTTCTAATGCTACTCTTTCAGTAAAACAAACAAAATGTATTCAACTAAGATCATTTCTTGCTATCCTTTGTTTTCGTATTGTCTTGTTTTTGTTTTTAATTTTGTTTTTGTTTCTTATACACCACCAAGGTTGCAGGGAGGCTGAAACTAATGGTGATGCTGCAAATTTGTGGGCACTAACATGATAGTAGAATATACTTCTAGTTGTTTCTGAAAAGTTAATTTTCCAGGTTGATGGAAATATATTTTTAAGAGAACCAAAATACAAGGACAACTGTCTTGTACTTCAGAATCCATGTAATATATTCCATATATGTTTATTTTCACTCTCATTTTTGGCAGGTACATTCCATCTACCCCATCCCCAGGATCCACATATCACATTATGAAGCTGAAGGAGTGTATATTATGTGTATGGGTGTTAGTGGCAGAGGCAAGGGGGACCTCACTGTGACTGAAGTTGGGTGAAATGTGATCCTTTCTACATCTCTTTGCCATACTAATGTAATAGTACTGGAGATGATGAACATACTAAAATACTCAAATTTGATCTGTAATATTATTAATTGATTACACAAAAATTGTGATCATTTCCCATTCATCTCTATATTTGTTCATTCATTCATTCATTCATTCAACAAAAAATTAAGCACTTCCTCTTTGCTATTGTACCTGAGGGGAAAGGTTGAACAACAGCAAAAAATGAATACCAGCCTTCATAGAGCTTGCAGCTGAGGGAAGAGACAAAAATAAGTTCAAAAATGGCAAATATAAATATGTAGCTGAAAACTAGCAAGGAAAAATATGCAATGCTAAGAAATGATGTGGGAGGGGGGGTGCTTTACTTAGTATGAGGAAGAAAAGGAAAGTTAGGAAAGTTCTCTCCAGTGAATAGATTGAACAGAATGAATAGATTAATGAGAGATGAAGTGGAAGAACTTTATGTAAAGGAACCTCATATGCTAGAGAGATGGAGGAATGTAGTGTGTTTGTTAACATGAAAGCAGGCCAGTGTGGAGGAAGCACAGAAAAAGAGGAGAGGGTCAAAGGATGGAGAAGGATCATCCTGGGCAACTCGAACAGCATGGAGTGTAGTTCCATATAATCGCTTGCAGTTTCCATGGAAGGAATTATATTAAACTTTCTCAATGATATTATGATTCCTTGTCCAGATATGTTGCCTAGTTTTAATTCATTCACTCAGCAACTACCATATTAAGTAATGACTGGGAATCAGTACTTTGTTGACAAATCCGAATTTTGTCACCTCTGGGAAGCAGATGATTTAGACTGGAGGATCTAGGGTTGTTTTTCGTCCAGGATATTGACTGCTACATTGTGACTCACATCCAAAAGGTAATGATTCATAAAACATCAATACTAATTGAAGAATATACAAAGTAAAGATTTATTCCATCTTAAATTCAAGTATTTGAAGGAACTGAGAGTCAGATCATTTGTACTGCTTCTCTGTGATGATGTT
This sequence comes from Smutsia gigantea, assembly GCA_032199065.1. Lineage (NCBI taxonomy): Eukaryota > Metazoa > Chordata > Mammalia > Pholidota > Manidae > Smutsia > Smutsia gigantea. Next base: position 224,548 of record JAVSCE010008869.1, read on the forward strand.
ATTTTAATGGTGTCATTTAAATCCATTTTCAGTGCAATATAGCAATTCCTAAGTGATATATTATTTGATATTTCAATTGAGACATTGGTTAGCTGAAGAAGTCCAATTGTTTTAATGAAGAGTTTAAAGATTTGTTTGCATCTTGAATTAGAATTCAGCATTAAATTTATAATTTTTAAACTGACCATTTCTTTAGACTTGTCAGAAAAAATCACATATTGACTGTAAAGCAAATGTTATATGTTGTTTTTTAGATCCACTTAACTTTCAATTTTGACCAACTCTACAAAGAATGTACTGCATGAAAAGAAAAGATGAAAAATGATGAGTTCCCTTACATAGCTGTACTCTCAGTCCCAAAGCAATAACTCTTTTCCCTTTTTTCTCACTTATCATATATTTGTAAGGGGCCTGCCTTAGGAGGGGAAATAATAAATAGAGAAGTTAATATTTGAAACACCTCATCTTTTCTTGCCCTTTTTCTGTTTACAAAAAATATGGTAGCTAGAAACATGTTGAGCAAATAGAACATGAGTATACACTAAATGTTTGACCTTTTACTTATATGTAGTTATATTACTGTACAAGTGAGTACACTGTGATCCAAGTGAAAGATGGACAAAGAACATTCTTGGTAAACTAGAATCTGTTAAAAGACTCCAGATTGTCATTAGATGGAATTCTGTTTAAGGAATCAGAGTCGGGGAACACAATGATTTCTCTGTATCTAAATTAATGTGTTCTACTCTCTTGTGCAAAGAAGGGCAAATAGTCATGCAGAAATACCAGGTTTGCTGAAGCAGAGTTTATTGATGAAACTTGCAGAGAGGAAAATCCGTGGCAGGCATGTAGTTCCTATTGCCCCATCATATTCTGGAACAGCTGATAGAAATCTAAAGTGAGCTCACAGGACCTGAAGTGAGACTTAGGGAAACAGCAGCCCTTGGGTAGTGGAGCTTCCAGAAAGAACCAGAGCTTCTGCCCCCCCCACCCCCCACGGTGACAGGGGTCAGCAGACAAAAGTAACATGATATTCAGAACCTTGAATCCAGGCAGCCCTGTTGCCAGTTTAGTGTAGGTAGAGGCTGAGGTTGAGGGAAAAACTCCCTTTTCTGGGAGGAGATGTGTGGGGGCTGGGGCACAAGACATGCAATTGTAGTTGTCTTATGTGGCAAACTCCTTGCAACACCTCTGTTCATGAGTGAGCTGGGGTGGAAGGCCAAGCTTTGAGTTGATCTTCCTTCCTTCCATTAAGCAATGGATTTTGGGGTGATCAGCAACCTCTTTAGGAGTCTATCCTGCAGAGGTTTAGCCTTAGATAAATCAGCCCTTACTTCCCACTTGCAAACATCAGGGGTAATTTACCACAATTTGAAGACTCAAAAGGACAAGTCTTAAAGACTTATAATTATCACTATAGTCCATTACCCCTTTTAGATTCTATTTGTGTGTCTCTGTGGCAACTCACATTCCCCAGAAAGATGCTCACTTCTCTTTCCTCAGAATCATTTACATTTTGGAACATTGCCATATAGGTGTAGTGGGAGATATGAGCTGGGATAAAATGGAACGGTTTCTTAAATAATGTCATTATCAGGTATCTCCTGATCTTGTAAAGGAATAATGCAAATAATTTTTATTCTTTTTCATAGTTTTTTCCTTCAAAAACATGTTAATATTATTTTGCGTGTTTATTTTTTCTATTTTACATAAGGAAAAATAATTGTGTGAACTTACATACACACTTATATACATATAGAATTATATGAATTTATATGTACACACAAATATTTTATAGGCAACATTAAACTACACTATATGGCTTTAGTTGCAGGTGCAAATTTTTGTAATACTTTCTGGCATACAGGATCTATTTTCCCTTGTGTTCGACTGCTATGTGCACATTTTACAACAGCAAAAATATAAAAGCTGCTCTTTTTGACCCACTTTTTTCACCTCAAGATATTTTTGTCATGTTTATAAATTGGTTTACTATATTTGCATTGTCAGTGAAACTCTGTGCTTTTCAACATTTAACACCTGTGAAGAACTGGGACTACAGTAAGCAGTTGACATAATTGGTTACAAAGAACTTTAGCTCACTAACAGCTATGTCAGATTTACAACAAATGTTTTTCAGTTAAAGAAATCTGAATCTCTAATTAACAGTTTTATTTCTTTGCCAATTTCTAGCTTAGTATGTTTTCTTTCAAATTCCTGCTAGGCTCTGGTGATCTCTAGATATATTTCTTTAGCTGTCCCCAATGTCCTCTATGATATTATTAACATGTCTATTAGTGATTTTAATGTTTTTCTTTCTTTTCAGTCAGTAAAGGCAGTCTATGTTTACTTAGTTTTCAGTCTTTCTCTCACAACAGTGTCTTTCACATTTCTTGAGTAGGTGTGCATATCTATATTGTGTAAGAAAACACAACAAAAACAGCAATAACAAATGTTCATGAGTTTTTAGATACAGTGCCCAAATGTAATGCTCCCAACATAAAAATGACCCAGGATTATGAAAACCTCTGTGTGAGAGTGTAGGTCAAGCTCAGGCTGGGGACTGGGGGGGGCTCCCTGGCAGAGGAGCAGGCAGGCACCTTCTCCTCCAGAGCAGTGGGAGGTGAAAGCTCACACAAAAGTAAATGAAATTTGTTTAGCCTAGAAAAGAGGCTGGGATCTATTTTCCTTCCCTTTTGTCTTTCTTTGTCTTGAACACTATAGCTGTTTTCTGCAGACCTTCAGAGTGGCTGGGAAATGACCAGTAGTGGTGTCACATCATACACAGGCATGCTGAGTATTACAGGAGCCACTACAGGTTGTCAGGTGAGCAGATTATGTTACAGAATTCTCCATTCCAAATTTTAAAAATTTCCCATGCAAAACATTTTCTATTAAAATGATTTATAGTGCCAAATTAATCTGAAAATAATTAATTTTTTATTTTGTGTTCATAAATCACCCCTCGCCAAGGTGACTGTGTACAAGTTAAGGTAGCTGAGGCCACTCATATCCCGCACAGTTTCCATCACTTGCTATCCTCTTTCACCACATCTCTTTTTTTTTCTCTCCTCCTATCAACACAGGTTTACTTACTAGTGCTTTCTTTTCCCTTGAAGTGGCAAGCCTGAAGACTGAGCTACCAAAGAATATTCCTTGAAGAATTAAGATTTGCTCCACCAATAACAGAGAAGACAATTAGGAAGGTTTGGGACTTTTTTTTTTTTTGCCACTTAACGGACACCAAGGACCCAGACATAGTTGCTGTGTCCAAGTTGTGTGTGTGTGTGTATGTGTGTATCCTTGTGTGTTTATAGTAAGGGCTGGGCAGCAGAGTATGAAAACACCTGTGAGGATGGCAATAAAGATTTTCATGACAGGCAATATCTTTATTTCTTGGGGTGATATGGCCCGATTTTTTAGAAAGTCATGGGAAATGTCAGGAATCCAAAAAGCCACATCACCATCTAGAAACAGTGTTATCGTCTAATGTATATAAACATCTCTAAAATGTTCATATATTATGTTTTTAATGAAAATATCCTGTGTGGCTGTTGGTATTCTTTCATCAGTCATGTCATTGTCTTTTGGGAAATCACATATTTCTAGAGTCTTCAAATATTCACTCACCTTCCAATCTTTTATATTGTGATTTTTTGAAATGATTTAATTTTAATGTACTTTCCAACATGAATTTTTCACAAAATTTCTTCCCACTTATTCCTTCCTCTAAATGTAACCTGTTCCTGCCTGCATCAGTTGTCTATTGCCAAATAACAATGACCCTAGATGAAGTGGTTTAAAAGAACAAACATTTATTCCTCCAATTTCTGTGGCTCAGGAATTTGGGACTGGCTTAGCTGGTCGACTCAGGATCTTCCATGTGATTGATATCAGGATGTCCGATGGGGCTGCAGTCATCAGAAGGTGGCCAGAGAATCTGTCTCACTCACATGTCTATTGGCAATAGACCTCAGGTCCTGCAGTACAGGTATATATCTACAGGGTCCTTGATTGGCCACTCATCATGGCCCTACAGTGGATCATGGAAGAAGTTGAAGTGCCTTTAATATGGATTTGGGCTGTAAAGTCACATACACCATTATTTCTGCATTATCCTGCTCATTACTAATGAATTATTAAATTCAGCCTACTCTCGAGAGACGGGATTTAGAGTCCACCTGTGGAAAGGGGAGTAACAAATAATTTGTGGACATATTTTAAAACCAGCACACTGCCTATAGCCCTCACCAGTGGGGGATACTCATGCTTACATACCTAAGCCATCATAAGTCCTGTGACAGAAAATGAGGGGAGTAGTACAGATCCTCCTATTACAGATTCATTTCAACTTTCTCTGCAGTCCCAGGAGATTTTAATGTCACCAAATGCAGCTTAAAAGGAATAGATCTTGATTTAAGTGGTTGATATCTGTTCCATTTTGATTCACACAGTGGATGTCCTCATATGAATTTTTCTAACTCAGAAATGATAAACTGTGGCATCCCACCCTCAGAACACAACCTCTCCACTTCAGATCTCTCCTTTCCTCTATATCTTATCTGTAGCCATCCTGTTGTAGCTTCAAGATGCTGCCAAAGGAAGATGCAGAGCAGAAGCGTTTTGAAAGGAAATAAAAGTTATTTTAAAGAATGTAAGGAAACCAAATTTAAGATGATCTGGCTCAACAAATAGAACAATAAAACAATGTTTAAAGGGAAAACATCTAGAAGAACATTGCTAATGTTACCAAATTTACATCAGTATATTCAAGGTAGAAAAGAGCGACATTTTATTCACAAAGATCATACCATATTTTCAGACATCAGCACAGTCAAAAGAGAAATCAGGGAAAAATTTATTCTTAGGAAGTCATGTTTATTGTTCTGGGTGTGAATCTCCCCTATCCCTCCACCATCTGACTATGTAACAGTTGTGTTTAATGATGTCAGAAGTAGCAAAAGCTGTCAGGTTTTGCTTCTACAATGCTAAAAGCACTTTATTTCTGGTACCCTTGACTTAGCCAAGGCCACACTGTCCCTGGGCAACCTTGTCTCAGTGACTGAGGTTGGTGGGTGTACCCCAACCTGCTCATTTTTGCCTAAATATGGATGACTCGGACTTGACTCTGGGGCTTCCTTTTACATTGTCTGAGACACTGAAAGGTGTGTGATATGTTCTGAGACTGACCAATCCTGCTTCCTATTCAATTTATCTTTCAGGGGTGTTATCCCCCAATAAATCACATCCATTCCTAATTATGTCTACTTGCTGGAGGATTCAAGTGACATGTTAACATCAATGAGAAAAGTAAGGCCATCTGACATGTTTTCTTACTCCCTATTCATAAGCCATCATTCATTTCCATCAGTTTTCACCTCTGTTTCTCCAAAATCCGATGAGGAGCTGGTTCTTTCTCTAGAACAATAACAAATCCACTGCATGGACCTTCACCTCACTCACCTTTTCTCTTCATTATCTCCTCCTTGTCTTACTTCCACATCAATCTCTCCTTCTTGACTTGTTTGAAAGCATTCCTTGGCTGCCAGTTCATATGTAAGGATGACAGCAACACGTTCTGCTCTGGGAGTCTGGGGTGTGTAGCAGGTTGAAGTTGTGGCTCCCCAAAACAAATGCTCACATCCTAACCCCTGCAACCTGCGAATGGGAACTTATTTGGAAAAAGGCTCTTTGCAGATGTAAGTAATTAAGTTGATTAAGTTAAGAGTCTCAAATGAGATCATCCTGGTGAGGGTAGGCTCTGAATTCAAAATGGTAAGTGTCTTTGTAAGAGAAAAGAAGGAAAGAAGACAGATGCACCAGAAGAAATTCATGTGAAGATGGGTCAGAAATTAAAGCTGTGCTAGCACCAGCCAAGGAACACCTAGACCCATAAGGAGCTGGAAGAGGCAAGAAAGGGTCCTCTCCCAAAGCCTTGGGGGACTGTGTCCCTGTCAACATCTTGATTACAGATTTCTGGCCTCTAGAATTTTGAAATAATAAATTTTTGTTGTTTTAACCCACTAAGTTTGTAGTTATTTGCTACACAGTCCTAGGAGACTAATACAGGGTAGGAAGGGCAATGGGCAGAGAGAATTCCAACTGAGAATTAATTGTTAAAAAATGAATAGACTTTTCAGATGGGTAGATATTTCCTTTGCTGATGAATAGTTTTTTCTAGACAAGAATTCCCAACCCCAGTAGTAGGACAGGATTTGTATACATGTTGGAAAGCATTCTGGAAGCAGAACCAGAATGTTCTGGAAGGGTTTAGGAGGTCACAAGACACAGAGTGAAGATTTTTACTTACATCCTTCTTTTCTGTCCATTGCTTTATCTTTATTTGCCCTTGTGTGAGATATCCTGGAGTCTGGAGGATTCTAAATCAGTATTTTCAGAGAGTAAACTTCCTCTAGGACCCTGTGGTAAGCAAAGATATAAATAACTGTTCATTCAGTCTTTCCAATTTTAGTCCCCAGTCCTCCCCTGCCTTCCCCACCCTCTCCCACTATAGTCCCTCCAACCTAAACACAAAAGATTCAGGAGACTTAGGCTAAGTTTTTCCTATCATTATCCCTCTTTTCCCTGAGGCTTCATCATCCTCTGCTCTGCTAAAATGCCCTTCCCTTCCCCTCTAGCAGTGACAGTTTCTTCAATGTGTTTCTTTCCTCTATCCATTGTTTGGTTCTTGTGCACCTATATGTCTCATGCCATTTCAATGGTGTTTTGAAATGCAACAAAGATAAACTTGTTCAGTCTAAAAATTATATAGTGATTTTCCTCTTCCTTTTTATTTTATATTATGTGCTGACAACACTGTCTTAAACATACCAGAGCTACAAAGCTGAAAGTAAATTCAAATGTATTTCCACTCCCTCATCTCCCATACATTTCCCAAAGGCAGGCATATTTGCCTCATAATTTTTGTATGATCAGCTCACTTACTAATCTCTGTTCCTAATACTGCCTTAATTAGGCTTCTCATCATCTCTCCATTAAGAACTGTGACCTGGTCTCCCTCCCTTTAATAATGCATCCACAAATCTGTCATCCACTTACCTTTGGAGCTTTCTCATACGTAAAGCTGGTTGTATCTTTCTCTTTTTAAGCCCTTCAATGACTGCCCTCAGGGCTTTGAATCAAAGTGCAGCTCCTTAACAAGGAATTCAAGGCCTTCCTGATGTCTCAGTGTTATCTCACCTGTAAATTTACCTCATCCTGCTCCCAAGCTTCTCACTCTATGTTATAGAATCACCTATAATCCCTGTAGCTTTGTCATTTTTTATAATTAAAATGACTTTCTCATTTCTTCTTCTCATATCCTACTGATCTTTTAAGATAAATCAGTCATTCTGTCTTCTCTATCATGAAACTTTCCTTGCGCACTTCTTTTACTTTAGTGCCTGCTAAAAGTCCCAGCTTATTCAGGAAGAATTCTATCTTAAAGCTAAGATTGCATTTTAATCAAACAGACAGGGCTCAGCCCATCTTGGAGGCAGGGCGGACAGTCTTGATTGATATGCTTCCAGACAGAAGCTGATATCCTGGAGAGGAATCAAAGCAGTATATTTCTTGTGCTAAGTTAAAAAAAAAAGAAATTTAATGTTTTATCAAAGATGAACTTTCGGGGAAAATTTGGCTGTCTGCACCTGGCCCTTTGTTACTTTCCTAAAAATCTTCAAACGCCTATGAAACCCCAGACCCTAAACCTTTCAGTATACTCCTCTCTCTGAGGTTGCCTGCACTTTCTAAGTGTGTAGCCTTAAAATTTTATCTCAGCCTTTCAGCACGCCTCTTCTGTGAGGTAGCTCACACTCCCCTTTATCTAGTGTGCACTTGCTCTTTTTAAATAAAGCTTAAAACTTTCAGGGCGCCTCTCCTCCCTGAGGTCGCCCGCACTTATTTTCTCTTTAAGTAACTTTAAATAAAACTTTTACTCTGCTTCACCACTGTGTCTCTGCCCTTCAATTCTTTGTTACATAGGGTACAAGAACCGAGGAAAATAAACAATGCTCCCCCAACACTTCTAGTCAGAAAAAACTTCCATGGCTCAATGCTTTTACTTACATTTGTCTTTCTACACAAAGTACCCTTTCCTACCTTCTCCTTACTAAATGCCTCAGTCCAGACCAGACATAATGATTTTTTAAGTTCCCCATATGAGAAAGTCATATTTTAGTATGATCCATCAGAAGTAATGGCATTCAGTATCCCTCTTCTGTGCTACCCAGGTCAGTTTCCTACTGTTACAGTGTTTCTCCCTCTAAGCAGTAAAGCAAGATACTTCATAGAATTTAAGAATGGAATTATGGAAAATCAACTCACAACAGTTGACCTAGCCTTGGGCAAAGGATAATACTACAAGCAATAATGCACAAATGGGTGACTGAACAGTTTTTTCCAATAAAGAGGTCAGGATCTTGCTTCAGATAGAGACTGCCTGTATTGGCAGGTTCAAGTATATGGCAGAATCAATGTCCCAGATAAAGAGTGTTTCAATCAGGGACAAATGAATGTTTAGTTGAGGAAAAAAAAAATGAATTGAGACTAGGGTGGATCAGTAAGCATTCAGCAGCAATTGTTTGGAAAATAAATGGACTGACAATCATGTCTTCCAATCAAATATTGGGGACACAGTCATATACACACCCACCCTCTCTGTTCTCTCTCTCAGGTATGTTGAAGTCAGTGATGAATTGACTTCTTTTGCATAGCTCTTTCCCTCACTAGCCTGAGAAGATAGACATGATCTTTCCATCTAGATACTCAAACACACATTAAATGCTTATTAAGTGAATGAGTGCATGTACAATATTTTAAAAGTAGATGTTGGTAGATTGATTATAAATCTCAGTTACACAGCTTTATGCAGTAGAATATTAGATGTATTCTCAGGTTGTGATTTTATAAGACTTATGACAAAATCTGTTGATAGTGAGATTGACATTTTCTTTCAAATTTTTCTGCTTTCTCACTTTGTTATTGTGCAGCCCAAGGTAACCCTTAAATAGAAGTGGAGCCTGAAATAATGATATTATTAGTCTTCTCTATTTTCAAGTTGAAGTGCACTGAACCTGTCACTAATATTTCAAATACCAAGAAGGAAGTCCTGTGGAGCTTTGGGGGCACCTTGTTATTCTTCCTTCCTTTGTTTTGTTTGCTTTTTGGTGTGTAATAACCCTGACACGTTATATTTCATTATTTTAAAACGTGATACATCAAACATGTCATGTCTCAGGAGGTCTTGATTTAACATGGAGCAGAGGAATATTCTCAGAAAATAAAATGAAAATCAGATCTAGCAGTTGCTAGGAAATGGAAAATGTCCACACAATTACCCAGTGTGACAAATAAACTGTGCATGTGTCTTTTCTGTTTTTTTCTCCTCTTAGTGGAGGACAGTTTCACGTTTCCTTTCCTTTTGCTGGGGGTCACCATTTCATAGCCGACTGTGTGCCAGTGTGAATAGATGCAGTAAGAGATGCATGAGTAAGAGACAGCAGCATTTTGAACATATTTCCTGCACAGCCTATGAATTCAATCCTATAATCCTATAGAACTATATCTCCTTATATTTGCACTGTTGTGAATAGAGAAGAAATAAAATGGCCAGGATCAAAAATATAAATTGTTGAAACTAACCCCCAAAATATAAGTGCTCAATGATGATAAGAATATTTCCTTTGGGCTTCAGTGGTAAGTGTTGGCCTGTATTCCTTATATTCCATTCTAGCACAAGAATAAAAGAGACACAGAAACAATGATAATAACTTATTTAAAATTGGAGTCTTAAAGACCCATATCATCATACAAAAAATTAAAAAATAGTATTTGTAAATTCTGAATCAGCATTGAACAATAGCTACTTTACATTATGGGACAAGTGTAATTATTAATAGAGATCATAATTCAAATCAAAATAAACAGAATGAAATCTTGCACTGCCTTTTAAGTTTGTATTTTCAAAAATTTCATCATCGCTTATAACTTCAGTTTGCCCTGGCCTCTTTTCCCATCTTGCTTATCTTTATTCTTTTTGTATATCCTTCAAACTCATATTTCTATTTTTCTAAGCGATTACTTTTTCTTTTTTTTATTTAGAGCACTTTGAATTGGTAGGGATAAGATTACTCAAGTTGCCTTTAAAAAAAAACTTGTATCAAATGGTAGGGATGCCTGATAACCAGGAAGAGTGAACAAGTAGATCTCAATATTGGAAGAAGACACGGAACGTCTGGAGACACTTTTCTGTCCGTTTCTCTTTCTTCTCTTACTTGGTCTCAGTGTCTCCCTGCATGTGTGTCCATTGCGAGCATCTGTCTTTGATTTCTCTGCCCAACAGAGTACATCCAGCTTCAGCACCTATCACTAGATGTATTAATTTCTTAGATTCTCAAGTCCATTAAGTACCACATGATCTGTCCAGTTTATCTATTCAACAAAAGCCACAAATCAAAGACAGCTGACCAAACTATTGAATGGCTGTCATTGAGTAGAATTTATACCTCTTTATTAATTATCTACAGCTGGGAGGGACAAGGGCACAAAGAACAATGCACTTTCTTTTGAAGTGACTATAAGGACATCTAGTATACACAGAAACCTATCATTGCTTTATTTTTTCTATACATTAGATTCCCAGCCACAACTCATCTTTTTATCTGTTCAATCAACAAAGGGAATATTGCCTTTATTTTATGTAAACTAAATGTGAGTTTATCCATCCTTACATTTATTTGATGCTGTTAAACTGAATTTTACCTAGATATCTTATCTTCAAGTTTATCATATTCTTGATAGTATTTTCAAAACAAGTTCAAACACTCAGAATGTGGTTGCTCAAAAAGTGACTTTCAAAATGAGTTGACATCTTTTCATTTTAATTCACCATGTAAGTTTCATCTTCATGTCAGCCACTGATTTTCGTACTGAAGTCAGTGATTTATTATCGATTAAATATTTGCCTTATGCTTTATAAAATGTATCCCGTAAGATAAGACTCCATCAGGCATTTTTCCTCTCTTCCTCACCCTCACACTGGGGAGGTATTTCTGACTAATTATATGGGGGTTAAGCACCTGGAGCCAATCTAAATTTAGCTGTTAGAATGCTATGCAGAGATCATGGACAGCTATGTAAGTACTGACACTTCGGGAAGTTGAACCAAATTCGTCCTAGGACTGTATAGCTTAATATAGCCCAACATACTCAGACATTTAATGGAATTGGCTCTTTAACATAGCTGAACTTATTTTCCTTCTCCGTATGTGAACATCACACATTTTTAATACAATACATGATTCCTAGTTCTTTATGGGCAAACTGAAAGATATGTTTTTGTTATTAAACAGAGTAGGTAGTAAACATCTCCTATCCATTTTAGTTGAAAATTATAATCAATACCTTAAAGACACAAAATATATTAAATATTAGGTATTAAAATAATAAAATTTTAGTTTCTATATTCACCTTAATATATTCCCCTAATAATACATTTTCATGGTTTTTAACAATCAGAAACATGCTAACGTCACTTCTCGTCATGAGTTACTATAAAACAATAACCAGGATGTTAAGCAAATAGAAAAAGAAATTGTAGAAGAACTGCAGATTCTCTAAACTGCCCACACATATTTTGTCACTTAAGAACTTTACTGTCAAAGCTGTTAGAATGTCTTGGTGGGGAGGATACATCCAAACTGCCATCACACTTTATGTCTTTCTTTGGAATATTTTAGAATTATTTATATATTAAGAATTTGTGGTTTATGCACTCTCAAATATTTCCCATTACAAAAAATAAAATACATTTTTAAAAACTTCATTCAATCCTAGATCTTGCTCCAGCCATATTTCTCTTCTCTTTCTCGATTAAACTTTGTAGAAACCTTGCCTGAAGTCAGTGACTCCATGTCTTTATTCCTCATGTGTTTTAAGCTATTGCAATCTGGCTTCTGCCTTCAACACTATATTTCATTCTTGCCCAGGTCACCTGGACTACCTTTTTGCAAAGGCAAGTTTTCACACCTTAGCTGTCTTCATGTATCAGTACTTGTATTCATTGAGGATCCTCCTTTTTAAATGCCTTTCTTCCTTCCTCAGTGTCCACTTTTGCTTTTGCTGAAATCTGACCGTCTGTCCACCCATTGAATTTGTTATTTTTTTCAGAATTCTGTCCTAGGCTTTCTTTTCTTCTCACCTGAACACTTTTACATGGTATCTCCTTTTTTTCCAGCATCTTCAGTTACTCTCTCTGTTTCTGTATCTCCCAAATATAGCCTAGTCCAGATCACCTTAATGATGTCCAAGTCCATATATCCACCAGGCCATGAAAGATTCCAATCACCATACAAATCAATTAAGTTCTTTACATATTTCTCCTAATATGTTTTTATTCATAATTCCTTGTCTTAGTTAAGGTTCCCTGGAAACAGGCTCTGCATGAAAATTCGCCTTCAGGGAATTTCAGGGGCAGTATCTGAGGAACACCTTCTGTAGGAGACTAAGAATAGTGGGTTGGCAGAGAAAGGAGTTGAACTGCAGCACTGGAGCACCACAGGATTTAACCAGTCCACAGCCTGCTCCGGAGCTAGAATGGCCCTTCAGGGTTGTCCCAGATTGAGCCAAGGGGGTTGAATCTTTGTATGGTGGCATTCGCCAATCACTGGAGGAGGACTGACCCTTCAGAGAATGTAACCTCGAGAGATGCATCTCCTCTGGTCAAGAGCAATTCCTTAGGAAAGCCTCAGTTACAAGCCAGCACCTGACACCATTCCTTACAGCTGTATGAATGAGTGTCTCATCTCTAATGGGTGAGCTAGGTGGCTCATCAAAGAAACCACTACAGGCTGTGACATACCGCACAGGAATCTACCCCAGTTAGGTATAGATTCTCTAAGATTCTTATTGGCCTCTTTCTGGAGTAACTCCTAAAAGAAGAATACAAGTGGGATAATGTCATGCTTTCACTAGTGCTATAATTCTCCAGATGACACTTAAAATTTCTCTCCTATTACCCAGACTAGATTCCCCATGCTCTCTCCTAGAATTTCTGTTAGCCTGAGCAGATTATGGAATGCAATGATTCAGACACTCATCCAAGAGGTGTCTGGACTTGTCCATTTTCAGTATTCCCTCTCAGGCTGTAGCTGCTGCACTTGTTCATTTGCAACCAAAGCCAGACAGGGAAGTAGCAAAAGATACTCCAAATGACTGTCAAATGAGTTTTTCCCTGCCCCCATTGTATAACATCCTTCTTACTTTTTCCCTTGCAAACACGGTGATGCTATTTTTTGACATGAAGAAATGCAATCACCAGGTGGCATAAAGTTCACTGGTGTTCTTGCTCTGAAGTATGGAAATATGGAACCCCATCACATCAGGGTATCATTTGCAAAATGGCATATCAATGAAGCTTCAAACCTGTTTCTTCAGTCTAGCGGGATGACCACTTTGGTGATATGGTTTGCAGTACAGCACATGGCCATGGTTGTGAGCTCCCTAGCGCATGTCTTTGCTATAAAGTGGGCTCCCTGGTCTGAAAATATCTTATGTGGAATTATGTATCTGCAAGACTCTAAATTTTATGTGGCAAAGCCCTATAGATAGGAAAGACAAACCCTTAGCTGGAATGTATATCAATCCCAATCACTAAGCATCATCATCCTTTCAGGTTGGAAGTGCTGCTACCTTACGTTTTGGCTAGTCATGCAGGTTTAGAGGAGTCCATGTGGGCTTCCCATTGAGATTATCTCTTACCCATATGACATGGAACTACTGTGGTGGTTCTGCTAATCATCAAGTATGTTTATTCCAGCTGTGCATATGCTAAAATGACCACCAGGTGGTTTTATGGACCCAATGGACTCATGACGAGTCAAATTTGGAAACAGGGCTCCATTTCTTATTATTCAAACAATGATAATGTTTTGTGGCCCATGTATCAGTGCCAGCTTCAGTAGTTTTTTAAATGTCTCAGCATTCCAGTTCCCTCTGTGTATGACTACATCTAATTGGTGTTAGTTGCATTTAGGGAAGAATTATTCAGTATACTTGCCAAGATGTTACAGCATCTTTCTTCAAGGGGGCCTGGCCTCTACTTCAGGCAATGAGTCCAGGTCTGGGTGCTGGTTGGTTCAGGTCCACTAACTGAGAAATGATCATGAATTTTATTAGATCCTCTGCCCTCACTCACTAATCATCCATTCTTGATATACATTTTTTTAAAAAATTCTCTACATTGGGCAATATTCTGTCCATATCTCTTCACTTAGGAACTCTGTGTACTCTTCATTATTTCCATAATCCTTGTAGTTCAGGGAATCTGGTGGTCAATCTGACATTGTCACCTATTCCTTAATTGTACTCCTGCTTTTTACTTGTATTTAACAAGATCATCTGACTTTTATTATTTTGAGAGTGTTACCCCTTCTGCTTCCCATGGTTATTAAGGAGATCAATTTGGTAATAGCATCCCATGTTGTTACTCATGTCCTAGAGAAGATAGCCACCACTGTGCCTCTCAGCAAGGCTATTGCCCCTTAACTAATAATAGAGTGTCTTCCAGGTTCTCCTATAAAACATAGTTAGCTGGTGAGTTTTCTGGCCTTATGACAAATATTCTCTCTACAAGACCATCTTCTAACATCCCTCGTTCCCTTCGACATATCACCCCCCTCCCCAGAATCCAGTACTAACAAACTCAGTGGACTTCTCCCAGTATATTTTGACTAGGTCTCTTTATACAACGAGATCTCGTTGTATAAAGAGACCTAATCAAAATATACTGGGAGAAGCGGTAGGTTGTGTTATCAAAGAGGAGGTTACATCATTCCATAAAGCAAGGCTATGCATCAGGCTTGTATTAGAGGAGTGGAACACTTCTGCAGGCCTGAGGAATTCTTAGGCTTCAAGGCTCTTAAGCACATTGGTTCAGAGGTCCCCAATCCAACTCCAGCTGAGTCCCTTGCCTTTCCAATCAGTGCTCTGACCTCAGAAGAGCAGATTTTTGGTGTTGAAAAATCTAACCTCTGCTAGGATTACTCTATACTTATAATTAAGTCCTGGGCTTGATTTTTAAAATTCTGTCCTTTGAGTACAGAAGATAAATGTCTTTTTCAAAGTGGCCTTGTGACTTTCATAGCCACTTAAATTGGTGATTAAAAATCTTAGCCTTTCCTTGTCTTTCTTTGACATATTGGTACCACCTAGTTATAGCCAAAGGATCCCAAAGTCCTTACAGTTATCATTTCCTCCCACATTTTGCAAATGTCTGAGCTATTATACCTTTCAGTGCATTTCCTTCCATTAATATCCCATCTGAATTCCTCAGTAGTCAAATTGTATCATTACTGTATCCCAGGGCTATTATTATTCCTGGTATACCAGTATGCTGGTCCTTATTGCCAATTAGCCAGCAAGTAAATGATCCTGGTCCAAAATCCTATTTTAAAATCTGCTTCCTGGGCAATTCCTGGTCCAATCATATTAAGTCAATTGGAAATAGAATCTGAGAGAAAATGTATAGACAGGGTTTACTGGGTAGTGTCCAAGAAACAACAGCCATAAAAGAGTGAGGGAAGCAGATGTGGGCAATGGGAGAAGTTGAACTTCAAGATCAGTGCAGTTGGAATATAGGCCATAACATGCCCAGAGGTCTTTGGAACTTTCCTAGCCTTTCAGGGTTACCTTTCTTTAGGGAAAAGGGCCTAGCATTTATACCACTGCAATTAACAGCCGATGTGGGCTACTCCCTGGGATAAAGTATACTCTTGAGAAAAGATGCCCCTTCAGCTGAGTGCAGCTGCTAGAGGTAATTCAGATGAGAGCTGTCAGCTACCAATACTCCCAGAATCTATGGAAATAAATGCCTCCATCCAGAAAGGGAGGTTATTAATTGCATATCCCAGCATTTATAGTCATCCACTTAGTGAATGGCACCTCCATTCAATCAGTGTTCCATACCCTAATATTGAGAGAAATGCTTATTTCAATACAACCTACATGAAGTCAACCAGATCCTGGCCATTCTTCCTCTCAAATTTCTTTTGAGACATTTCATTTCTTTTACCATGTACTCTATCTATTCTACTTAAGACTACCATCATCTCTTAACAGGAAACTTGCACCATCCCCCTATCATCCCACCTTCAGACATGTCTCCTGTCAATTCATTAAAGATTGCAGGTAGATTGACATTTTAAAACCATAATTTAATGATTAAAGCATTGCAAAAACTTTTGCAAAACTTTACAGTGAAGTAAAAGTTTTGTAAAAAAAAGCTCCTTATGTTATGACTGATTTATATTTTTAACCTTACTTCATGCTGTATTAATATGCTAGGGCTGCATAACAAAGGACCATGGACTGGGTGACCTGAACAACAGAAACTTATTTTCTAACAGTTCTGGAGGCTGGAAGTCCAAGATCAAGGTGTTGACAGAGTTTATTTTTTCTGGGGCCCATCACACTGCAAACTCTTCTAGGCTAGTAGGTGGCCACCTCCTCCCTCTGTTTCACATGCTCATTCCTCTTTGAGTGTCTGCGTCCTAGTCTCCTCTTCTTATAAGGACATTGGCTATATTGCATTAGGGCCCCCCCACAATGAACTAATTTAATTACCTTTGTGAAGAACCTGTCTTCAAATCCAATCACATTCTGAGGTACTGCAGGTTAGGACTTCAATGTATGAATTTTGGGAGGACACAATTCAGTCCATAACATACCACTTTTAAAATCTGGTGAACTACATTAATTTAAGCTTGTCCATATTATTTCCTGGCTTTAAGTCTTTTTCATCCCTCTTCTCCATTCCTTTGGGTTGGAATTGAATGCCATTCCCACTACAACACTTCTGTGTATCTGTAAAATTGAATTAAGTGGCTTTTCCCTGAATTCCCATTGCATTCTTTTCACAGACATCATGCACTTATCAGATGTTATTTTAATTATGTACTTGCTCACTTATTTCCCCCATTAGACTTTAAACTCCAAAAGAAAATAAATATTATCTTATCTACTACTTTGTCCCCAGCATGTAGCACAGTATCTAGTATGCATTAGAACCACTATAAATAATTTTGATCATATCTTTTTTCTTGTATCACTAAGGGCCTGAAGGCAGAACAGGTGCTTTATTCACCATTGTTTCTAAGATAGCATCCCCAAAATAGCTGTCTACCTAATAATCTGTATAATTGCTGATTCAAATTTATTTAAATAATTTCTTAAAATACATTAACAATTTTTGAAATGCCAATAGGAATTTGTTGCTTCAGAAATTACATAAACTGTAATTATCAACTCATCTTCCTGTATATTTTTTATAGGTTATTATGTCTAAAATATCAATAATATTGTTTTCAGAAGTAGACCTCAAATGGAAAGTCAGTGAAATACTTGAATTTCATAAAAATATTCTTAGTGTCAAATCTTTAATTCTTTAATATTAACTAATGTCAACCAGTGCAATGAATACCTTAATAAAATGTTAAGGAATAGTCAGGGCTGTTTTCTTTTTTTTCATTAAATTTCAGTGAGCTTAAAAGACACATTTAAGGATTTTGTTGAAAAAGAGGGGCATAATGCACCTGAAAAGTTACTTATAATGAGATATGCAAGAGAGCTAAAAGAAAGGAAGTAACTAGAAAATAGGAGCAAATATCTTTGGACATCATTCTGAAAAGTAAATCATAGAAATTAAGAGGTAGAAAGGAATTTAGAGAAATACTTAAATTATGCATTCTTTTCAGAGATGAATTCTGACATAGAAAAATTTTAATGTCATCCTCCAGTTTAGTTAACAGCAGCAAAAGCAGATTCTCATGCACTTTGTATAACATTATGTTCTCAAATGAAATACATCTTACACTAAATACATACACTCACATCTGTATTTCTAAGATGATACATATCCATATCACTATTAAAAAAAATAATTTGTCCACTGCCTCATATCAGACACTTCTTTTTGAAGCATGAGAATTCTATAAAAATGAGATTTAAACCTAATTGCAATAGTGCTTTTAGCAGAAACATAAATGGCATGGTTCAAGGAGAAAGGGTTAGAAAAGTTTCCAGTATCTATTACTGCACATAAATTACATCTTTATCTTTTATACAAGAGTAAAAGAATATTGACAGAAAGAAGTTAAAAAACAAGACCAAAAGCACAGAGCATAGTTATTTATAATAGAGTTAACTGGCAAAAGAAGAGAGGCCTGGAATGTCCATTGTTAATTATAATAAAAGGCATACTATCCTTTATTTGTACAACCTTTTACCAAATTTAAGGCACTTCTGACATGAATTATTTCCTATTTGAGCCACAGTCTAATGAGGTACACAGGTCACTTAATATTACCATTTATACATCCAGACAGAAGCTCAGGACTTTTGCAATTTGTCCAAATTTACCTAAGTAAACTGTCTCCGATCAAAATCACCAATACCTTCTACAATGACAAAGCCATTGGTTAATTCTCTGTCTTCACCTCACCTTACCTGGCAGCAGGATTTACTGTAGCTCACGATTTTCTCCCATATCTTTGAAACACTGCCTTCATTTGGCTTCCAGGAAAACACTTGCTTTAGGTTTTATTCTTTCCTCACTAGATTCAGCCATTTGCCATTCACTTTGCTGCTTCTTCCTCTTCTTTCTGACTTCTTAATACTGAATGCCCCCTTTGTTTCTCCAGATGGACTCATTGCTGTATTGATCTCATTTTAACTCACTGATAAAAGTACCCACAATAGCTCTCTAAAATTTATTTTTCTACCTTGAACCTTCCTCCTCTACTCTGAATTTATGGGTTTGACTATCTACACAATATATCCATCATGTGCCATATGAATACCTCAGGTTAGACATGGCTGAAACTATTCCTCATTGCTTTCCCCTAATTTTTTTGTATCCATAGGCTTCCCCACCACTGGGCATGGATAACTGGCCTTTTCATCAGGGATCAGATCCTGTGAGATGAAGACTGAGATTTCATCATTGGCTTTAGTAAAGTGAGGTCCTCACTGAATTTGGCAGGAGGCAGTTTACTTTTGTAAATGTGTATGAGTTGCAAACTCAGTGAGTTCCTGTAAGTGGTTATATAAAGATATTTTAAAGTGCTGTGAAATCTCACTGCTTTACTCCTTACATCCTGGTCAAAGCCAAGGTCATCTCTCACTTGGATCATTGCAATAAATTCTCTAATTTATTTAATATGACTTTGTCTCTCCAACACCCAGACTACTTGCAACACAGCAACTCTCTTGTACTCTTTTAAAATGTAAACCAGATAATCTCACTATTCTTAGCAAAACCCTCTAGTAGCCAGGTCTTCCTCACAATGAAGAGCTAAGTCTTTACTGTGGTCTAGAAGATGCCGTGACCCCACTCTGTCTCGTACCTGTGATTCCATCTCTTACAGCTCTCCCCTTCTCACTCTTCTGCAGTCACACTGATCTCTTTGCTATCCTAGAAACGTATTAGGCAACACCCAGCTCTGGACATTTGCACTGGCTATTTCTCCAGAGAGCTTATCTCTGGCTATCACTTTTTGATATCTCTCTCTCCTTCATTCAAATATTGCCATTCTCAGGGAGCCCTAATCAGCAACTTTCATCAGCATTCCCTTTCTTATTTTTATCCATATGCCTATTATGTGGATCATTTTTTAATTTATTCATCAAAATAATATATCCTGATAATCTGAAAACAATAATAAGAACGAGCATACAGTGTCCTTCCTTCCACGGAATTCTTTAAAGCCCATTTAATGATTACTTCCCTTTAGAGGATAGAAAAGCTTAAACAAGTCTATGAGCTCATGAATGGGAATTGAAATACCAGAATTTATACATTATTAGATATTAAAATGCTTTCAATTAAATTTGCTATAAATTAATTATTGAGCATATTATTGAAACCTATGTAGAATAATGTTCTCAAACTTACAAACTAAGTGTCAACAAATACTCATCTATCCAGGTCTTAGAAAGACATAAACTAATCAGTAATAACTTCCAGTTTGTGCTGGAAGGAGAGGGAAACATCTTGGTATTGTGGAGAGGAAATTAAGAGAATTCTACTATGAAATATCTGGGCAGTGGTCTCAGATGGCAATCCTGGCAATTGACCTTGTTGTTCTTTTGTTTGGATAACATCTGGAGATTGAACAGTAGCACTCAGGTTCTATGGGAGCCTTTGCAGGAATTTAGCCCAACTACATTAAGGCCCATAAATGGCTAAAACAAGGCAAAATCTCTACTGAAAGAAAGTGAAGCAGAAGAGGGTACTGGTGATTGGCCCAGCATTGTTCACCATATCCAGAAACAGTGACTTTTCTCTCAAGGTTGAGTGTTTGGTATAAAAATTATGTAATATATACCAAATAGAAAAGTAGACTAAGAAGAACTGAAATTGATTATCTCTAGTTTATTTATATTTTTAAGAAACCATCCTAGAAAATCTCCCCAAAATTAAAATAAAATATCCCTAGAGTAGTGGGTTGAATAGTACACCTCGGAAATTTATGTCCTCCAGGAATCTCAGAATGTGACCTTATTTGGAAATGGGGTCTTTGCAAATGTAAATTGTTAGGATAAGATCACACTGAATTTAAGATAAGCCGTAGTCTGATGACCAGTGTCCTATGAGAAGAGAAGAGAACACATATATGCAAAGGGACGAAGGCCATGTGGAGAGAGGCAGAGATGGAATTATGCTGCTATAAACAAAAGCACACCAAGGAAGAGCCGGATCCATCAGAAGCTGGAAGAAGCCTGGAAGGATTCTCCCCAGAGCCTTCCCAGGAGGCATAGTCCTGCCAAAGCCTTGATTTTGGACTTCTGGCCTCCACAACTGTGAATGAAAGCATTTCTGTTGTTTTAAACTACCCTGTTTATGCTAATGTGTTGGAGGTGTCCTAGGAAACTGATATACACACTAAAAATAAAATGATGATCTGTAATAGTCAACCATCTGTAATGATCTTCCCACTAAAGGAATAATTTGTAGATAGATAGTTGAAGACATTAAGAAACACCCAATTTCTAATCAATGTGATCTAGAAACAGAACATAATAAATGAAATTATGAGTTCATGCTTAAATAATTACATTGTCCTCTTTCCAAAGAAAGAATAACATAAAAGAGGGGGGATATTCAATAAAGCTCAAAAGGCAGGGACCAAACAGGAAATTTTTATCAGGAAATTCTCTGTAGCTTCAAAGATGGCAGAGATACTGACTAGTTAATTTAAACGTATTTGATTCACTGCCAAAAACATTATGCCATACTAGAGAGTCATATTTTCATTTTAAATAAATTAAGCCTATTTAGACACAAATGTATTGTGAATGTGATTAACATAAGATATAATCATTTCTGCATACATTAACAGCTTAAAACTGAATTTTCCAATTGAGGACTTGAACAAGGAAGGCAAGTGACTGCATCCATGGTAAAACTCTCTCACTTGTTAGTTAGTTATTCAGTTGGCCAGGCAGTCAGGTCTTTATTAAGCAGCTTCTTATTAGGCAGTGAAACAAGAATTCTAACAATATTCCTCTGGTTTCCCTAATCACTTTCCCAGTTTTTATTTCTATTATTATTCTGTCAAATCACAATAAACACAAACTCACTGTAACCAAATCCTATTCTGCCTTTCCTCCATTTTTATTTGATCTTCCTTGTATCCATCAGTATCTAATCAAGAGATAGAAACCACAATTTAATTTAAATACAAGTTTAATATATAATAAGTATATACAAATATTTCTATTATATTAATTGGTATAAGTAATATAACATAAATATTTATTAATATAATATAAATAATTGGTCACAATAGGAGCAAAGAAAAGATGAAGATAGAGAATTTAAAGTATACAAGGAAGGAAGGACAAAGATGGGAGATGTGTCCCCTCCTCAAGGCTGGGACACAGATCTTTGAAGAAGTTGTACCATTAGATGACAGAAAAGTTTTCTGGACTCCACTAGCCAGAGGTGCAGCACACACTCCATCCGGGTGGGCTGAGAGAAAGTGCACAGAGGCTGTGGGGTATCAGGACCTTGGTTCCGTGGTGTGCTGTTGGTGAAGTCGCCTAAGCTACCTTCTTACCCTCAAGGGTGCTAGGTGAGTAAGGCTGGTAAACAAGCCTGAGAGGGCATTGGGGTTTTGGGACCTGCTGGCTGCCAGGGCAGCACAAGGTCTGGGGTGTGCAGTGTCTATTTCAGGAGGGCAGCAGAAAGGTGGTCACCAGACCAGGGCAGGGGCTGCAAACTTGCTGGAAACTACATGCTCTGGGCTTAAATTGAATTCTTTGTACAGCTGCACAGTGGTAGCATGAAGAAACAAACATGGCAACCGAATAGACCCAGGGAGAGAAACACCTTACTAGTGCAATGCCCCTCCAGCACCTTCTATTGACAAAACTTCTTTATTGTGCTTGCATCAAAGCTCCTTTATGTGAAGCAGGTAAAGAAAGGTGCATTTGGAGCCAAGAACAATTCATTGATACCAAAACATTCTTCTTCGGTTCTCTAATCAAATATTTCTAAAACCACTATATCAAATTCCTACAGGACTAACTGTTAGGTACCACTTTCCATTTTCAGGTCTCATTTTTCATTGCCACTGCTATCTTGATGTATTCCTGTGCTGCAGACAGTTATCTTCCGAGCCATTGTTTTGCACAACCGTAGGAGGTGTCAATTTGTAGTAGAGTTTATGTGAATGACACATACCACTTTGATGTAGTGAACAGGCACAGAGATCTTAAATATCCATTTTGTATTTTAGGTCACATAATTTAATTCCTTAAAAATAAAGTTCAATCTTCTTAACATTTTGTGCAATGCCATTTCTGGTCAATTTTCCAGTGATATTCAAGACTCTTCTTTCACTACTTTATTTTTCAGATACTCTAAATGCCACTTGTATCATTTGGACTTTGGGCTTTGATATAGTCTTCCCAAACTAGATTGTTGTTATTATTTTGTGTTTCTGTCTATGTAGATTTAAACACATAACCTTATGATTGGCTCACATGGCATCTTCTTCCTTGGTCTTCTGAAATGGAGACATTTACTCCTGATGAGAGTCACAACAACACACTAACTGTACCTTCTTTTTAGTACATGCTTGAGTTACTGTATGACATTAATATTAACTCATCTATCATCACATTTACTCTTCAAGGAGTGTATGCCTCAGTTATAGAGTATTTTGGACAAAGCAGTTGTCACTTAATTTATTTTATATGATATTGAATTAATTTCTAATAAACCTGAAATGTAAGCTTTAGAAATATCACTCCATTTTTCATTTATCTTCAGTGAAAGTGAGAGCAAACAGTAAGCATTTAAGGGAAGTTCCTATAGATCTTTCCAGCTATGTGGCCTTGGGAAGTTAGTAAATCATACTGGGTCTTTTTCATCCATCAGACATGGGTGGCTAGATGTATCAGTCTGAAGATGTGTGTGGAAATACCAAGTTATAAATGCATATGTGCAAAAATTTTTCTTTATCTGTAATTTGGCTTTAATTAAAGTCTTCATTCTAGTTTTAGACAAATAAAATCTCACTTTAGTCATGTTTCTTTCATCATTTCCTGAACCAGCACTTAAATTCTAGATAAGAGAGTGATTAGAAAAATCAGACACTCATAGGCAACTCTGTGCTTATGTGCCAGGAGATGCAGGCATAGCCCATCGGGCCAAAATCATCACACACACCTGCTGCTGTCTGCTTAGTGAGCCTTTCACATTTCTGGCTGAGGCTGGCACTTTGGGCCAACTGGTTTTCTGCCATGTCATTCTCCTCAGGCTTAATGTATCTCAGTGCTAGCTCTCATGTGGCCCTTGGTACAAGAGAATGGCTGCTGCATGCCCCGGAGCTCTCTTCGGCCTGTGGATTTAGACACCTCAGTTAATTTTGAGACTCTTGGGCTGTGGTAGCCTGAGGAGAACTCTGGGATCCTATCACTTTCTTCGATGACAAGGACAGCGGTTTCCTCATTTCTCGGGACTCAGTTGGTATGAGGACTCTCTCCCATTGGATGCCTCTCAGTAGGACAGCGGGTGCCAAAGCATTCAGTATCTTTTCTGGGATCCTTGGGGTCTAAGTTCCTTTTGTTTCCCCCCTTCAGCTTCCTCCCATTCCTAAAACCAGTGAATCAAGCCTGTGTGTGAGGGGCAAGGGGAGGTGTGAGGAAAATGAGTGCGTGATAGTAAAACCTTTCTTCGATAAACAGCATCTTCCAAATTAAGTGATTACATCCTAAGTCTTAAACTTTTAACACAAGAACTGAAACTGTAGTTCTTTTTCGTTAGCCCTTTGCTGAGTCACTAAATGAAGAAACCCTGTCTCCTCAAACTGAGGGAAAAAGGAAGAATGAGAAATGTTAGAGGAGATATAAATAGGGAGCAGTGAATGGCTAATGTAGGAAAATGCTTTCCCACTCAATAAAAAAATGAAACTAGAAATGTATATAAAGCAATAAAACAGTGCCTAAAACATTAGAATTGCTTAATACATTATTTTTTTAAATTAGAAACCTGAAGTGTTAGTCTCAGAGAGCAAAGAATAAGCTCTAAAATGTAACTGAACAGTATAGAAAAATAGAGCTTTCTTCCACTATTGTATCTTTATTTCTTGGAATCAAATTTCAAAATGTCAGAAATACCTCTATTCCCCAATTTAAATAAATTTATACTTTATATAATTAAAATTAACTGTAGTAGAAATGAAACATCAAATAAAGTACTAGGAACCAATAAAATAGAATAATATGTATAGTTTTAAAAGTTTTAAAAGTGATAAAAAAGAAATGTATATACTAAAAAATTTCAAAAAATGAAATTTTAATAGATTTATTGGATGAGATGTAAGGAGCTAAACCATAAGATGAAAAAAGAATAAAATAAAGCTGAAGTTAAAAACACAAAAATAAAGCCCATAGTAGGAATTGGGAATTTCCTTTTTTTTTTTTTTTTGATTAAAGGGTTTCCCTATTTATGAAACAAGAATAAAGTAGAAAAAATATCTAATTTACCAGACATTATTAATTCCACAAAATTCATAGTATACAATTTCAATATTGTAGTTAAACAGAGTAACCCTGTTTTTACTTTGCTAATATTAGATTTTACACATTATCTAACTTAATTAGAACTAGTGCAGATGGAAGTATTTTTGCTCATCATCAGTAAAATAAGAGATGAGTATTAGTGTTTTCTATCAAATTAAGAATCCATTTGTCTTCTTTTATTTTCTAATGTTCATGAAATATTTCCCAAATATACTGCAACAAGAAAAATGAAAAAACCCTTTTTGTATGTGCTTGTGTGTGTGAATTTGAACATTAGGAATTAAGACACCAGGCTAAGCATTAATGTGCAAAGTGATTTAATGATATGATTTAGCGTTTATTCTTCTTGATCGGACACATTTAGTCAGATTGGAAGAGTTCAGAAATGTATCTTTTAGCTTAATCCAAGTATCAGATAACATGTAAAATATTTAGGTATTAGTTTAATGGATCAGTTGCTTAAAAATTGAAGGATAATAAATGATTTTAGAAAACAATTTTCAGGTTCTACCAATGGAAAATAATAGACAATCAAAATATGCAAATATTCCCGGAAAAATTCTAAAGATATTTATGAGCTTGCATATGTTCTAGTTATCACAACAGTGTCTCTTTCTTGGCAATATGGACAAGAACATTCATTGTTCTTTTTTACAGCCCTAAGATGATGTTAACTCGCATTAAGCAGTGAAAGGAGTGCTAGAGGTGGGGGAATATATTCTTTCCCATCTCCTACAAAGACAATGGACAGCGGGTGGATCATTGCCCCCACCCTTTTCTTTTCTGATTTCCTTTCCCCACTTTTTTTTTTCATAGATTTTATTTTTTGGAAAAATTTTAGGTTCACAACAAAATTGAATGGAGATTTCCCATATACTCCTTGCCTCCACACATGCATAGACTTGGGCGTTATCAGCATCTACCAGTGGCCCCTTTGAATGTTCTTCTTAGATTTATTCCAAGATACATTCTATTTTCTTGCTATTGCAAATTGCATATGTGAACTATGATATCTTAATATTTGTAACTGAGAAAGAGGAATTCAGTTGATATTTTTTAACCTTATATATAGCAACATGGTTGCACACATTATTTCTAATTTTTTTCTGTAGATATCATCTGTGTGTAATGATTTCTGCTTAACCTCTCTATTCCT
The DNA here is from genome assembly GCA_032199065.1 of Smutsia gigantea. NCBI lineage: Eukaryota > Metazoa > Chordata > Mammalia > Pholidota > Manidae > Smutsia > Smutsia gigantea. Next base: position 250,790 of record JAVSCE010008869.1, read on the forward strand.
TTGTTTTCTTTCCTTTCTTTAATTTATTTCCTTGGCTTTTTACCTTTATTTTGGATATTTAAATCATTATTTAATAGAGACTTTACCCCAATAATATTTTTACATAAAGTCAATTTTGTCTGATTCACTATACTTTCTTTCCCCTTTTGTGTCTGTCCTTTGTAAATAGTATTAGATAATTTTTTTAGTCCAGTCTGATAATTTCTGTATAAAGTTTAATCCATTTATATTTATTATGATTACATCTGTGTTTATAGAAAAATATATGTTATGTATATAAATTTATAAATTGTATATATATTTATTTAATCCTCTTTTTGGTGTATATATATATATATATACCAAATTCTAATATTGAAACTTTTAACATCCATACTTAAATTAGCAAATTATTTTTAGTTTATATGTCTTTATTTTCCAGTTTATATCTGATTCTCATAATTTTTAATACTTGCAATTGTCTTACTCTCATGACTTGTGTTATATATATTATTTTTCTTTTCAAATATCTTGTTTTCTCTCATGTTTTTATATCTTTATGATTTCTATCAATAATCTCATATGTGTCTAGTATTATTACTCCCAATTTTATTATTGTATTCCACATATTCTGCAATTAATGGCTTCCATTGAAACATTTCCTTTGCCAATGCCAGTGTATTTTTAGCCCCTTAGGAGATGTCTCAATATTTGTGATCAAAATACCATTTCTATTTTCTGATCCTAGCCTTCTAGTCCCTCAGTATATCATATAGCTTCTTGCATTTCTTGCCTGGCATTGAATATTGGATAGACAGACAGACACCATTCGTGCTTTTTCACTCTAATCTGTCCTTTGGATCCCTCCAAAGGATAGGCTTTTTCAAATATTAACTGGGTTGTCCATGTTATTAAATGCAATGAAAGTTTTTATGGCTATAACTTTCTTGGCAGCAATATCACATTTTACTATTTTCTCCTTTCCTAAGACTCTTTCTCTCTTGCTGCCCGTGATATAACAGTTTACTTCACCTCATGTAAGATGCTACCATTTCAAGGGCCAAAAATTCACTTGCCATGGGAGTCCTCAGCCTCTCCCCCTGGCATTTCTGCAAGCTGGCCAATCAGTGAAAACACAGAATTTCTGACTTCTCACTCACTTGATATATTTGGATGAAACATCATGCAACAGGCATAGGGATCTGGAATCCTTGAAGAGATGCCCAAGTTACTGAGGACTGCATTCCAGAAATGGGTATGAGGTATTTCTTTGTGGGATAAATTTTGACCAATAAGAAACCAGTTGATAGGAAGGAGACGGGCACATAACTCCTCTCCTGCTTTTCTCTGATTGACCCTTCTGGGTCATGAGTTCACCTTAGGGCCTGTCCAGAGATATTCTTCCCGTGGGCCAAGCAGCACAGTCCTGGTGCTGTACCTAATCTATCTGGTACTATACCTATTGGGCCACATGCAGAGATGAGTCAGTTCAGGGCTCTCTGTTAAGTACTAGCCAGCAAAGGAAAGCTTCAGCACACATTTGTCTGCATCTTTGTTTGACTCAGTTCTCATTCTTCCTCACACTGATGCCCTAGATTCTCACCCCCTAATAAATCATCAGCATTTTTATTTCCTTCATTCTCTGTTTTCTAGAGGATCAGGGCTAAGATCCTGTCTTTTGGTAAGTCATGAATATATCATGTATTCAGATGTGGTGTGTGGTACATAACGAATATTGTATTAACTTTCTTTCAATGACTGAATATGTGTTCAGGGGTTAGAGGAATAGTTAAAAAGTAAAAAAGAGCATCTGTCATACTCAGGGAATGTTTCTATGTGCTGGATGCTAGCAGGAATGTTAAAATATTGTTTAAGTTAATCTTCATAACAATGGTATAAATGTGATTTTTAACATCAATTTTTCACAAATGAGAGTTGGTGGCTTAGAGAGGTTAACATGACCTATATGTTTCATAACTCATGATTGATAGAGTTGGGAATTGTGCACAAGAAATTTCATGTTCTTCTGGTATTTGGTGCTATTTTAGAGGTTTATCTTTATTCCTTGTGACTCTGGGTTAGCAATACATGGCTGAAAATTTTTCATACAGAGTGACACAAAATACTCCCATGGCTTAGAAAAAGTAATTTCTGCTCCTCTGCTGTTCTGTACTACTTAATGTGACATATGAAAAGAAGAATCTTTGGAGAAATGGAGATGCTGTTTGTATTCACTTACTGTGTGACCTTGGGCAAGTAACCGAGACATCCTGGGCTTCTGTTTTCTTAAATCTGAGAAGAGAGTAAAAACTACCTCAGGAATTTGCTGTCAAAATTTTAATACATATTATAAACCTTTAATAAGTGTTTTTACCCTGCTCCTATAAAATGCATTTCTTGGCTTTTCTGAATTAAAGTGAAATGTAATTTTACTCAGTGTGAAATAGTGTTAGAGCAAGTTAGAGGGTAACTGAAAACTGACTATTTCAAAAGCCATCTATAAATGTCTTTGGAATTCACTAGATGATATTTTAGCCCAAAATGTACCTTCCTCATTAGATTTTAATTATTTAAAATGTCTTTGAATCCCCTAAATACATGCATTCATTAAACTCAAATTAGGAAATTTTAAAACTACAGTGCAAAGAACTGATGGTTCTTAGGTGAATAAGGGAATCCTTACTTTATGAAATGCTCAGAGACAATGTAAAGTGAAGTACATCAGATCAAATATAAGTGGGAAGAGAGGTAGGAACACAAAGTAAATTTTAAGTTAAGTGGTCAATCTAACCTTCTCAGGAATACCTTTCTACTTTTCTGTACCATGCTTTCTTCTATCTCAACACTGGCTTAAAATTTTCTATGAAATATACCTGCTGCTAGAGAAACAATATGCAGTGTTTCCCTCCTAAGATCTTCTGTAATTATGTATTATTTCTCCCTTTGTTCTATCATATTTTGGACATATTTTTGATGTGTTGTTTTGCTCCTTCACTCTTAAGACTTGATGTCTGTTCTGATGTGTCTACAAAAAAAAATTATAATTTAATTGTGCTTATAAAACACATAGCCCATTCTTTATATTACTTATACTTTCTAGTCCTTATGTGTCTGTTTAGAATTATATCTGATGAAGAGATAATTGAATGAATAATTTTCTAGTTGGACAATAGCATGCCTTTCTTTCATTTTTTCCCCTTACACTTAAATCATATGGAAAGTATTTGATGATACAGAAAACACTGGAGGGGTGGTTCTTTAAAAAAACTTAGACACTTATTATCCAAAATACCTTGATAATTTTGCAAGCAAACAGTTGTGAGAGACATTGTAATGCATTCCAATCTGGGAATAGTATTTGACTTTTAACTCATAGCATACATGTGGTTCTTATCATGAAACCTGAGACTGACCCCTACAACTGATAGGAATGGCTTTTGTGATTATATATATATTTACTCCCATCCCATTCTTTGGTCCATCTGATCCAAATTTCTTTCACTTTTATATGGTCCGTTATTTATCACTGCAGCTTTAATCATAGTGTAACGCCAAGTGTGGTCTCTCTTTTCTTTCTCTTCTGCTTCTCCCCAAGTCTTACAAATTGTTTAAAGACAATCCTAATCCAACATCCTCTATGATCAGTTTTAAATTCATAACAATTATCTTGTCTCAAAAACACTCCCTGTTCATTCTTCCTGTACTCATACTCTACTACCACATTCACACCTCTGACACCAGTTGGGTGTCCTACAATTCAATTCAATTCAATTCTGAAAATAAACAGAGTTAGCACAGACCCCGCCAGTTCATCAAGACTGACCCCCACACATCAGAAGCCAGTTATAGGTCTAGGTTGTTGCCTATACTTCCTACCGACCAGTTCTAAATCAGAAGTTCTCATGAGTCCCTGCTTGCATTGCATCTTTTGCTAGAATAGCTCACAGAACTCAGGGAAACACTTACATATGTTTACCACTTTATTATATAATAAAAGATATGATAAAACATATAAATGAATGGCCAGATGAAGAGACACATAGGGTAAGATCTTAAAGGGTCCCAAGCATAGGAACTTCTGACAGTATGGAGTTAGGGTGTGTCACCCTCCTGGAATGTGGATGTGTTCACCAATACAGAAGCCCTCTGAGCCCGGTACTTTTGGAATTTTTATCTAAGCTTCACCATGTAAGCATGTTTGACCATTAACTCCATTTCCAGCCCCTCTCCTCTTCTGTGTGATGGGGGTGGGGATGAAAGTTCCTAGTCTAATCATGGCTTGGTCTTTCCACTGACCAGCCCCTCCCTAGAAGCCCACCAAAAGTTGCCTCATTAAAAGACATTGTTATCACCTAAGAAATTCCATGAGATTTAGGAGCTTTGTGTAAGGAACCAGGATCAAAGGCCAAATATTAGAAAAAATGAGAGCCTAGAGGTCTTATAATTTAGAAAATTACAAAGGTTTTGAAGCTCTATGCTCGGAGCCAGAGTCAGAGACCAATATATATATCATATCACATTCACATTTTCATCTTTTCCCATCAATTCATGTATCAAATACCATACAATGCACTGACCATATTCTAGGTACTGCACATGACCCTGGAGATCCAGAAGTTAACAAACTAGTCCAAAATAATTGCACTGAAAGGAAATTACATTTTAGTAAGGGAAGATAGGTGGTAAAATAAAGTGTAACTAAAATGGTGCATTCCGCTATGGATAAAAATACTGTCAGAAAGGGTTGATAGGAAGTCCAGATATGTGGAGATGTAATTTTAAGTAGAGTCATCAGGGAAGGCTTTATAAAATCCATATTGTTTACTCTTTACTCTTTGTACAATTAGCTGTAGCACTTAATTTTTAAAGTATAATATATATTTCTGTAGCTATTGCAGTTACCTTTAAACATGGTTCATTGATCCAGCAGACATATATTCTAAAAGTTAATCATAAACAGATGCTTTGGAAATGTAATCCTTTTGGGGAGTGGGTAAGAAAGTTGGTGATTTTTATTTTTAAATAATAGGCTTCATTTCTTAGGTACACTTGGGTATATAGAAAAATGAAACAGATAGTACAGAGAGTTCCCAAATACTCCCTCTTCCTGTCTTCAGTTTTCCCTATTATTAATATCTTACATTGGTGTGATACATTTGTTGCCATCAGTGAACCCATACTGACACATCATAATTAACTAAATTCCATACTTTACATTAGGACTCACTCCTTCTGTGGTACAGTTCTTTGTATAATGTATGTGCTCAATATTAATAGTGTCATACAGAATAGTTTCACTGCCCCCCAAATAATCTGTACTTCACTTATTTATCACTTCCCCTTCATCTCTAACCCCTGGTAATCACTGACCTCGTTACCTTCTCTATAGTTAGGTCTTTTCCAGAATGTCATACAGGTAGGATCAAACAGATTTCCAGACTGGCCTGTTTCACTTAGTGGTATGCATTTAAGTTTCCCCCATGTTTTGTGTCTGAATAGCTCCTTTTTAATCACTGAAAAATATTCCATTGTATGGATGTACTTAGTTTATTTATCCATTCACCTATGAAAGAATATCTTAGTTCCCAAACTTGGCTATTATGATAAAAACTGCTTATTATCATGTGTGTGACTATTTTTATATGGACTCAAGTTTTCAATTCTTTTGGACAAATAGGTAGGAGAGTGGATCACGTGCTAAAACAATGTTTTGTTTTGTAAGAAACTGTGTCTTCAATGTGGCTGTACCGTCTTTCATTCCCCCCAGCAATGAATGGGATTTCCTGTTGGTACACATCCTCACCAGAATTCAGGATTATCACTGTGTTTGATTTTAGACATATGAGACCATCCATGTATGTAGCAGTATTTGATTATTGTTTTAATTTGTAGTTCCCGAATGGCATAAAATGTTGAACATCTTTTCCATGGTTATTTGTCATTGATGTATCTTCTTTGTTTAGATGTCTGTTAAGATTGTTGCCTACTTTTTGATTGCCTACTTTTTCAGTTGGGTTGTTTTCTTACTGTTGACAATTAAGAGATTTTTAAATAAATATTTTGAATACAAGACCTTAGTCATATATGTGCTTTTCAAATACATTCTCCAAGTCTACGGCCTCTCTTTTTATTCTCTTAAATTGTTTTTTTACAGAGTAGTTTTTTTTTTTAATGGAGTCTAACTTACCAATTTGTTCTTTTATGGGTTATGCTTCTGGTATTGTATCTAAAAACTCACTGCTGAACCCAATGTCACCTAGATTTTCTCCTGTTATCTTCTAGAAGTTTCATAGTTATGATTTACAAATAGGTCTGTGAGTTAATTTTTGTGATAAGTGTAAGGTCTATCTCTAGATTCTTTCTTTTATTCTTTTTGTGAATGTCAATTTCCAGTTTTTCTAGTGACGTTTGTTAAGATTTCTGCAATCAATGGCCTTTGCCCCTTTGTCAAAGATAAATTGACTAAATTTGTGTGGGTCTATTTCTGGGCTATCTAGTCTGTTCCACTGATCTTTTATACTACTCTTTCACCACCATCACACTGTCTTGACTACTGTTGCTTTCTATTAACACATGCAGTTGGGTCATGTCAGTCTTCCAACTCTGTTTTCTTCAATGTTGTATTGGCTATTCTGTCTCTTTCTCCTTTCCATAGAAATTTTAGAATCAAGTTGCTTATATCACAATGTAACTTTTGGGGAGCTTTGGAAGATTGAATGAATTTATAGATTAAACTGGGAAGAAGTGATATCATAATCAAGTCTTCCTATCTATGAATAGGAATATGTTTCCATTTATTTAGATATTATTTGATTTCTTTCACAGAATTTCATAAGTTTTCCTCATATACATCTTGTATATATTTTGTTAGAGTTGTATCTACATATTTCACAAAAGGTTTTTTTGGTGCTAATGTAAAGGGCATTGTGTTTTAAATATCAAAGTCTAATTGTTTATTGCTTGTGTATAGGAAAGCAATTGACTTTTGTATATTAAGCTCATATTCTGCAGCCTTGCTATAATCACTAAATAGCTTCCAGAGTTTTTGGCTGATTCATTGTGATTTTCTACGTTTATAATCATGTCATCCATAAACAAAGAGTTTTAATTCTTCTTTTCAATCTGTATATTTTTATTTCCTTTTCTGTTTTTTTTTTTGCATTAGCTAGGACTTTCATTATTATGCTGAATAGGATATTGGCAAGAGAAGACATCTTTTTCTTGTTCCTGATCTTAGTAAGAAGCTTCTAGTTTCTCATCACTAAATATGATGTTAGCTGTAAGTATTTTGTAGATGTTCTTTAGCACTTTGAGGAATTTGCCCTCTATCCTAGTTTTCTGACAGTTTTTTATTATGTAAGTGTTGTATTTTATAAATGCTGTTTCTGCATCTATCTATATGATCATGTAATTTCTGTTCTTTAGCATATTGATATTATGTATTCCATTAATTGATGTTTGAATGTAGAGCCAATCTTGCATTCTTGGAATAAATCCAAGTTGGTCATGGTATATAATTATTTTCATATACATTTTGATTCAGTTTGTCAAGGAATTGTGTTAAGAATGTTGCTTCCATAACCATGAGAGATATTGGGCTGTAGTTTCACTTTCTTATAATATTTTTATCTGGTTTTAGCAGTAGGGTAATGTTGGCCTCATAGAATGAGTTTAGGATGTGTTCGCTCTGCTTCTATTTCCTCAAAGAAATTGCAGAAAATTGGAATGATTTCTTCCTCAGATGCTTCATCGAATTCACCAGTGAAATCATCTGTGCTTGGTACTTTCTATTTTAGAAGGCTATTGACTATTAATTTTAGAGTAATTTCTTATTTCTCTTTATTTAATTGGTTTTGGTAGTTGTGGCTATCCAGCAATTGGTCCACTTCATCTAGTTATCAAATCTGTGGGCATAAAGTTGTTCATAATGTTCTTTTATTTAACTTCTAATATCCATGGGACTGGTAGTGATGGCATTATTTTATTTGTTAAACTAGTAATTTTTGTCTTCTATCTTTTATTAGTTATCCAGGTTAGGAGTTTATCAATATTATTGATCTTTTTAAAGAACAAACTTTTGGTTCTTTGATTTTCTCTATTGTTTTCCTGTTATCAATTTCATGGATATCTACTCTGATTTTTATTACTTCTGTTCTCTTGCCTACTTTGGATTTAATTTGCTCTTATTTTCTAATTTCTTAATGAGGTTGCTGAAATTATTAACTTTAGATCTTTCTTTTTTTCTAATACATGCATTCAGTGTTATAATTTTCTTCTAAACACTGCTTTCGCTGCATCCCAAAATATTGGTAGGTTACATTTTCATTTCTATTTTGTTCAAAGTATTTTAAAATTTTCCCTTGAGATTCCTTCTTTGATACAAGTGTTATTTATGAGTGTGTTGTTTAATCTCCCAATGTTTAGTCATTTGCCAGCTGTCTTTCTGTTATTAATTTCTAGTTTAATTCCATAGTGGTCTGAGAGCATACTTTGTATGATGTCCATTCTTTTAAATTTGTTAATATGAGTTTTATGGCTCAGAATGTGGTTTCTCTTCATGAATGTTCCAATAGAAATGGAATGATTTTTGAGCCCTGTGAAGCATGAAGAATGTCTAAGAAGGCCTTGAATTGCATCATTGTAACTGGCACAACACTGAGCTCCTATTAGTACTGATTAAACTCTGTTGAATTCAAATGAGTAAATCTAAAGCTAATTTGTGAACCTGGTTCACAATTAAAATCATTTTAAATTAAATAATCTATGTAGTCTATAGAAAAATTAATTATTGTATTCATGCATTTCTTGTGGCTACCAGTCATAGTCAGTTTAGGCTTATGTATCATTATAGAGAATAAGGACCTTAATCCCACAGAAAAATTGTAGAAACAATGCAAAAGAACATGCCTCAAAGTTATTCTACCTGATGGTAAAGATAACTATAGCATGTTTCATGGGATATGGAAAGTCAGTGTTTCAGGGCTGCTGACAGTGTCCACTCCTTGCACTTCAGGCTGGCAGTTCAATTTGCACCAGTTCCAGGAACAAAAGCCTTCAAGCATTTGGAAATTGCACACTGAAAGATCTGTGAGTTATACATGATGCAAGGATAATATCCACCATTTGCCACAAGAAAGAATCATCTATGTAGTTTTTTGTGCTAAGTAAGAAGCTACACAAACCCTAGTTAACTAACATCAAATGGAGATTGGAATGATGAGATGGTTACAAGGTAGATGAGACCATGAATATGATTTTTTTTTAGCGAAAATGTATGTAGGCTCCACTTGACCTAAATATCCAAGCACTTTCTTTTATAATATTCATTTTTGTTTCCAGGTATATGATTTTACATTTTCTACTATATTTCCCTTCTGCATTTCAATTCTTGTTTAACAATGTTGATTTAATACTAAATAATTAAAACAAGAATTACTGAGCTCTTTTAATGAAATAAATACAATTTCCTTGTCACATTTTGTTTCTCTTAAGTTCACTGCACCCCATTTTTGAGAATATAAAGTTATATTTCCCAGTGTGACAAAGGAAAAAAATAACTTTAAAATTTTTATTTTATAATTTTAATATAAAAGTCCTCGCATTTAAATGATATATTTAAAATAAATTTGGGAAATTTTTCTTAAATTTTAATTGAAGCAACTTACTGTTTAAATTTTTTGAAATAAATATTGTATATGTTGTTTAAACAGAAATACAAATGGTATAACTATTCCCTCATTTTCATTATGTAGATTTTTTCATTATTCTATAATGAATTCTACTATAAAATATTAAATACAACAGTTTTCATTTTGGGATTTACATTTGGTACTTTTATACAGTCATTTTTGTAATTTTTGATGAATACTTTATATTTTATACAGCTGTTTAAGATTGGACCATGTAAAAATTGATTTAGCAAATATGTTGTCAAGCAGGTGAATGAAAAATCTTTAGAATGCATTGTATATTTTTATAATACATAGTTTAAGCTTTCATAAAATTCTCACAATAAAATATATGAATCTTTAACTTTTTATTTATCAACTAAAAATTTCAACATTTGAAGTAAGAGTTCCTTTTGATTATAAATTCTTTGTGAATATATGTTGAGACACTGCATTAATAAGAAAAACTTTATGTATGTATGTATTTTTTCTACCCTTTTAAAAGGAATCCTGGCCAATTAGATGTTTTCTACATAAAAAAAAACTCTCAGCAGAGTTATTATTACAATATCCTTTGCAGAAGCTCTTCAAAATCTTAGGCAAAGCAGATTTATGAAGGATAATTTTTAAGATAAGTCAGTATTTTTTTATTTAACTAAAATATTTCAACTTAAGCTATTGATAAAACTTACCAACACAGTCTGGGCACAGTTTTACTAACAGGCATTTACTTTCATCTTTCAAATCGATTATAGGGCTTTATGTAATCCATATATACAGATAGCTAGAGGATTCACAAAGAAGTTCTGTGGAAAATAGAAAACCAGTTCTTAGATAAGAAGGGTTCCTCAATTTAAATATTGTAGTAAAAAGTCTGTCTTTGTGAGTTACTGTGAAAAATCAACCATAAAAAATGAATTTTCCTTTTTACTTGAGACATGTTTACATATTCTTTCAGTGTGGAAAAAAGAATATCTTTGTAGCTTTACTGATATACTCCCAAAACATCACAAAAATACAAAAGAAAAAGCTAAGACTTTTTAATCAAAACTGTACAATGAAAATGCTTTCATAATGCAGACTCAATTATTATTTACCAATGAATTTTTGTCAGGTAATTTCATCAACCACTCCACCCGCATTTGACAGAAAGACTGCCTTTTAAAAACTGACAAACGATTTTGAATAGTCTGACAGCATTTGGGTTATTTCAACAAAGAAAGATTAAATAATATATTACTAGTGCTGCTATTGAGGATAATTAGTATTTTCATTAAAAAAAAGTAACAAATAAAGTGAAATTCCATGTTATTTTCTGTCATGTCTCCACAGGAAATAAAAGTTAATTTCAGCTGGTGATTTTTTCATACACATATGTATGTCATGGCTTTGTGTCCATCAACTGTGAAAAAAAAGCAATGAAGGATTATCTAGTGATATTTTAAAGCAAATATCTGAAAGAGTACTTCCTTAAATTGGAAATAATTTCACCAACAACCTATAACTGAAAAGAATGAGAAATGAAAGAAGTTATTTTTCTCACCAATTCCTTTCCTAAAAACAGAAGACTAGTGACTCTTTGTTTTACCCATAATAAGAGATTTTGCAGATCTGGATGTTAAAAATCTGAAATATTCAAAATATTTTCCTTAGAAATGCTTTAAAGTTAGAATAAATATATATATATATGTATGTGTGTGTGTGTATACACACCTTTGTGTCATTAACTCATATAATAATAGCAATAACCTAGTGCTGTTACTTGCAAGACAACTAAAATACAAGTGATTGGCATAATGTGACTTTTGCTGTTTATACCACTTTGTATGTTTGGCAATCCCCTTTTTCATCTTAGTGAACAGAAAAGTTACCTTACAGAGACCTGAAACCTTGCATTATTTCTACTTAAATATTAAAAGTTTTTTTTTAATTCAATACCAGTGAAATTCTGAAATCTAACAATTTCCTCTCAGCAACAACATCATATAGTGTGGTTCCAAAAGATACTGAATACCATCACTGAGCTCTTTCTCTTTAATAACCTGTTCATGTATGTTGGGTGTTTATTTAAGTCATATAATACATATTTTTATAATCCTCTGGTTATTTTCTAGAATGAGAAACTCACAGAAATTATGTGATCATGTGTTTTTAAATGTATGAAACATTGGACATAATTCAGATATTACAATGCCCCTTTTAAAGCCACCATGTTAGGTCACAGAGAAAAATAGTGAGATGTTTTTCTTTATCCTCTACCTCATAATAGTTCAGTGATGTAGGCCAAATTGCTGCACTTCCATGATCCTCTATATTTCCTTTGTTAATACAAAATATTAACTAAATCATAGTATTGTAAGAATTTAATTCACTATTTGTAACACTATTTGTAAATGTGGTTTATAAATTGAAAAGAGCTATAAACATGTAAATTGTATACACACATACACAAAACTCACACATACATATAATTATATATGTATTCCTGAATGTGTGGCTGATTCCAAAAACTTATGTGAAAAATTAAATGAAATATTAGACTATTTCATTGCTTTTTTCAAATTTGAAAACTTTCAAAACAAAGAGCTCTACAAATTATTTTCAAATTTTGACATATGAAGAATATGATTTAGCTCTCCCAAGCAGATGCCGAAAACATTGAAAACAAAATTATATTCTTCCCAACTATGTAATCAGAGGCTAAGAATAAATTAATAGAATTGTGGTTCTGTTTCCAGCATGACTTATTGCAAATGTTAAAAATTTATGGAAAATATAAATAATATATATTTTTTTAAATACTTTTTTCAGTAAGAAATATGCTCTTCCTCTGGGATTATGAGATGTGGATTCCAATTCTTAGGCAGGCCAAGGCCAATAAACCACCATCCTGTCCATAATGTAGGAAACTCAATGATTAGGTAACAGCATTTTCCTAAGGGATACATGTCAATGAATTTCCATTTTAGAAAAGAAAGCATTAAGATAAGCTTGTTAATAGTTAATTTTACCTTTAATTTATTCTCTTATTCTTTTTATCATATCTCATATACTCAAGAGAAGTGAAATGGAATGAAAAGTTCCTTTGCTTTCTTGATGCTAGCTATAAAAAGCCATAAAACGGTTTTCTAATAAAACTTTACAAATGTGTAAAAAAATCTTTATCCAGTTCTTTTTACATATTATACATAACCATCAATTTATTGATGTAATAATGTTCATTAGAGTATTTAGGGTAACATCTTGGCTGCTGAAAAACACATCTGACTAAAAAGTATAAGTAAATATATCATGGTAGTTTATTTTTCTATCAGAGAACATTTCAAGCACTAGTAGCTGAGACCTAGAACCTAGCCCTGTGGATTACAGATCTAGGATCCGTCTTTTGCGTGTCTTAGTATCCATCCATATGTTTTGCTTTTTTTTTTTTTTCTGTCCAGAAAGTCTTATCACCATATGTGTATTTCTACCAGTAGAAATGGGCTAAGGAGAAAAATAAGGCAATGCTTTTTTTTCTTTTTTAAGAGTCAGATAACATAGTTGCCTACACAATCTTTACTTCATCACTCAGGCCAGATTCTAGCTACATAATCTAATTGCTAGATAATTTCTACTTGCATATTCATGTGCCCAGCCCTAGCTAATATTTCCATTGCCATAAAGAGTGGGCAATGAATGTCACAAAATAACTCACCATTTCTGCCAAAGTGATAAACACAATCCAAAACGTAGGGTTGATCTGAGTCTATTACTGTCTCTTAGTGTTGACAATTTTACTACAATCACAATAAAAATGGAATCTGCATGTGTGTTTCCAAATCCAGAATTGTTTCATTCTTATAAATTGAAGCAAAGATGAATTTTACAAGTAAATTTCCTTTACTTTAGATGTTTTAACCCAAACAAGTGTGTGTGTATACATGTATGGCACACAATATGTATTACATAAGCAGACATATATGGAAGATGCATCTATGGGATGCATAATTAATGGACCAAATTGAAATAGAAATTTGCATGTGGGATGCCTGGTATCATAAAAAGTAATACAAAATAAGCAGAACGCTCAGAAAAATAAATTGCTGTTTCAATATTATCTATTCAATATTGTCAAATGCTTAATAATGCTGTCTTAAAAAAGGCTCTTCTTATATCCATTTTAGCCATTTCACAATTCAAATCAATCATATATTTTTTTAATTTACATTTTTACTTTATTACTGCAATCAAATGACTCTTTTCAAAAAGATGTATTGATCCCATAAGCAAATGCATTGCGTTAAGAAGGATGCTTGGAAAAGCCTAAGGGAGTAAAAGAAACACCACATGAGGTGGCTGAATCTGTCAGGTAATGTTTGGGTTCCTCTAAAAGTTTCTCTAATATCCATAGATGTGGGTCAATATCAAACATAAATTAAGCATATCAAACAAAAGGAGAAAGAAGTCATGTTAGGAGAATGATAAGCAGTAATCTCTGGTTTCATTTTCACAGACCCTAATATTTACAAATGAAACTGTATGAGTAAACACTACTAATAATTAATGTATCAAGGGTAACAAGAATAGTGCAGATGTTTCTTGCATTTCATTCTTCTTAATTTTGCTTCTGACTGATTCCCATTAAATGCTAAATGATTAGCTAGATGTTTAGATAAAGAAGGTATCCTTTGAAAGTGTTCTTCACGAGACTGCTGATAATTTCAAATGGAGAAAATAGTAGTAGTGTAAAAAAATACTCATTGAATGGGTTTTCTTGTATGTTCACAGAGTATATGAGGGCGGGAGCATATAGTAGAGAAACGGCACAGGTTGTCAGACTTCACTGATACTGTTTTCCTTACCAACTCTTATATAAATCCGGAAACTTGATTGTAAAGAAACAAAAAGGCAAGGTTTTTTTGAGGGTACTAATGAATCTTGGGAATCACCTTACTCTAATGATAGCTGGGCTACTTAGCAAATGAAACAACGTCAGGCAGCTGTTCTCTTCATCTCTTTGCTCTGGAGCCACATGGTCTGTTTCCTTTCTGCTCTCTTTTCAGTCTCATGTCTATATACCACTTTCCTTTGAAAAATTCTTACTTTCTGCCCTGGATAATGTGGTTTGCATGTGACTTAGGGAAAAGATTTTGACTCAGCAGTGCTCTATCTCACTATGATTCTTAACTCCAGATCCCTGTGTTGTTTGGTTAGGTACTGTGAGTTACTCATTCAGAATACTTCTCAATTCTTTTCTCAATTTCCTTCCTCTGCTATAGATTGAAAAATCAAGAACATAATTTTTCACTTCCTTTTAAGCTCTGGGCATAAAGGAAATGGATGCGAGCAGAGGAGAAATAATGGTTATCACTAATGAGGCTCAAAGTCCACAATCACTTTCCTTTGAACCCTGCAGGCATCATTGTTTAGTTACCAGTTTTCAAATGACAGTAATAATACTCTGCCAACCATGTGAGATTGCAAATATTGCATTATTAGAAAAAAATAATTCTTTTTAAAAAAGTTTGACAAAACACTAATAAGAAAGAGATTGCCAGTGTGGAAATTACTATTCTTTTATATTCTATGTTTTAAATATTTTTATACTTCTCATTTTTTATATTTTATATTTTAGTGTAAACCTTGAGTGCAAACCATTAATCCTTCATCCTTCCAATTAATACATTGGAAATTTTTCTGACAAATATAATTAATTAGATTCTAGGAAAACATAATCCATTCATTTAACATTTACTGAGAATTGATAATAACTCATTTACTATGCTTGTTGACTTGGTCTTTGCCCTGAAGGAGTTCAATGAAAACAAAAGTATATCAGTGATAATATGTTATAAATATAGTGATAATATGGTTAATCAATATAAAGTAATTCATTCTGCTTATCAAAAAACTGTCCACAGAAGTGACACTTTTAAACTGACTTCCTAATGCATTCATTAAGAATCACTGGATGGAGAAGTGTTAGGGTTGGGGAGGGCCAGCAGAGGCATTCCAGGCAAAAGCAGTAAAATGATTAAGGTTCAGTTACCTGAAGTTACTCTGTGTTAAAGAACTGGAATTTTCTCTATTTATCTTTATGTAACAACGAAAGTTAGGGAGTGGCAGAAGAGCAACCTAGAAAATTAGGTTGGTGTCAGACTGTAAAAGAACTTGAAGGTCTTGTTGAGGAGGGTTAATTATCTCTTTTCCTGTTGATAGTGAGGAGTATTAGAGACAAAACTGCAAGACACATAAATAGATGATGACTTTTAGAAGAGAACTGTGTTAGTCATTTGTTCTGTTTTACATACTGTCTCACCCCTGCTCTCTTGGCATAACAGTGGGGGCTACACGCTTTCCCCGGCTCCCTTGCCTAATGACTTCTGGCTAGGTTCAGTGAATAGAGACACCTGGAGGAGATTTGTACATGGAAGGAAATTTGAACAGTAGGTGTTTCTTACACGTTTCCTCCTTGAGCAGCATCTCTGGCAGAAGCTGAGACTCTTCTACATTTCTGGGTCCCCCACAAACATGCTCTGTGGTGCCAGCTCAGGATGGACACATCCACTAGGACCCCACCGATCACCAAGAGCTCTACCTCCTTGAAGATGGTACCACCACCTCCTCCCTAGGCTTCTTCAGTTCTAAGATGGGTAAGGGCCTCCTGTAGTTGTTAAAATGGAGAAGTCTTTATTCTCCCCAAATTGTCCTTTCCCTCATATAAATTCTGGAATTAAAAATTTTTTCTCTTATTAAATTCCCTCTTTTGAATTACCTAGCATGCATTTGTTTGCCTGACTACACCCTGATACAGAAAAAAGTCAGATAGCTGTAAAAGGAAATAAATTTAAAACTTTTGCCATCATTTTTAAATGCTTTGGATGAGTCATGTAATAAGCAACTTCTTACTTGAAGCTGTCATCATGGGAATGATCCTAAAGTCAAACTCAGGCATTGAATCATTAGAAGTTTAAAAAAGAAAAGATTTCTTCTTTCTCTTTTGCCAGTCTCTCCATTAAAGCCCCTGCAGAACCTAACTAATATTTTAATGTCACTGGGTGCTACTTGGGAAATATCAATACAAACAACAAAAATAAGACTCTTATTTTCCTGTTTTCTTCTTTGTTTGTATTTCTTTTTCACATTAATCCACTTTTTTACAGAGATCTCAAAAAAACGAGAAAGTTGTTTATAATTTAAAACCTGAAGTCAAAAAATGTAATGGCTCAATGGTTAAAACAGACAAGTGCTTCAGGCTCACCTGGCTTTGCTTTTTTTTTTTTCCCCTGCTCTTTTTATTTAAGTTCATTTTGATATCATTAATCTACAATTAAATGAGCAATATTATGGTGATTACACTACCCCCTTCATCAGGTCCCCCCCACCAACCCCATTATAGTCACTGTCCATCAGCATAGTGAGATGCTATAGAGTCACTACTTGTCTTCTCTGAGTTGCATAGCCCTCCCCGTGCCCCCCCAACATTATATCTGCTAATCGCAATGGCCCTTTTTCCCCCTTGTCCCTCCCTTCCCACCCATCGTCCCCAATGGATAAAGAAGATGTGATACATATACACAATGGAATATTATTCAGCTATAAGAAGAAAACAAATCCTACCATTTGCAACAACATGGATGGAGCTAGAGGGTATTATGCTCAGTGAAATAAGCCAAGCCGAAAAAGACAAGTACCAAATGATTTCACCTGGCTTTGTTTTCAAGACAAAACTGTTTATCCCAGTTGTGGTACAGGTGTAATATAAACACATCAGTAGTGACAACATATTTTATGCTTATCTTTTAAGTCATTGTTGTCACCACTATATTTATAAAGTGAATTTAGGAACTTTCCCACAGAGAAGGCAGCTGAGTTGACAGACAGCAGAAGAAAGTTATTTGTATAAAGTTAGATATTAGGATCTATTTAAAAATAGAAATTGTATGAATCATTTTATTTCTATTAATTTTTATCAAATTGATTAAGTACAAAATCATAAACATTTCAGGCTTAGAGAAGCTCTTATATTAATCTTTATCTTTGAAAATACATATTTGACTTTCTGAGACAGTATTTTTTACTTAATACCTGTAAGTTTTAATAAAATTACATGGCCCCCCTCTCAAATAATAACTTATCTTCTTTCATATTATATAAGTAAAAAAGTTTAAACGTGAGATCAACATAGTTTAGATAGGCAGATATAGGGGTAGTTTGGTAAATTTAACTTCGTTAAGTTTTATGTAATTGTTTAATGTGAAATATAATTTTAAAAGCATTCTAGTAATTCATTTCACTTCCTAAAACATTAATCTCAGAACACACAATAGAATATATAAATTTTAACCACTGGTCCTTTAGATTTCTGTTTTTTAATTAAACTTAGAGTTTCCTTTTGAAAACAATGTATAAATGTTCCAAACGTTTCCATGATGAACTATCCACCACAAATGACTGATGCTTTGTTGGGAAGTGTCTCAAGCAGAGGGCTTTCCATCTGCACGTAGACATTTGTGTGTGGGGGTGATAGTATTGATCTACTGCATAACATTTTCATTTTTCACTTTAATTTTCAATTCCAATAATGGAATAATGGTGCTTTTTTTTGTACATAATAATCATATTCCAAGTTCCATGTCTTAGCAAAATATATGGACAGAGAAATAGGTAAAGTTTTGGTCATAAAACTTGACTGTAAAAATCAGACAAATGTTCCTTCCTTCCTACCAGGTTTAAGTAATCCTGGGAAATTGTATACCAATAGAAGGAGAAAAACTTAAGTGACATATTATAAATCCCCAAAATGTGCTCTATAAACAAAAAATGCATTTTAAATTATATACGCATACACATATATATCTGTACCTGTATCTACTGCTTCTCTGTGTGTGTGTGTATGTGTGTGTGTGTGTTGGGAGGGTGTTTGTACAGTTTAGAGGCTGTTCGATTTTCTTTTGTAGATCAGTTTACTTTCTTTAAATTTTAAATTCAAAATATAAACAATAAGTCCTTTTACCTTCCATGTAGATTATAAAGACATGGTGCCATCTATAACAGTTTATTCTATTTAGAACACCTGTAGAAATAAGAAATATCAGTATTAATCTAGTGACTAATATTTCAAAATCAGTTATGTTAATATACTATTTCAATGATGGAACAGAGGTGCTTTGGAATCTCTTCTTTTCTGCTGATGTAAACATGACAGCCATGTTTTTAATCACAAAATATTTCAAGCCGTGTTTTTGTTTAAATATAGGAATTTTTCTAATGGTTATTAAAGGAATATGAGTAGACATTGACAAATAAAAAGCTCTAGAGACCAAGAGATCTCTGAAAAAAAAAAGGTTTATTATAGAGCTTTCACTGAGACCTGGGACAGGAAATTTCTGCTTCTTCAGCAGCAAAGCCAGTTAATAGAAACAACTAGTCCATCAGACTGAAGAAACAGGGCACATGTATGAGGAATCTCAAAAAAAGAAAGTTCATTAAATTCACATTGGCCACAAATAATGAAGGCAGGCTAATTCAAAACAGGGCAAGTCTGGGGATAGGTGGTTAGTCCATATAGAAGGCTCATGGATTGGTTGTGGATGATGGTCAGACACTGATCATGCACAAGGGGGTTGCAGTGGTTCTGGGGAACTTCTAGATGCTTGTTGAAATGACTTGATCCAGGAATGTGGAGTTTCTGGTTAGCTCCAGCCTGTGGCTGTTGACCGATAACCTTCCCTCGCCTGTTTCTCTCATTCTCTAGCACTAATGTCACTTAATTTAGAACATTTCAGAATTTTTCCTTGTCAACCTATACAGGTATGTACAAAAACCAGCATCTGTTTGCATACTGTTATTGATGAAGTACCATAAATTATTATTCCCCCAAAACACCAGACCATGATTATTTTTCTCACTGCTACATGCCTGCAATTAACATAGTACCTAATGTAACATAGATACTTTAATCAATATTTTTTAAATTCGTGTGTAATATACCTCCTCCAATTTCTGTCTCTTATGTCTCCAATTTATGACTGACATGAGTCAACATAGGTGAAATCACAAGCCATAACTTCACTATATTTATGCCCTTATAAAGGGCCTTCAGTGACTTTGTCTTGGATAATTAGGAGATGGACATATAGATGTGCCAGTATTATCACAACTAAGCTAAGGAGGAAAAAACTTCAAAGCCACTTTGTGATTTATTTGAAGGAAAATAAGTGTTAAGAATATTTTTTGAGAATTCTTAAAATTCAGTGTTCTTTACATATAGAAAAGCAATGTTTTCAAACCATATCAAATTGTAACATTAGTAAATCAAGCCTTATATAACTGCAATTTTATGAAAGCTTAAGAATGACAATGAAAGTTTTAACTTCAAAAATATCAATTTCCCATATAAAAACAGGAGTTTGTTATGTTACAGTGTTTTTCTCACACAAATACATCTGCTTTCCAGTAGGAATGGTCAATTCCATTATTAGCAATTTGGAATTTTGAATTACTTACTCACTAAAATTTATTGTAATCCTAACTGAATACTTGCAGCATTTTGCAGTAATTTGTGGACATGAATAGAATGATGAAAAATTTGAGTGTCTAACTAAAGGAAGGATTAAAACCATATGATCATCTCAATAGATGCTGAAAAAGTATTTGTCAAAGTTAACACCTCTTCATGATAAAACTCTCAACAAAATAGGTACAGAGGGAACATACCTTAACATAATAAAGGCCACTTACAACAAACCCACAGCTAACATTATACTCAATGGCAAAAACTGAAGCCTTTCCTGTAAGATCAGGAATAAGACAAGGATGTCCACTTTTTCCACTTTTATTCAACATAGAACTGGAGATTCCAGCCATGGCAATCAGACAAGTTAAAGAGATAAAAAGGCATCCAAATTGATAAGTAAGAAGTAAAACTGTCACTATTTGCAGATGACATGATAGCATATATAGAAAACCCTAAAGAATCCACCAAAAAGCTATTAGCACTAATAACTGGATGCAAGCAAAGTTACAGGATACAAAACCAATATACACAAATCTGTTACATTCCTATACACTAATAACAAATTAGCAGAAAGAGAAATGAGGAAAACAATTCCATTTACAGTCACATCAAAAAGAATAAAAAATACTTAGAAATAAACCTAACCAAGAAGGTAAAAGACCTATACCCTGAAAACTGTAAGACTGATGAGAGAAATTAAAGAGACACAAATAAATGGAAATCTATCACATGCTCATGGATAGGAAGAATTAATATTGTCACAATGGCCATCCTGCCCAAAGCAATTTACAGATTCAATGCAATCCCTACCAAAATGCCAGTAACATTTTTCAATGAACTAGAGCAAATAATCCTAAAATTCATATGGAACCACAAAAGAGCCCAAATAGCAATCTTGATAAAGAACAAAGCTGGGGGTATTACACTCCCTGACTTCAATCTATTCTACAAAGCTACAGTAATCAAAACAGTATGGTACTGGCACAATATCAGACCCATAGATCAGTGGAACAGAATAGAGGGACCCAGAAATAAACCCATGCATATATGATCAATTAATAAATGATAAAGGAGCCATAAATATATAGTGGGGAAAATACAGTCTCTTCAATAACTGGTTTTGGAGAATTGGACACATACATGCAAAAGAATGAAACTAGATTACTCCCTAATCCCATACACAAAAATAAACTCAGAATGGATTAAAGACCTAAATGTAAGACACGAAACCATAAAACTCTTAAAGGAAAAACTCAGGCAAATCTCTTAAACATAAAAGTGAACAATTTTTTCAAGACAAATTTCCCTGAACTAGGGAAACTAAATAAAAAATGAACAAGTGGGACTAAATCAAACTAAAAAGCTTATGCTCAGCAAAGGACACCATTGTCTGAACAAATAGGCAAGGTATAGTATGAGGGAATATATTAATAAATTGTTTATCCCATAAGGTGTTAATATCCAAAATATATAAAGAACTCATATACCTCAACACCAAAAAAACAAATAACTTGATTAAAAAAATAGGGAGAGGACCCTAAAAGACATATTTCCAAAGAAGAAATATAGATTGTCAACAGGCACATGAAAAGATGCTACACATCACTAATCATCAGGGAAATGCAAATCAAAACCACAATGAGATAGCACCTCGCACCAGTCACAATGGTCACCACCCAAAAGACAAGAAATAACAAACGTTGGTGAGGATGTGGAGTAAAGCGAACCCTCCTACACTGTTTGTGGGAATGTAAATTGGTGCAGCCACTGTGGAAAGCAGTATGGAGGTTCCCCCAAGAAACTAAAAATAGAAGTACCATATAACCCAGTAACTCCAGTTCTAGGAATTTACCCAAACAAAACAAAATCAGTGATTCGAAATGATATATGTTCTCCTATGTTTATTGCTTCATTATTTACAACAGTCAAGCTATGGAAGCAATCAAAGGGTCCATCAATAGTTGAATGGATAAAGAAGAGGTGGTATGTATACACAATGGAATATTAATCAGCCACAAAAAAGAAAGGGATCCTGCCATTTGGGACAACATGGATGGACCTAGAGGGTATTATGCTAAGTCAAATAAGCCAGGTGGAGAAATTCAAGCACCATGTGATTTCACTTACAAGTAGAATTTAAAAACAAAACAAAACAAAAGGTACAAAACAGCAGTGATTCAGAGACACTGAGAAGTGACTGGTGGTTACCATGGGGGAGGGCATGGAGTTGATAGGAGGGTAGTGTGAGGGGCATAAAGGGGCACAAAAATCTCAGTCATAAGGTAAGTTTGTCAGGGGCATGGAAGTGCAGCATGGAGAATATAGCCAATCATTCTATAACATCTTTTTATGTTGACAGATAGTAACTGCACTAGCTGGGTGAGTATTTAATAATGTGGGTGCTTATTGAACCACTGTGTTGTGTTCTTGAAACCAATATAATATAGTGTATCAACCACACTACAATAAAAAAAAATTGACTAACCTGATGCTCATAATCCCAGCTGAGGTCAAACAAGGTGATTCTCTGCCTTGTTTTAGCTCTCATATGGCAAAGATGCTCTTTGCATTATAATTATTCCTACATTTTTCACCTTTTCTGTTTTTGGTGATAGTGATTCCAGCTGTTTGAGAAGGCTCTTGAGCATAGAGCTAAAGAATTGTATAATTTTTTAAGTGCAAGAAGAGAAAATAAGAATGTTTAGGTAAGCTTCATTAAGGCATGAGTTAACATATTAGCTGGAGTTCAATGTTAATGAATCAACAATGTATATTGAATAAGGTATCTTTAAAAAGAAACACACATAAAACAAGATTATGTATTGATGGGTTGATAAGATGTTTTGGCCACAGGTTTCCAGGAACCCAACCCTGAATTTCCCTTAGGAAAAAGGATTCAGTATTCATTAATTCAGTGTTCATGATGACTTCAGAGAACGTGAACTACAAGAAATAATGAGAATCAATTGTACATCTCTGCTTTATCTTGTGACTCAAATAACTTTGAGCTTTTGCCTGACATGCACATGCTTATTCAAAAACATAAATGCATACGTATACTCTTAACTGTAAGAACACAAATTTGTTTTGTACTTTTATCATAGCTATAAGAAGTTTAAAGCTACATCTGGGTTATCATAACAATGCCTCAACTAGGGTTTTTACCTAGGTCATAGTTATACTACAGCAATTTATGAACAACACCTTGTCAATTCCAAATGATTAAACTTGACAGAAAGGTGAATTATAGTGAATTATTTCATTCTTATTGAAGATGTGGGTAAAATTGTAATATTTCCAGAATCTCTTGCCTGGCCTTAGCACATCTCTGTATCAATAGGTGTTTCCAAGGGATGGAGCGAAGTAGTCCACCTCCATCCATATCAATAGGTGATTACAGGGGGGAGCAAGGGCATATCTGGACCAGAGAGGTTGTGTGGAGCCCCTTTTCTGCAGCCAGGTTGTAAAAGACACGGGCGAGCAGAAGTGGATGACTGTTTGTAAGCAATAAACAAGTTTCTCCCACTTTATTTCTCCTTGACTGATTTCAGTTTCAAAGGTAATTTGCCCCAGGCTGGGAACATATTCCCCGTCTCCCCAGAGTTACAGAAGATAACTATTGAAGCTTCTGTTGGGGATGGAGAAATTTTCTTGAGGTTCTTCCTGCTGGTCTAGGAATCAAATTGCCATGAGACAGTTACCAGGAGAAAAAAAGAAAGTTTAATTATGTAAGAACAGAGAATACAAAAACAGAATCCAAAGCCAGTCAGGGAGAAAGAGGTATATATGTCATCTGAACCAAGAATAAGGGCATGGGGGTGTGAGATTTGAAGGAAAAGGCTTGTAATTCACAGGAATTTGAAAAGAGTAAATGATAGTAAAGAAAATACTTGATAGACCACATAGAAACAATGGGGTGCAGAGAGACATTTGAACAAGCAGGCTTTGTCACACCCCTGCCTGTCTACCACCCTCAGTGTAATATACATTGTAAACACATTGTAATATACTATATATGTGATAGCTCTCCTCCTGGGGCAGCTCTCCATCTAAATTCTTCCCACGCAGTTGTGGTGTGCATGTGCGTGTGCGTGTGTGTGTGCATGAGAGTGTGTGTGTGTTGGGGGCAGGGTGGAAGGGGGAAGGGGTCAAGTTGCAAAGTATTTTCCTGAGACTTTTTGGGCCTTAATGGTTTTCATCTCAGATTAATCTACATGCCAAAGTGGCATATCTTGGAGAGGCCTGCCCTTGGTCCCTACACTTTCAATAAACTAAGCTTCAAGAGATTTTAGAGTAAGACATTAATAACAAGAGAATAAAAAGGACAATTTCCAACCATGAAAGCAATCATATAGGTACCCAGTGAATCAGGACTGTGCTTTCATTCACTGTAGTTCACCAAACAAAATAACCCCCAAATTCAGATTCTATATTATCTAAATGAACTACTTTATAGATCTGCTTTATGTTACTGTGCAATTAATTAGTCCACTGCATGATTTCATATTCACACAACCATGTTTTTTAAACCAAACTGATTAAGAAAATACATTAAGTAATACATATTTTTAAAATTCAATTATTCATAAGCATGTAATTATTTTGAATTATTTTACTTGATATTAATATATAGAATAGTGTTCTATAAACATAGCCTTCAAAAGAGTTCTAATGCCACTTTAGATTTAATTCATGGGAACACATTAACATTTTCAAATTCCATATTCTGTTGCTAATAACTACTTAGCATTCAATGTTCAGTATCTTTGGATTTAAGCTCATAAGGCCTTTTGTATCTCTTCTGAAATTCATTGTTTTGATGTAGCGATGTCAGCCCATTACCTAATTCATCAAAGTGACACTACATTTTAAGAGTACCAAAGTATTAGTCCCTATTTCATGTAGAGATAAAAATCTAGGTAACATTCCAGTCAAGAAAAAAAATTATAGCTTGAAGCTTTCTGTGTAAAGTTTCCATGTCTGTCAATTTGTCATTTTCTAAAAGCACTCCATCGTAAATGAAATTCAATAAGGGCAGACAAAAATATTTTCAAAGCTGTGTGACTCCATTGTACTCAATTAAATATAGCCAACAAAGGTATACAAATATTTAATGAACCATTTACCCATTGAACTTGCCTTTTGTTTGAGAGTTTTTAATCATATGTAAAACAACCTGCTCACTTATGAAATTTATTATTTAATTTTTAATATAGGAAGATTACCAAATATATCTAACTCATATCTTTACCAAAACACATCTGAAAATGTAGTTGGTAAATATTTCCTTCCATATCCTAATAATATAACTTCTGTCTCTATGATATTGGAGGAAATGAAATTGCATCCACTGTGAACATGCTTTCCATATAAATTATTGTGATGAGTCCAACAACTGCTCTCTACCTGCACCATGATCATCCTGTCCAGAGCCACATTCATCTCCTGCCTGGAAGATTGCAGAATCTTATTTTCCAAGGTTCTACTGAAGGTCATCATCAACCAGATGACAGAGATAAGAATGATCCATGTAATGTAAATCAAAGCCACTAATATGCTTGCTTAACATCTAATGGGTTCTCATTATCTTTAGATGGAACTCTGAACCCCTTTACTAGAAGGTACTGTTGTTCCTTGGTACAGCTCAAACCTCAGGATGCAGAACCTCCTCTTTCATTCTTACTTTATTAGATTACAAACACTGATTTTTCTGTTAATGTAACACTCAGGCACATTCAAGCCCTAGGTGTTCATTTTTTTGGCATGCCACTCTTTCCACACTATTCATATATGAATTGTTGCAGCGTCCTCTCTAAAGTACACAACCTGCCAGCTAAGTCACTCTCAGTTCACTCTGTTTATTGATGTTTAGCTTCCTAAGATGTAAGCATGCCCATTTACTTGCTTGACTCATTTTTGCCTCTCGTTCTATTAAAATGTAGGCTTCATGAAGTCAGGGGTCCTGCATTTTTGAAATATTGCAAGATCTCTTGTAAGAAATTTGCATTTTATGTGAATGCACATACTGCACTGGAGAAAACAAAACTAGCTATTCTAAAGAACAGTAGCTTAAAAATATATTCCTCCTGTGCTGGCTTATTTTATTTCACTTAGCATAGATGTCCTCAGTGTTCTTGCATGTTGTGCATATGGCAGGATATCCTTTTTAAGGCTGAATAATATTCTATTATATTTACATACCACATTTTCTTTATTTATACTCTATTATATACTTAAAAAATTGTTGAAGGTAAATCTCATGTTAAGTGTTCCTCCTACCTAAAAAATAGTTCATTCTTCATTTACCAGATCATCCAATGTTTGGATTATAAGCAGATTTCTTTCTACTATTCCTTTTAGTGAGAGGACCCATTGTCCTTTCATCCTGTAGCTTACTCAGTAAGTGAATGTGTTGCCCAGGGGAAGTAAGATTTTTGGTAGTTAAAATACTATTCCTAACATAGACTCTCAGATGTTATATCGTTTTTTTGTTAAACTTAGGAAGGATTTTATTTTAAAGCAATAATATTTTATAAATCTTCATCTAGCAAAAGACTTCAGCTTTTGCCTCTTTGACCCTGCTGTAACAACACAATAAGATTTAATGTTTATATGATCTCACAGAGATTAAAGGAAATTTAATTCATGTAATGAGTTGCCATGTGTTCAGTCTCTTCTTCAGTGCTTTCATCCAAAGAATGAAACAATATTTTAGAGATTCAGTATGTTCTAAAACCAACTACATCATTAATCAGAGGAAAATAAATAAATACAATTTCATAAAACATAAAGGCAAATAGGTCCTGTTTTTCAGGTTCTGTTTGTCAGAGAGCCCTCATAATCTCAGCATATGTGGGTGAAATACTGGTATGAGGCAAGGATTTTTCTAAGACCAGAAGAGTATCCAATAGGTGCTATGCAAATAGAATGAGGTGTTCTTAAATAACCAATCCTAACTACATTAGACAAAGCATGTAAAACACACAGTAGTACTTTTCACTGAGAACTGCTCGATATCCAGAGCGAAAACTGAAATTAAAAGAAAAATAAATAATTATAAAGGAGGAGGGCATCCTTCTATATATTCTTACTGTAAAGGCAGATATATTAGACATTTTAAGCATGCAGGTAACTCCATTTATTTTTTTCTGTGCTAACTGAACTTCTGATTTTAGTTCAGTTTTCCATATAGCTCACGGTGAGAACAGTCACTGATTAGTGACCCTGAATAATCTCTAGTCCTGATAGCTGCCGAAGTTCTGATTATAGAAATACATATTTCTGATTTATTAAATGTGCATTATTTTAGGTTTATTTTGTTTAACTTTTTTTTGTTTTATTTATTTATTTTTTGCTGTATGTGTGTGTGTGTTTTGGGGGCAGGGACAGCATTCCAGAGATGATGCTCATCTCAGGAATAGTGAAAAGACTGAGGCTCTGAATCTCCAGAAGAGAAGGTTAGATCCTATTGATTTCCCCTCTTTTCTTTTCTTTTACCAGCCAGCACCTGCCTTCTTTAGGACACACAAAGACCTTGCTCGTTGCTATTCTATAAAACTTTAGATTGGGGAAAATGATAACACTCTTGTTTTTACAAGAGGGAAAAATGACAATAGTTTAATATTAAGATTTTGAGAGGTCTGACCCCATGGCTGCTTTCATATGATGAGTAAAGCAAGATAATCTGCTAAGAGAAGGCTGGAATTTAAAGATTTATGAAAAATAGAGTCTCCACGAATTATTTTTGAATAATTCTAATGAAGAATGTGGAGAAAAACGGCCAGGAAGTAAAACAAAACAAGGCGAAACTAGAGAGGATGTGACAACAATTTTGAGGAACTATTGAATTTGGTAACCATGGGAGCACAGTAGCGCATTCATTCTTTCTTTAATTTTTTTCTGTAACACACTCTGTCTTGAGAAAATATATAGAAACTCTTGGATCCAATGTTTTCATGTTTAGAATGTTATACTACAGAAATCCTTACACAAATGTACAAATGTACAATTACCGAGGTATATATAAAAGCAATATTTGTAATAGTAAAAAGTCAAAAATAATCAAACATGCATTCTGTAGAACATTATGCTGCGGTTAGAATAATTACGAATCTATAATTTATAGAAAATTATATTTTCATGATCGCATTTTTTTAATATAATTTGTTTTGGTATCATTAATCTACAATTACATGTGCAATATTATGGTTATTAAACTACCCCTTCATCAGGTCCCCCCCACCAACCCCATTACAGTCACTGTCCATCAGCGTAGTGAGATGCTATAGAATCACTACTTGTCTTCTCTGAGTTGTACAGCCCTCCCCGTGGCCCCCAGCATTACGTCTGCTAATCGTAATGCCCCTTTTCCCTCTTATTCCTCCCTTCCTACCCATCTTCCGAAGTCCCTTTCCTTTGGTAACTATTAGTCCGTTCTTGGGTTCTGTGAGTCTGCTGCTGTTTTGTTCCTTCAGTATTTTTTCTTTGTTCTTATACTCCACATATGAGTGAAATCATTTGATACTTGTCTTATTCAGCTTGGCTTATTTCACTGAGCATAGTACCCTCTAGCTCCATCCACGTTGTTGCAAATGGTAGGACTTGTTTTCTTCTTATGGCTGAATAATATTCCATGGTGCATATGTACCACACCTTCTTTATCCATTCATCTACTGATGGACACTTAGGTTGCTTCCATTTCTTGGCTATTGTAAATAGTGCTGCAATAAACATAGGGGTGCATTTGTCCTTTTCAAATTGGGCTGCTGCATTCTTAGGGTAAATTCCTAGGAGTGGAATTCCTGGGTCAAATGGTATTTCTATTTTGAGTTTTTTGAGGAACCTCCATACTGCTTTCCACAATGGTTGAACTAATTTGCAGTCCCACCAGCAGTGTAGGAGGGTTCCCTTTTCTCCACATCCTCGCCAACATTTGTTGTTGTTTGTGTTTTGGATGTTGGCCATCCTCACTGGTGTGAGGTGACATCTCATTGTGGTTTTAATCTGCATTTCTCTGATGATTAGCGATGTGGAGCATCTTTTCATGTGCCTGTTGGCCATCTGAATTTCTTCTTTGGAGAAGTGTCTATTCATGTCCTCTGCCCATTTCCTAATTGGATTATTTGCTTTCTGTTTGTTAAGGTGCATGAGTTCTTTATATATTTTGGATGTCAACCCTTTATCAGATACGTTATATATGAATATATTCTCCCATACAGTAGGATGTGTTTTTGTTTCAATGATGGTGTCCTTTGCTGTACAGAAGCTTTGCAGCTTGATATAGTCCCACTTGTTCATTTTTGCTTTTGTTTCCCTTGCCCGGGGAGATATGTTCATGAAGAAGTCACTCATGTTTATGTCCAAGAGATTTTTGCCTATGTTTTTCTAAGACTTTTATGGTTTCATGACTTACATTCAGGTCTTTGATCCACCTTGAGTTTACCTTTGTGTATGGGGCTAGACAGTAGTCCAGTTTCATTCTCTTACATGTAGCTGTCCAGCTTATCCAACACCAGCTGCTGAAGAGGCTGTCATCTCCCCATTGTATATCCAAGGCTCTTTTATCAAATATTAATTGACTGTATATGTTTGGGTTAATGTTTGAATTTTCTATTCTGTTCCACTGGTCTGTGGGTCTGTTTTTGTGCCAATACCAAATTGTCTTGATTACTGTGGCTTTGTAGTAGAGCTTGAAGTCAGGGAGCGTAATTCCCCCTGTTTTATTCCTCCTTCTCAGGATTGCTTTGGCTATTCGGGGTCTTTTGTGGTTCCATATGAATTTTAGAATTATTTGTTCCAGTTCATTGAAGAAAGCTGTTGGTAGTTTGATAGGGATTACATTGAATCTGTAGATTGCTTTAGGTAGTATAGCCATTTTGACAATATTTATTCTTCCTAGCCAAGAGCATGGGATGAATTTCCATTTGGTAGTGTCCTCTTTAATTTCTCGTATGAGTGTCTTGTTGTTTTCAGAGTACAGGTCTTTCACTTCCTTCGTTAGGCTTATTCCTAGGTATTTTATTCTTTTTGATGCAATTGTGAATGGAATTGTTTTTCAGATTTCTCTTTCTGTTAGTTCATCCTTAGTGTATACGAAAGCAATAGATTTCTGTGTGTTAATTTTGTATCCTGCAACTTTGCTGAATTCAGATATTAGTTCTAGTAGTTTTGGAATGGAGTCTTTAGGGTTTTTTATGTACAGTATCATGTCATCCACAAATAGTGACAATCTGACTTCTTCTTTACCAATCTGGATGTGTTGTATGTCTTTGTTTTGTCTGATTGCTGTGGCTAGGACCTCCATTACTATGTTCAATAACAGTGGAGAGAGTGGGCATCCCTGTCTTGTTCCCGATCTTAGATGAAAAGCTTTCAGTGTCTTGCCGTTAAGTATGATGTTAGCTGTGGGTTTGTCATATATAGCCTTTATGATGTTGAGGTACTTGCCCTCTATACCCATTTTGTTGAGAGTTTTAATCAGGAATGGATGCTGAATTTTGTCATATGCTTTTTCTGCATCTATGCAGATGATCATGTGGTTTTTGTTCTTCTTTTTATTGATGTGGTGGATGATGTTGATGGATTTTCGAATGTTGTCCCATCCTTGCATCCCTGGGATGAATCCCACTTGATCATGGTGTATGATCCTCTTGATGTATTTTTGAATTTGCTTTGCTAATATTTTGTTGAGTATTTTTGCATCTATGTTCATCAGGGATATTGGTCTGTAATTTTCTTTTTTGGTGAGGTCTTTGCCAGGTTTTGGTATTAGAGTGATACTGGCTTCATAGAATGAGTTTGGAAGTACTCCCTCCTCTTCTATTTTTTGAAAACTTTAAGGAGAATGGGTGTTATTTCTTCTCTATATGTCTGGTAGAATTCAGAGGTGAATCCATCAGGTCCGGGGGTTTTGTTCTTGGGTAGTTTTTTGATTACCGATTCAATTTCGTTGCTGGTGATTGGTCTGTTTAGTTTTTCTGTTTCTTGCTTGGTCAGTCTTGGACGGTTGTATTTTTCTAAGAAGTTGTCCATTTCTTCTATGTTTTTCAGCTTGTTAGCATATAGATTCTCATAATATTCTCTTATAATTCTTTGTATTTCTGTAGGGTCCGTGGTGATTTTTCCTTTCTCATTTCTGATTCTGTTTATGTGCATAGATTCTCTTTTACTCTTAATGAGTCTGGCTAGGGGTTTATCTATTTTGTTTATTTTTTCAAAGAACCAGCTCTTGGTTTCATTGATTTTTTTCTATTGTTTTATTCTTCTCAATTTCATTTATTTCTTCTCTAATCTTTATTATGTCCCTCATTCTGATGACTTTGGGCCTCATTTATTCTTCTTTTTCCAATTTCAGTAATTGTGTCTTTAGACTATTCATTTGGGAATGTTCTTCCTTCTTTAAATATGCCTGGATTGCAATATACTTTCCTCTTTGAACTGCCTTTGCTGTGTCCCACAGAAGTTGTGGCTTTGTGTTGTTGTTGTCATTAGTCTCCATATATTCTTTGATTTCTGTTTTGATTTGGTCATTAACCCATTGATTAATTAGGAGAGTGTTGTTAAGTTTCCATGTATTTATAAGCCTTTTTGATTTCTTTCTAAGATTTATTTCTAGTTTTATACCTTTTTGATCTGAGAAGTTGGTGCGTAGGATTTCAATATTTTTGAAATTACTGAGGTTCTTTTTGTGGCCTACTATGTGGTCTATTCTGGAAAATGTTCCATGTGCACTTGAGAATAATGTGTATCCTGTTGCTTTTGGGTGTAGAGTTCTGTAGATGTCTGTTAGGTCCATCTGTTCTAGTGTGTTGTTCAGTGTCTCTCTGTCTTTACTTATTTTCTGTCTGGTTGATCTGTGGTTTGGAGTGAGTGGTGTGTTGAAGTCTTCTAAAATGAATGCATTGCTGTCTATTTCCTCCTTTAATTCTGTTAGTATTTGTTTCACATATGCTGGCACTCCTGTGTTGGGTGCATATATATTTATAATGGTTATATCTTCTTTTTGGACTGACCCCTTTATCGTTATGTAATGTACTTCTTTATCTCTTGCTATTTTCTTCGTTTTGAAGTCTATTTTGTCTGATACAAGTACTGCAACACCTGCTTTTTTCTCCTTGTTGTTTGCATGAAATATCTTTTTCCATCCCTTCACTTTTGTCTGTGTATATCTTTGGGTTTGACATGAGTCTCTTGTAAACAGCATATAGATGGGTCTTGCTTTTTTATCCATTCTGTTACTCTGTGTCTTTTGATTGGGGCATTCAGTCCATTTACATTTTGGGTGATTATTGATGGATACATACTTATTGCCATTGCTGGCTTTAGATTCGTGGTTACCAAAGTTTCAAGGGTTGCTTCCTTACTATCTAACAATCTAACTTAACTTTCTTGTTAAGTTATTGTAAACACCGTCTGATGTTTCTTTATTTCTCTCCCTTCTTATTCTTCCTCGTCCATTCTTTATATACTAGGTGTTTTATTCTTTGCCTTCAGTTAGTATTTGGATAGTCTGCTTTCTTTGCTATGATTTTATTTTCTCTGGTGACATCTTTTTAGCCTTAGGAGTGCTTCCATCTAGAGCAGGCCATTTAAGATATCCTGTAGTGGTGGTTTATGAGAGGCAAACTCTCTCAACTTTCATTTGTCTGGAAATTGTTTAATCCCTCCATCATATTTAAATGATAATCATGCTGGGTACAATATTCTTGGTTCGAGGCCCTTCTGTTTCCTAATGTTAAATATATCATGCCATTCTCTTCTGGCCTGTAAGGTTTCTGTTGAGAAGTCTGATGATAAACTGATGGGTTTTCCTTTTTAGGTGATCTTTTTTCTCTCTCTAGCTGCCTTTAATACTCTGTCTTTATCTTTGATGTTTGCCATCTTAATTATTATGTGTCTTGGTGTTGTCTTCCTTGGGTCCCTTGTGTTGGGAGATCTGTGGGCTTCGGTGGACTGCGAGACTATTTCCTTCCCCAGCAAGGGAAAGTTTTCAGCAATTATTTCTTCAAAGACACTTTCTATCCCTTTTTCTCTCTCTTCTTCCTCTGTTACTCCTATAATGCGAATATTGTTCCGTTTGGATTGGTCACACAGTTCTCTTAATATTCTTTCATTCCTAGAAATCCTTTTATCTCTCTCTGTCTCAGCTTCTCTGTATTCCTGTTCTCTGATTTCTATTCCATTAACAGTCTCTTGCATCTCATCCAGTCTGCTGTTAAGCCCGTCGATCACTTGTCTGATTTCTGCATTGTCTTTCCTCATTTCCCTCACTTCCTCCCTCAGCTCTTGCACATTTCTCTGTAGATCCATCAGTATGGTTATGACTTTTATTCTGAATTCTTTTTCAGGAAGATTGTGCATTTCCATCCCTTCAGGCTCCCTCTCTGGGGCTGTCTGGTTGATCTTAGTCTGGACCATATTCCTCTGTCTTTTCATGGCTATAGAAGTGGTCGCTGGTAGTTGCCACGTATGTCAGCTGGGCTCTTTAAGACTTTAAAAAGAGAAAAAAAAGAAAGGAAAAGGAAAGAAAAGAAAAAACAAAATAAAAAAACAAAAAACGAAACAAAACAACAAAAAAAAATGCCCACCGGGAGTAGATTCTGTGGGAATGCTGTAGGTGGCGCTGTTGCCCCACTATTCCGCAGCCATTGCCACGCCGCTCCTCAGGGGCCCTTTTTCCCTCTGGCCAGGGTGGGAACGAATGGGATGCTGTTGATCTCAGTGAGAAGTGTAAGTACGGCCACGCTTCCCCAGTCACCAGCTAAGGCGTCTGAAACTCCCCAGGACTCCCAGCCTGCTGGGCTGAGTGTGCCGGGGCGATCCGGCTCCTCTGCTGGGCTCCTGTCTCTTTAAGACCGATGAAGAAAGCGGGCGCTTTTTTTTTCTCCTTCCAGGGAGCCAGCTGCAAGCACCCTTGTGCGTTCCCCTCTCAGATCCTGCCCCTCTGTCTCTCCAATCTCCATTACACTGCGCTATGTGGGTCAGCGCTCCCCGCGCAGATCACCGGGGCTGTCTACTTCACAGGGTGTATTTCCACTCCCTCCTGGCTCTGAATCCTCTCCTCCCGCCGGTGCGCTGGGGTGGGGGAGTGCTCGGATCCCACTGGGTCATGGCTCCGTATCTTACCCGCCTCTTGGGGTGTCGAGTCCTCTCGGGTGTAGCTGCACTCTGTGCACTTTCCTGTGTATTCTGGTCTCTCTTTTAGGAATAGATGTATTTGCTGTATTTTTTTAGATAAATATAGTGTTGGGAGATTTCTGCCGCCCTGCTCACACTGCCATCTTCCCCTTATGATCGCATTTTAAAAACGTAATATTTTTATGAAATGCATAGAAACTTAGAAAAAAGATGCAACCAATTATTATTAGTAATTTTCTCAGAATGGAATTCAGAGAATTTAATTTTCATTTTACATATTTCTCCATTGTTGAATTTGTTTACTAAAATATGTGTATTGCTTTTTATTAAGAAATAAGGAATTTAAAGGAATCTGGGCTCTGGATATTTGTTCCAACTAATGAATTCCTTTTAGACATCTGGTGTGTGTAAATAGATGTTCCTAAAGGTGGCCAGAGGTAAAGCCATATATTTCTCATTGTCCATTACCATTTTTGACTTTTTTTCAAAGAGAATTTGATATAAATCTGTGCTTTATACCATGTGGACATAGATGTTTGAACAATAATTGTTATCTGAGCCTCATCCGCATGCTTAAATCATGCTTAAAGAGCAGACTATGAAACAAAAAGATGTTTAGCCCATCAGAAATACTTTAAATTGGATGATGACTGGCTGGTTCAACCAGATCTCTCTTTCTGACATTGAACATTGAACACTTGGAAAGTTAGTAGAGAATAGTGTCATCAAAATTGAAGAGGCATAGAAAACTGCGAGTAAGCTGAAGCCAGGAATTATTAGTCATGAGCAAAGAAGTGTCAGGAAGTAGAGAGAAACCTCTTGGTATCACAGTAAGGTTGTAAGGAGAAAGAAAGAACAGGAAATGTAAAGAGGCAATGTGCCTACAAATATGAATCCTGGAATAATTGTTTAGAAGCATATTTCTTCAGAAAGCTAGAACTGCATCACTTCCTAGTGGTGATTGTCCTGTTGTGATATTCTGTGAGCTCTGTGCTTTGCCACAACTGATACTATTTCCTGTCTTTTTTACTTCAATGTATACCTATGATGAATCTTCAGTAATAAAAGTAACGCAACCAGGTACATGTTCACCAACATTGTAAAAGCAATGCCTGATAGAGTTGCAAACTTGACTGCTTAACAGATTGACTCTTTAAAAAAATCTATTCTCTTTTCTTCCCTTCCAGTTTTACCATTTCATCCTTCTCTCCCTATTACCTATTTAAAAATTCTTTAATCTTAACTTTGTCATCTATTTTCAGTATCATTTTATCAAAGATCTTCAGTCTTCAATAACATACTTCCCTAATTCTCAGTTTCATCAGATAAGCTTGACACATACTTTGATGAAAACATTCTAAAGCAAATGCAATTTTTATACATCATGCTTAGTTTCACTGAGAGCACTTCTAGACTTTGGTATTTCCTCTATAAGGATATTTATACATTTTTGGTAAACACATGCAATCATTAAAATATGCTACATTTCATTTTCATAAGCTCTGCTGACATAGTTCAAATTCACATATTGTTTGCATTGGTGCTAAAGCAAAAAGCAGAGGAAATAGTTACTTAAGATTAATGATATAAATAAAGAAAAGTTTTTTTTAATGATAGCACAGTATAAGATTTTCTGGGACTTCTAATATAAATAGCCTCTCCGATTATGTGTAATGCCTGAAACCCATTTCATATAAAGGATTAAATTAAAAGACTATATTTCATTCTTGGAAATACAGCATTTACTAAAAATCTTCCATGTAAGAAAAAGGAAGTGATTCTTAAATTTTCACTAATATTTAAGGATAATATATTAGATAGATTTAAGTCTCTCACTTTAAAACATACAAAGCTTAAGTACTGAAAATGTACAACTTAAAACCAGTTCTACCATGAAACTTTTAGAATGCTTAGCCTCAAATAGGTAATCCACCTCAATGATACATGGGTATCAGGTTTTACAATAATATTTCTAACTTTAGTTCATTATTAGGCTATTAGCCTTGATGTTGTGAAATGGATTTTGCTTTTAATTTTCTTGTAGTAAACTTGTGCAAATAAGACTTGGCATAAGGACAGTAATACTCTTAATATTCTCACCATATTGCTCTGCCCCACATGCAATCACAGGTAGCAAGTGATCATAGGATGCATCTAATGATCTTAACTATCCTAGGGAACAAGGCTTGGGCTTTTCAAAAGGCCAGGGGTAGCAAACATGAGCCACGATAAACCCACAGCATCACTGGAGCCATCCGGACAGTCAGAGTCATTGCCATCATTAATAACACTTTAATTTGTTCAGAGATAAGAAATCAGTCTTCAAAAGGAGGGTATATATCACTATTTTCTAAAAGGCTGACAGTGATAAGTGTAATAATATTGCATGCTTGACATTGAAAAGATTTGTGTATGTAGTTATACAAAACAACTGAGATAGAAGAATTGCTCAGATACGGAATCAGTTATTTTCATGCCCACCCATAAAAGGTGGTTGAAAGAAATAAACTTTTTTCTTTACTTCCCATTCTCCAAAAACTGGTGGAAAATTTTCTGAGGAGGGCATATTTGTCCATTTCATTCTTTAAAATATTTCAGTGCTACCCTCACTAATAATATCTTAAAATAAAACAAAGAACAGTACTTAAAGAAATAGAACCAAATAGTACCTGTTCTTTCTTTAGCTCATTTTCAACAACTCTACATTAAATTAATTCTCTTAGTAATTTGGAAAAGGTAAAATCTAAATTCTTAAACTTTGTCACTTATATGTCCTTTGTAACATATTTTTGAATGGCTCTACTGTTACATTTCATTCATAATGAAAATTATATAATTATATATAGATATCCTTAAATTCAGTAAGCAGGTTTCCTAACAAGTCAAAATTGCACTTTAATTTGCAGTTTCTTCTTGATCTACTCCTAATGAAAGTTTCACTGAATTATCTGCTTAAAGGTCAAAATGCTAATTAGGAGTTTCTCATCAGTGTTAATTCAGATATGTGAAAAAATGATGACATTAGCTTTTTATCTTCTTAAGTTAACTTATTTTATACTTCATTGTCTTTTCAATAAAGTTCTGGTAACAACAAAGACAGTTTATAACACTGAGCACTTCCCATTTCAATGCAATACACATAAAGGAACACATTTATGGATTTCATCATAATTTTCTCCTTCCCAGATGTGACTACATATCCTATGGTTTAATAAGCTAAATATTACAGACATCTTACACTATACATAAAATATTATACTTTACATCAACAAAATTTTTTTACATCTACAAAAATTTCTATTTTCAGGATGTGTGTTACATTTAAAAATTCTTGATCTTATAATTTGAAATTTCTAGATCCAGGGAGAGTTAATAATTTTACTTTGTCGATTCTATTATACATGCTATATAATTACAGAATTCATAGCATATCACATAATATTTTGTTGTGAGAAAAATCATAAACATAAATACTATTAATTCAAATAAACATCACACTCTAGATACACACATAATTGTACCTTGCAAAATAAAAGTACTTATTAAAGGATTCTGGTCATTTGATTTAAGTCACAAGCATGTAAATATATTTATCAATAATGGACTCTGTATGTGTCCATGATCTAATCCATATTGTTTTAAAATAGCACTACATCTGAAAACACATACACAGCGACATGGTCATAACAGTCAAGTGAGGGCACATTCCAAAGGCACGATTTAAGAGACTTGAATTGAGGGCCAGCTTCAAAGGCAGTGGCAGACATAAAAGGAATCAGTAAAGGTTAGTGATTATTGTTGCCAGTTCTAAATCTGAAGGACAGAAGCCCAGCAAGAGTTGTAATTGTGGAAGAAGGCTGCCTTGTAGAAGCTGTGCCTTTGAGAAGAACCTCACCTTCCTCATCTTCTGCCTTCTGACCTCTCCTAGGTGCCATCTTTGGCCCAAGCCAATTGGAAGCCACAAACTAAGGAAGCCCTGAGTCAGTCCAAAGAGATCAGTGTCCTGGGCTGCCAAGCAGAGTGCAGAAAAGAAGGAAAAAAAAAAAGAAACTGGAGGGTGGGTAATGGAAGGCACCTGGTTTGTATTTTCAGCGTATAGTATGTTCATGTAGTAGAAGACTCATTATAGTAAATATGTTGGTTTTCTTCAATCCATCTGCAGATTAAATACAAAACAATCAAAATCCATAGCAAAATGTTTGTAGAAAACTAAGCCTGAATTCTAAAATTTATAGGAAAGGCAAACTGGAATAGCTCAAACAATTCTGAAAAAAAGAAGAAAGTGAAGCATTTACATTATCTGATTTCAAGACTTACTCTAAAACCATGTAAATCAAAGTAATATTAATGAAAAGACAATGGAACAGAACAGA
Source organism: Smutsia gigantea (assembly GCA_032199065.1). Classification (NCBI taxonomy): domain Eukaryota; kingdom Metazoa; phylum Chordata; class Mammalia; order Pholidota; family Manidae; genus Smutsia; species Smutsia gigantea. The sequence goes on from JAVSCE010008869.1 coordinate 289,444, forward strand.
GAACACAGAAATGGATCCATATATGTAACTCCACCTAGGTAAGAAGCTGCAGAGTTTAATGTTAAAAAAATTAACGTGCAATAACATACAGTGGATCAAAACAAAATTAGTATTTTATAAGTTTTTTTCTGTATTAAGTTGTAAAAGAAAATATCTTATTATAAATACAGCTTTTAATGGAATGAGAAGAGATTTTTTTTTGATCAGTACATATATCCATGGACACAAGTTGTTTATTATTAAAATGAGTTATGATTCCAGTATCCTACCACTGCTCCTTTTTTTTTAACTAATATAAGCACTGAGTAGTTATGTCTCTATAAGTAAGTAGATAGGAATAGAACAGCCTTTTTTATAGCACTGTAACTCATTTCTTCAGTTTTCCTAAATTATACCCCAAACTTACTGTGATTTATCATAACAATGTTTTATTATCTACAAGTAGATAACTAGATTAAGTTCTTCTTCAATCTTGTTAAAATAATGGCTTGAGAATAGCCTAAATTTAAAAGTGCTTTATTACTAGGCATATTGACAAGAATTATCACATTGCCCAGGACTTTGTACTGCAGGGCATACCAACAAAATATAAGCTGAGTAAAATATGATATTCTTTTGAATATCAGAAGAAAACTCTCTTTGTGAAGGCATCTGAGAAAGGGAATACCACTGAGCAATAGATCTTTTCTGATGCACGTCAATGGGATACTTGGACTATAAAGATATGGCCTTTTGTATCTTTTGAACATTGTGTACTCGAGTATAGATGTCCCAGTTTGAAGACCATTATTTATGTAGTGTAAGAGGGGAAATGCTCTGTCAACTCAACATGTGATGGTTTGATTTCCCCTGCTTATAAGACATCCTATAAGAATCCATTCATTAGTCATACATCTGCTGAAGCTCCCGAATTTCTTTAGTACTTTAGGACACTCAGATTTATAATTAAAAATAATTTATGAAGTCAAGATAATTATAAAACTATACTTTGAGCAGCATAATTAATACAGTAAATAAAAATACTGTTTCAATTTGGCAAGAACCAATGAGTATTAAATGTAAGTTCTTTCTAATATTGTAATTTCAATTTCAAAATAGAATAAAGATCATGAAAAAATTACATTTTTCTCTTCCCTTCCTTACTTGCCAAAGAGAAAAATCAGTATTTATAAAAGAGAGTTTTTATGTAGATACATGTATACACATATATTTGTATACCTATGAAAACACACAGAAGTTCACATATGCACACACAGAAAAACACGTATGTATAAACTCAAGTTAAATTGGCCCAAGTCAGCCTTAATGTAGAAAAGAATAAGGAAGAAAAATAAAAAAGAACACATAAATTGAAGAGCTGTTTAGCCAGAGAGACTCCTGCCATCTCCCCTCCTTTCTCTTCACTCACTGCTATATATGGGAGAATCATAGAAATACAAGTACCATATTTTTTGTTTACAGTTTATGTCACTGCTCTTGTTTAAGGCCTTTTCATTTATTTAAACACTTATCTGTATTTATCAGTATGGAGTGCATCCTCATTTTTCTTGCCTGTTTTAGTTCCCTTCTACAATACTCAGGAGGATTCTATCAGTAGCAGCCCTGAGCCATGGATTCAAGTGAGAGTAATGGATTAAGGAAGCACGCCTCGAGCAAAAACCAGTGACTGTAGGAAGGCAGACAGTATGAAGAATGGGAAGTTAGATGTAGTCACACATTCCTTCAGATCCTACAGAGATCTGGAGTATAGATTGTATCTGTCTCTCCTTAAGTCAAAGGGCTGGATTTTGCAACCCCACACTAATCAGTCATTGGTTACAGGCTGTGGGTGTGTATAAATAAAACTAGCTAATGTTATGTGGCTCTACACTTAAGTGAGAACAATCCAGTGCCGAGGGCTACATCCCTAAAGGTCACAGGTGCCAACTATGAGCAGCAAAATACAGAGCACTTAAGAAATGAGTAGAGAGAGTTGGGAAAAAGATATCTGATGGGATTGAAGTGGGTGACAGTGGTATCTGCTACAGGGCCTGATGAGACTGACTTATTTTTTGTACCCAGTGAATGGTCCCATTTCCTTTTTTGTTAATTGAAGTATAGTTGAAATAATATAATAGTTTCAGATGTATAATATAGACATTTGACATTTATATACATAACAACATACCACAATAAGTGTAGTTATATCTTACTAAGTTATTATAATATATTGATTGTATTCCCCATGCTGTACTTTTCATCCCTGTGACTTATTTATTTTATAACTGGAAATTTGTAGCTCAATATCCCTTTCATCTACTTCACCTATCTCCTCAGCCACTCTGACAACCACTGTTGTTTTTTTTTCTGTGTTTGTAAGTCTGTTTCTGGGCTTTTGTTTATTTATTTATTTTGTTTGTTAGATTCCACATATAAGTGAAATCACATGGTATTTTATCTTTCTATGTCTGACTTATTTCACTTAGCCTAATATCTTCTAGGCCCATCCACACTGCACAGATAGCAAGATTTCATTCTTTTTTGTGGCCATGTAATATTCCACTGTGTATATGTACCACATCTTCTTTACCCATTCATCTACTGATGGGCATTTAGGTTTGCTTGCATATCTTTACTATTGTAATAATACTGCATATAGGGGCGCACATATCCTTTCAACTTAGTGTTTTGTTTTCACTGAGTAAATACTCAGAAGTGGAATGACAAATCACCTCACACCAGAGTGGCTAGTATTAAAAAGAAGAGAAAAAACAAGTGTTGGCAAGGATGTGGAGAAAAGGGAAACTTTGTGCACTGTTGGTGAGAATGTAAACTGATACAGCCACTAAGAAAGCAGTATGGAGGTTTCTCAAAAAATTAAAAATAAAAATATCATTCAACCAAGTAATTCCACTTCTGGGTATTTAGCCAAAGAAAACAAGTACTTGTCTCATTTTTTATATAAGCGAGGGCACTTAGTGGAATGGTTGCAAATGAAATATTCTAGATAAGCAAACATTCTGGTTAGTTATAAAATTTCCAAGGATTTAGAAAGTTCAAATAATCTGATACTATAAATTATTGGAATATGCCATAAAGTTATTATATTTGTAATTATTATAATGTTGCTGAAAAAATAGCACAAGGGAATAGTTTTCTCATATTTAAAATAGTGGGAAATCAGATTAACTTTAAATACATCAGCATTTTTTTTGAGTCACTTCAGTAGTACATATGATAATATATCAAAGAAATATCACTCTGGACATAATGTGGTTTTCCAAATAAAAAAATAGGATGTAGTAACAGAATTTAAAACACCAAGATAACAATGAACTCAAGAAAAAACAAAGCACAAGCAGTGATCTCATCAGGCAGTCACTGAAATAGCATGGTGATTAAAGTTTAACAGTGGAACTAGGTATTATGGTCCCAACCCCTGCGCTGTTCCTTACTAGTTAGCTGTGGGGTCGACCCACATAAGTTAATTAACTTCTATATACTTCTGTCCTGTCATCCTTAATATTGGGATAACCTATATTTTTAAATATAAGTTATGAGTATCAAATAACTTAGTGCATGTATAGTTGGTAAAATAGCATCTGCAATGTAGTATAATTTTTAATTATTATTATTTTTGTTATTTTTAATGAGAGTTTCTAGGCCACAAACTAAAATAAAAAATTATTCATTTCATTGCAGAATTCAGAAAACATTTTCTCTAAAAGGCCAAACATTCAATAAATGGTGTCTTTGTAGGCCATATGGGCTTTGTCACAGCTATTCAGCTTTGACCTTGCAGCCCCCAAACAGCCATAGATAATATGCAAATGAATGGGTGTGGCTGTGTCTCAATAAAATTTTATATACAAAAGCCCAAATCTGACAGCAGGCCAGATTTGGCCTATGAGGCGTAATAGTGTTTTGAACTTTGTCATAAAGTAACAACTTGAAATTCCTTTTCTACCAGAAACAAAGTCATTCTATCTTTTTATAAATGTAATAAATATTTTATGAATATGCCTGAAACAATCTACTTGATGAATGTCAATTCTATCAATTTACTAATCACAGTCAGGGCTGATCAATTTGAGATTTGACTCAGGGGGAGAAAAAGGAATTACAAATCTTAAAGAGAAAAAATTGGCCCTGGTTCAGCAGCAGCAAAGATATGAAATACCAAGGACACCAAACATTGAATATTTTTATTAATCTGGCACATAGAACATGGGCAGTATGCCAAAAGCAGCCAACAATAAAGTAATCTTTTCCCAATTACAATACTGATTGACATTATACTACTTGTCTTATTTGAGAGTCCAGTACAATGAGGAATATTACGTTCTTGGATGTTGTTATTGCAATAGATAAATGATCCAATCTCAAAGATTTCCAAAATAGTAAAGAAAGAAATTTAAGTAGCCTAGAGATGTTAGAGAGAAAGTCCAAAATGTTGGACTTTATATATAATAATTAGCTGCATAGTGTATCGTGTGAAAAACTAAACAGAAAAAAAGCTATTTAAAGACATTTTTCTGTAATGATATAAAATCTATCTAATAAAAATGTATAATTACAACTTTCAACCTAAATAAGAAAGTAAACAGGTTCAGAAATGACATGAATAAAAAATAGCAAAGGAATTGCAATTCAGGTTAACATGTGCTCTGTCAAGCTGCATGCAAGTCCTTGAGGGTTGGGGTGGGCTGTGTTGACGAGCAAGGAGTGCAAAGAGCGAGAAATACAGCCAGAGTCCAAGCAGTAAATTCGTTGGCTTGAGGGTGGGCATAGATTCCTGGTGGATATTCATTGGTCAGGAGATAAGTCTCTGTCTTCTATAATTAGCCATTTAATGGAAATCAGTCTTTCAGTTCTTAAGTTCTGTTTTTCTGAGGTACATTAATAAAATTCTTCACTTCATATCCTCCTGTACCATTTTAGATTGAAATCTTTCCACACAACTATACTTGAATAGTTTATTTTTCATGTGACTCTATGTTCACAGACACAAATACACACCTACGCCCCCCCCACACACACACAGGAGACACAAAGATTCAAAACTGAATATGACATATATTCAGTATATTCTATATTCTCTGTCATATATGCAATAACATCCAGAGGACATAAAATTGGTGCTGAAAATGTCATTTTCTACTTGCTATGGAATTATTAAATATTTTTTCCGAAAGTGGTAAATCAAAATGCCTTCCTAAGTAATATTTTTATTTTTCATATCCATTAAATATTTTTGGCTTATAAAGATGAACTTTTAAAAAAGTATGGGACCTGACTTAAATTTTAGCAAATTCTTTGTCTCTCTCTCTCTCTAGAAACTTTTAAAATTTAGTTTTTAAAACATGCACTTTATTAACTTTATTTTTTAATTCAATCTACTGGTGTTTCAGAAAAAGAAAAAAAAAAGCAGTTGAAGAGATTTGATCAAAGAGAGTCTTGGGAGATTTATTCTCCAACACGCAAAACTGCAAAACAGTTTTGTTCACTGTCTGTTAACACCGGAATGGTTCCTCTTTTTCTTTCCACAATGTGCTGTGTCACATTTCTATGTTTCTGCTGTGATTGCTCTTGATCCTGTTTCTCTGCTCTGTTGAGTTTAGGGAGATCAATCTGTGTATCCCTAGGCCTGAGCACAGTGTCTGTCATATAACAGGCACTCAGTACATTTTTTCTGAATAAATGAATTCATGGACATTGTATGTTCACTGTTTTTCAATCTCATAAGAAAATTCACAACTAGTTCTGTACAATTTCATCTTGACTGGTCACAGACCAATTTTTTTCTCTTTATTTACCATCCCTCAAGCCCCATCAATATATCCTATGCTCAGCATGAGATCCAAGCTAAACAGTATTCAGAACTTGGGCAGAGGTAGAGGGTAGCATGGAGAGTTGTCAATATCCCATCCTTGAGGACAATTTGATATGAGTACCATATACAGCCTGTCCAATTTTAAAGAAAGTGACTTCCTATTAAACAAACCCCTCATAACCTCCTCTCCTTACCTCTCTGGTGTTGCCTTTGAAGACTTAATTGGTCTTTGGGGGCAAACAACTTGCTTTATTAGCAGGCAATTGAACTTTCTCATCTTTTTAGTTTCGATGTTAATTCTTAATTAGATGTCTAGTAGAATCATCCAGTGAAACAATCTATCCTTACATATTTCTTTTTTATGATCTTTTTAATTGCAAATTTAATTTCTTTAATGGTTATAAAACATTCAGATTATCTATTTTATTATGGTAGAGTTTTGTTAGTACATGACCTTTGAGAAACTGGTCCATTTCTTCTAGTTTATTGAATTTATGAGCATAAAGTTGTTTGTAGTGTTACCTTATTATTCTTTTAGAGGTTTCAGGATCTGTAGTGATATCCCATTTTATTCCTGATATTGGTGATTTGTATCTTCTTTTTACTTTTACCAGTCTCTCTAGTTGTTTACACATTTATTTATGTTGAATAAAACAGCTTTTGTTTTATTGATTTTTTTCTATGGCTCCTTATGACATTTTGAGCTTCTTTGTTAATTTTCTACAGTGACTGAGTCAGATAAAACTATATGTCTGTGGACCATTGTCATTTGTGTTGATGCCAGTTATGTACCACTTACAGATATGTAAATTTGCATAGGGAAAATGAAAGACAGAAACACTGATGATTGAGTCTACCTCACAGTGTTTTGGATATTTTTCCTGCAATTTCCTCCAGAAGCTCTATATTCTGCTTGCTCTTCTTTTCTCCTTTTGCTCAGTACTTGTGCCTGAGAGTTACTCTCCTTTATCTGCTCCATACTGACCACAACTAGATAGTAGTGTGTCTTTAGTATTGCTATTCCTGAAGAGGTAGCTTAAACTCTGCCTGTGGATCAGTAATCTGGTCTAGGATCCTGATAATGCAGAAGAAAACTACTCAATAGCTCATGATGGTCACGCCTTCCCACCATCAAAAACAGAAAAGATTTACCTTAATTAGTCATGCCACCTTCAAATCCTTGCTGAAGAAAATAACCAAGCACCATCTTACACAATCTTATTGTGATGGATGAAATCATGTAATTGCTCTCTCTGTCAGAACGTTAGAATTCTAGTCGAATTTGAGATCTTACTTGAAACCACATGCCTACCTGTTCCAACTTATGCTTAATGGTAGAGAAGCAGGTGTATGTTTTAGAACTGGAGGCAGAGGGAACCCTACCCAAGTTAAGATGCCATCTTCCTATGTGTTCTACCAGGTAACAGTGATTGCAGCAGAGGTGATCCTGGACCTTTGTGCTTCCCATGAATTTTACTTTTAAGTAAGATCTTATTTTGGATACTTGTACAGTTTTCAGAAAGACATCTACTAGATAAATTTGGTAGCAGAATAATCTTAAAAAAGATTCTTAGACACAGTTTTAGAATGGAACTTCCATAAACAGTATAGAATTTAGTTAACTAGTTCTTGATGCATGCATACTGTTTATAATATGGTAGTTAAAATAATTTGCATAACTTGACTCTTTTCTCTGACTTCTGATAAAATCTAATAGATGAAGCAAGACTATTTTTATGACAAGTGGGAAAAGCAGGCATGCTTCATTGACATTTCATTAACATGATTCTCCTCACTCTTTCATTACTTTTCAAAGTATAATAAATAGCAAATACTATGCATGTGTATAATAATGGCTGTGTCATCAAGCATGCATAAACACACACGTTTTCTTGTATTTCGCCTAAGTTAGAAAAGCATAACATTTATGTTTTTAAACATACATTTCACAATATTTAAGAATCTATAGCCTTAGAGGGTCTAAGACTCACACAGTTTTTTAAAGAAGTGGAGTAAAGCCCCAATAAAGGGAAAAAAAACTTCAATTTTTTGAGGCAGGTATTTGAGAAACAGCACCCTCAGCCTTCTTTAATCCTCCCACTTTGGAGTTGAGCATTTGACAAATGTATCCGTCTGTCCACTGGGCCATTGATTTTCTATGTGATTTCTGACTCTGCAAGGGGTCTTCTTTTGAGTTTGACAACTTCTGATGAAAATATGAAATTAGGGAAGAATAACCTGAGCTGAGATGGATGATCACTGCTATTTGAGGCACGGAAGATAAGTTCCCCAATCTTGATCTCAGATTGATGATTTACTTATCTAAAAGCACTGGGGACAGTGAAGACTATCACAAGTGACTGAGAAGATGAGCATAAAGGATAAAGGGGTAATAAATAAATAGTTTAACTTAAACACTGTACTCCCAAAATATCCACTAATACTTAAAAGGGGTGGAGAAGAAGGAAATGTTAAAACACGCATATCCACACACCTACAGCAATGCAACATGAGGCAGGGGATGACAGGAAAGAGAATTTTTAAGTATTTGGTGAAATTTTAAGTTAGATAATAAGCCAAGTGAATGGAATTTATTTATAAGAAAATAGTTGTATTCGGTTAGCAACAAAACTGGGAGCATACTCTGCAGCAAAAATCATCCCTGTCATATTTCAGTAAGTTTTAACTTTAAGTTATAAAAGTTATAACTCAAAATCTTTAGGAACTCACTCAGTTGGAATACTGTTATTCTGTCTCCTAAATAAGAAAAAATGGATTATAGTTCACATTTACATGCGTTTCCTTTTCTCTTTATGGAAAGAGGAAGACATAAACAGCACAGGTTTGGAATAGCTGTTGTTTCTTATGCTTCCTCTTTAAAAGGAACTGGCTGGGGAAGTAGTAATTATAAAGGGACTTCAGACTGGATAAGAAAAAGACTAAATTTTCTGTGTTAAATTGTTTTGATTTCTTTAGCTTGCTATTGATTTTGTAAAGAATAATTCCCTGTAAGTTACCTTAGAATGGCTGCGATTTTATTGCATAGAAGAGACTAGTATTTTACTTCATAACTTACAGCATTCCCATTGGAAAATTGGGGAAATGAATTAGAGGACAGGTCCATAAAGCTTATCATTTCATATTTTAATTTATGTACATGCTGGACACAATTACAGGTGTGCAAAATATTCCTTGAAGACAAAGAGACCAATCACCTCTAAATTAATGAACCTTTAAACGTGATTTGAAGTGTTATTCTTAGATCTTCATGGAACTTTGGATTTCCAGAATCATCTGTTCTAAAATGGAGAAGAAATTCTAAAGCACCTCTCACCATATTAGACAAAACAATACAAATCTAAAATGCACAATGCTTTGAGAGCTGTACAACTAATAAAAACCAATTACCAAAGTAAAATATTTGAAATAATAAAAAACTCAAAATCACCTTCTGTTTAGAGAGCAATTTTGAAAGAGAATGTGTTGACTTAAGAAGAAAGTCCTGTGGCCATACTCAAAATTTTAGTTTAAGAAATTGAGTTTCTAGAAAATTATTAAGCTATATCACTTATAACAATAAGTGGGTTCTGTTGAGTTTTTCAATCTATGAAACAAAATGAATACCTTCCAACAATAAACAACTTGCTTACTGTGAAAAACATTCAAATAACTTCCAGGCTAAACAGGAAGAAGAGACAATAGAGGTACAGTTATATGTACAGAGTATAAGTATAGATAGACTTGAGGGGTGAAAGAGAAAGAGAGAGAAATTCAGAGTTTATACCAATGAACAAGGGTTATTAAAGTTTGTATATTCTATGATTTTGAGCCATGTTGTATTTTTGTAACATTCTATAAAGATATACTTGGAAGTCATATAATGTATTAGTCAAGGTTCTCCAGAGAAATAGACCTATGTGATAGGAGAGAGATACAGAAAGAGAGAGAGAGGTTAATTAATTGGCTAATGCAGTTATAGAGATGGAGAAGTCCTGGGCTGCTGTCTACAAACTTGCAGTCTTGGAGAACCAAGACTCAGTGTGAGTCTAAAGGCTTGAGAGCCAGGAGAGCCGATGTTGTAACTCCCAATCCAAGGCTGAAGACCTAAGAGCGGGGAACTGCTGGGATGAGTCTTAGAGCCCAAAGGCCCAAGAACCAGGAGCTCTGAAAGGTAAAGAAAAAGTCGACTTCCCAGTTCCAGAATGACAGAATTTACCCTTCCTTTGCCTTTTTTTAGGGTTTTCTTGGGCCCCCAATGGATTGGCTGATGCACACTTACATTCGTGAGCATGGATCTTTACTAAGTCTTCAGAATCAAATGTTAATCTCTTCCAGACACACCTTCACAGACATACCCAGAAACAGTGTTTCACCAGTTATCTAGGTATCCCTTAGCCTAGTCAAGCTGGCACATAAAGTTAGCCATTATGTATAACCAATTAACAAGTCATTCAGCTGAAATATCAAATAAATGGAGGAATCCCCTCTAATGATCCATGAACATCATTTAAAATTATTTTCCATCCACAAGAAAAACTCTTCTTTAGGACATGGCTATCTAAAGAGCATTCAATACTTTTTTAATAACTACAAATATGAAAAACCCATCTGGGTAATGTCTTGAACAATGAAATAGACTGGTGTTATAATCCCAGCACTGCCATTCTATATGCACTACTGACCTTGGAAATGCCATTTATTTTTTCTCTTTTCTTTGCTTAAATCAAAAGCTATTTTGGAGCCTAATTTTCTCATTCCACATTAACTTGATACTTATTTAATTTTTTGTTCTAAATATCAATCATAGAATTGCATAAAAAACTCTTCTATGTGACAGGCCTCCTTGTATCTGATGATACTATGTCTAGTCCTATTGGTTTGTTTTTCAGCTTTAATTTATAGTTTTCTGTGGGTTTTTTGTGTCTATTAAACCTTTTTTTTAAACTGTGGTATATTATGTATATATATAAAAAAGATGTATATCTTACCAAATTATAATAAAATGAAAAAATAAGTAGCTGCTATCTAGATCAAAGAGCTGAAAAGCATCTATACTCACACTACTATCTTGGCATTTTAAAATAATTCCCAGTTTTTCCCTATAATGTTACCATCCTTCTACTTGTTTTGACTCTTTATGCATAAATATTATTTTTCTTACTTCAAATTTCCCTTCTGTTACCTTCAGTGTTGCACAGTGTCTCAATTTTTATTGGTAACGTAAGGGCTTGTGACATACATTTGTTGAGTATTATCAGTTTCTAATAGTAATTAGTAATTTTATCCTCTTTTTGGATAATGAAAGAAACAAGGAACACATCAATTTTTCTTTAGCTGTGCACTACTATACATTTTAACCATTCCATATCCTTAAAATCCTATAAGAAATTATAATTTTTGTATACAGTTAATATTTAGATTTAACCATTTATTTGCCCTTTTTCTTACTCTTCTGTCCTTCATGTATCTCCAGACTTCCGTTTAAGATCACTTATAGTGGGGAAAAAAATAAATGTTTCCTTTGGTACAGGTATGTAGATGACTAATCTCTCTCTCACTATTGTTTTTCTGAACATGTCTTTATTTCACCTTCAATTATAAAAGATAGTTTTCTGAAATGGTGTCATTTTCTTTTAGCACTTTGAAGTTATCATTGCATAGTGGTAAGAATATTGTCTGCTTTTAAGATGCTTTTCTTTATATTTGGTTTCCAGAAGTTTTTGTCTGATGGGTTTGGATGTATATTTCTTGTATTGATCCAGCTTAGTGTTAATAATATTTCTTCAATGTAAAGTTAAATTTCTTTCATCAATTTTGGAAAGTTCTCAGCCATTATGTCTTCTTACACCCTTTCTTTTCTCCTTTGAGAACTCCCTATGTTAGAAGTTCTCACTGTGGACCCTCATCACTTCCTATGGCTTTCATGTATTTCTTTCATTTTTGTCTATATGCCTCATTCTGTATAAGTTCTCCTTGATATCACTTCCAGGTCAGATATTCTCTCTCCAGCTTCTAACTCATCCACTGATCTCCTAATTTTAGTTATAATATTTTTAATGTAGTATTTTTCATTTCTTTTCTGAAATTTTCACTTTTATCTTTTTCTCCTTAAACATAACTTATCTTTATTAGCACCCTATTAAAGAAAATGCCTGTTAAATCTTGATACTTCTTTTATTAATCCAAATGAAGTTTACATAATCATTTTGGTAGTCATGTCTCATAATTAGATTTATATGCTTTGCAGTTTCAGTGGGTATGATCTCTTGTTGATAATTCACAGGAAGAGTTATAAAGCACCACATGAATCTTTTAAACTGTAAACATTTACTGCTGGGAACTTAGCATCTAGAAAAATGCCTTGCAAGTAAGAGACTCAGTGATATTTGAAAAAACAATGATTAGGTATCATTCTATGTTTTCCAACATGTCATTGTTTACAACACTGATTAGATTGTTGGGTGAATACTTGGGCCTTATTCTTTGGAACATCCACCTATAAATAAATAACTCACATATGATTGCTTGATAAATTCACCAACAGTTAGTTCATATTGCTTTTTTTTCTTATAATCATCTTCAGAAATTGTCTCAACTTCTCTGCTCAATCAAAGAACAATACATTCATTAATCTTATTTAGTAACCAGAATCTTACAGCATTATTTCAAAGGGGTGTTCAGGGTGTAATGTTTCCTTTAAAATTTTTTTCCCATGCTATTTTATTGTATTACTCTTTATGGAATATTGTTGGAAATAATACTGTTAGCTATTTGGTTGTTTCTGTAATATCAGATATTCAACCCCAATTTCACTTTGAAAAAATCTTGCTCTGCTGACTCAAATAAAAGTGATAAAAGTGCATTTCTTAAAAACAACAAAATAATTCCCCATTTCAAGTCAGATACCAAATGGAGGGAGTGTCCCACTTTAAATACTGGAATATTTGCCGGTCTCACCTGTCTGTATGCCCCATCACTTCTTCCTTCCATGGAATCACAGGGATTTATGAAGTGGTTCTATGATTAAATCTGTTATTTGGGCCTTTGTAATTTTTCTGGTTCTGAAGTTTTGAATTCATTTAGAGATACTAATCCTCTTTTACTACTTTGCAGTTAATTTGGTAATACTTTGGTAGTCATACCACATTCTTAGTTCCATGTGCTTCTCAGTTGTCAGCTTGATATGGTCCCTTGCGGTTTTGTTATTATTGTTGATAATTCACATGAAGAGTCATAAAGCACCATGTGAGTCCCTTAAAATTATGCATAGTCTTCAAAGTCCCTATTTAAGTCTGTCTCATTAGTTTAATGTATTCTTCTTACCAATTGAACTTTTAAAAACTTATTTCATCATTCAAAATGTTTCTACTTTTATTGTATTTCAATTTTTCCCTTAACTTTGTTTATTCTATCAGTTTTATTTTGAAGATAATTATTTTGGATAGAAAAGATAGGAACAAAACATAATCAAGTAATGCTCTGTAACTGCCTTTATTAAAAATACAACTCACTGCAAAAATACTTCCTTTTTTCATGCTCTAATCTATGCCTAGCTGCTTTGCTTTGCCCTTTACTTTTCTCAAAGGTCTCAGTTAATTCTGGACTTTAACCTTCCTGAAGTCTCTGCTTCTCCTTTGAATCCCTTATATGTTCCTCTTAGTCAATCTTCAATTTATAATATTGTGTCCTTCATGGTCAGATCAGTTTAAGCATCCAAGTAAAATATGTAAAGTGTTAAATTAGAATACATAAAACAATAGAGCAGCAGTTAAAATTGCATGTACATATAAAAACTATGAACCTTAAAGTATCACCCTATTAGGAAAGACCAATTAAAAAATGTGGCTTGCATTCTTCCCTGACGGTCATTAGACCAAAGTTCTGACAGATTGAAAATTTGATCTGAATTACCTATATTGCATGTTTCTAACTAAACCTGGTTCTTTTATGGACAGCACAAAATTCCAAACTAATTTTTTATTTTTTACATATCATTTAAATTTTTATAATTATAGAGCCAGATATTAAACAAGAATGAGAAAGAGAATGTACTGCTCCATGACTAGAGAATTAGCTTTGCAGCTTCTTCGTAGGCTGCTTATCCATGTCATTGCCACAAAGCCCACCACTAATTTCCCCAGATCTATAGATAACTTCTTCCCAGGCTGGACTCTGTCAGATGGCTGTGACTGCTTCCAGAAACAAGTCCACTTCCAGTTTTTAAATGCATGTCTGTGTGTTTAATAGAGGATATTTGTATTGCTCAGGTTCACTTACAGAGGCTGAGGAATTATCAGACATTATAAGAATGGGAGAAAGCAACTGAAGACAGAATTGGAATATATATAGATAGCTGCTGCTATTTAGAAGACAACAAGAAAAGGCAGGAAAAAAAGAAGGGTATAGATAAAGTGGGAGCTAAAAAATTACCGTTTTTTTCCCCTCTACATAGAATCCCTAGGGAGAATGAAAGTAAAGATGAATGAAACAGAAATTTTCCCAAGTCTCTCACCTTTTGCCTAAATCCCATAGCTTATCTAGACTCTAGATTCTAGAGAAAGGTGTTGACTATCAGCAAAGGTTCTGAGAATATGAATGCTTAACTGGAATCTTTTTAGAAATCCTTTCTAATAAATTGATACAACAGACTTTTAGCACAAACATCACATCACAAACTGCTTCTGTCTTTATATGTTGTTTTACCCTAACCACCCAGGCCTGCAGCTTATAAGGTCTCCCAGTGGCTGTCATTTTCAGTGCAGCTCGTGGCTTCAGACAAAGTGGCATCTGGCACGGTGTGATGGGCGGGAGTTCTTGCAGACTACTAAAACGTCTGCTAGCACAAATCTGCACAGGGTTTCCTTTTCTCCCTCCTCTGTGGTTCTTTTGTCTCTCTCCATTCACACACATTAGAAGTGGGTCAAAAGACCCATTTATTGAAGAACCACAAATTCAAAATGAGATGCAATTTATATCACTGAGTGCATTCCTTACCAAAGGATTACTTTCCCTAAACTATTTTTATTTATTTTTCTTTATTCAACGAGGCATTATTCGGCGCTCAGTGATCCCTTCATTATAATGAATCATGAATTTCTATGATTTTTTTGCAGAAATCACATTTAGAAGCTATGCCTTTCACCCTTTTTTAGAAGTGAATGACTCATCCATTGAACACTGTTCTTGCTATTCTCCTTCAAATATCAACAGAAATATATAAAAGTAGTATAAGATACAATAAAACATGTTACAAATTAAGTTTTACTGCAGTTAAATAGAAAGTATGACACCTTTGAATATAATTCCATTAAACAGTATGGTTATTATATTTTTCCTATACCGTTTTGCTCTGGTTGTAACTGATTTACTTCTACAATTTCACACACTCAGCCCTTCCATCTATAAATTACCCACAATGAGTTATATTTGATATTTTAAATATTTGTAAATAAGCATAAATACAGAATACTCTTTGAAACAAATGTTATTTTTCAATCGTAGGAACATAAATTGTAGAAAAATAAAGCAGGATCATTGCAGAGCCAGTCCAGTGCCACAGCCTGCTCAGTGGCCTCAAGAGGCATTTTCTTGTTTATTGCTACTTTAAAGTTTTTGGCCTTGATTCTTAATAAAAGAGATAAACAACCGCCAGTATAAGGATCATATCTATTCTACAGATGTTTGGCTTGACTTTTTATGGTGTTTAAGAGAAGTTACAACTAACATTTAGAAATTGGGGGGTTTTACATAAATGTACAGAAATATGACTTCTCTTGAAAAATTTTAAGTGCTGGTGTTACCAAAAACCGGTCCTTTTCACTAAGTCAAATCACAAAACACAGTGACAAGGTTTTGAGGAAAGGAAAAGAATAGCTTATAAATTTGCTAGCAAATGAAGGAGCGGCAGGTCAGGACTTAAAGCACCGCTGTCACCGGGAAGCACAAGCAGCTGGGCTTTTAATGGGGAAATCGTGGGAGGATCTGTGGTGATCACAGACACATAAAGTAGCAACTTGCAAGGATCAAAGCGGACATTCTTGCCCTGATTCAATTGCTTGTTGTGTCTCTCATCAGTTCCTCGTCAGTCGTCGGGGACAGGATCGCTTGGGTTCTGCAAAGTCAGGTTTCTGCCTTATTTCTGAGACTTGGAAAATAGGGAGAACAAAGAGAAACTGCCATCTGTTGGTGGTTACAAAATTTTTAGGGCCACTTGATTTCCAGTTAATGCTAGTGTTAAATTTTAAACCCAAATTTATTTCAGTTTTCCTCTGCTCCACTTCTAGCAGTGAGTATGAATTTTAACCTGACAACACCTGGCTGTATTTGAGTAGCAAATGCCTGCCTTGGTTGGCAGGGTCCACCATAGTGTCTAGTCACACTGCAAATGCATAGGAACTTAAACTCGGCTATTTTACCCTTTTAAATGACCAAAAGACCCTGTGGAGATTTGAGTTTGGGAATGCTTCCAATATTATTATTATTTTTGCTTTTGCTTCTGCATAATCTAAAATAATTTTTCTACAATTCACACAAATGCCAGTATGTATCAAGAGGTATCATGGTCATACCTCCAGAAAAGGCAGGGGAATATCTTATTAAGAAATATAAAAATTAACTCTAGTTTTCCTTTAATTTTATACAGTTTTTCTTGAACAGTACTTCATTAATAAAAATAAAATAGAAATAAAAATTTTAAAAAGTGCATTTGTCATCCACAGGAACATTCTAATGTGGTATATTCCAGAACACTCACATATGATGAAGAGATTTAAAATGTATTTTAAAAGTTCAGTAATCTAATGTGATAATAACATCTACAGATATACATATTTATGTATTTGTATATAATGTTTCATATAACTAAATAAAAATATATGTTATTGTTTGCAACATATGTTTCACTGAAAATATAAGATATATAATATTCTATTTCATGGATATTAAAAAGATAATTACATCAGCTGGTCTTCCATTAGAGGGTATTAGATTCTGTGAAGGTTTTGCTGTTATAAAAATTGTTTGCTGGACACCATTAAAGCATAATTTTCCCTTATATGCTTAATTAATACATGAAGATAAATTCTTAAAAGAGGATTATTTATGCAGAAGTATCCGTATTTTTAAGATTTTAATTCTTATTATCAAATTATTTTCAGAAATATGATAAATCATATTTCTAACAACAGTATATGAGAAACCTATTTCCCCTCACTATGTAGTGATACCAGCTTTCCACTAAGAGAGATTTACCCATTTAATGGATTTTTTTAGAATATGGAAAACTAATACATAAATAGAGTCACTGTGTTTTTAGAACAGAGTCACCCATGAAATGTCAGTGGGCCCAAGCATTCATTTGATTTCACGACTACAGCAGTGTGATCAGTGCCCAGTGGCTGAGGGTGAATTCTGGAGACAGTATGCCTGGGTTTTAAGTCTAGCACTACTGCCTTCTAGCAATGCTATTTCAGATTTATTTAGTTACTCTATGCTTCCTTTGGAAAATGAAGAGTATCTTGGAATTAAGAGTAATTAAATTGGGGAAGTTTATAATTTGTATTATATTTTCACAATATATATTGTTTAACTTCCTATGAAGTAGGCATATGCTAAAACCCATTTGTGTATCTGAAAGAATATAGTTCAAAGTTATATTTAGCAAAAAACAGTTTGATTCAAACCCAAATTTCCATGCTTCTGAAGATAGTTATATTTTCTGTCTCTATGCATTGAAGTTTATCCTTGTAATAGTTAGGACTCCACCTTTAGTTGCATACACAGTTTGAACAAAACCTAAAAAGGGTTTCAAAAAGAATTACAATAGATTTTAATAATTTTAATAGAATTATTTTCCTTGGTCAATAAAAAATGTTAAACATTCTTCAGGCTTTTTAAAGCAATTGCTTAAAAAAAATTCCTGCTAGGCTCTATTTCTCCTAGAAAAAATCATACAGGGTATGTTCCTTGATATTGTTTTTGACAATAATTTTCTGGATTTGACACCAAAATCAAAAATAAACAAATGGGACTATATCAAACTAAAAAGCTTTCTGCATGGCAAAGGACAATATTAATAAAATGACAAGGCAGCCTTAGGAATGAGAAAAAATTGCAAATCACATATCCAAAAAGAGGTTAATATCCAAAATATACAATAACAGGTATATTAAAAGATGTTCAATATCACTAAGCATCAGAGACATGCAAATCGAAACCACAATGAGATATCACCTCAGACCTGTTAGGCTGTGTATTATCAAAAAGATGAGAAATAACAAGTGTTGGTGAGGATGTGGAGAAAGGGAACATTCATCACTGTTGGTGGGAATATAAACTGGTATAGCCAGTAAACTATGGAGTTTTCCTCAAGAATTTAAAAATTGAACTACTATGTGATACTGCAATCCCACTTCTGGGTATATATCAAAAGGAAAGAAATCAATATATTGAAGAGATAATTGTACCCCATGTTCACAATAGTCAATGTATGGAAACAACCTAAGTATCAGTCTAAAAATGAATAGAAAAGGAAAAATGTGGGGCATATAATCAGATTTATATATATATTTCAGACTTAAAAAAGAAGGAAAGCTTATCATTTGTGACAACATGGATGACCCTGGAGGGAATTATACTCAGTGAAATAAGCCAGACAGAGAAACTACATTGTATCACTTATCTGTGTAAACTAAAAATAGCCAAATTCACACAGAGTGGGAAAATGGTCCCCAGAAGTTGGGGAATGTGGAAAATATGGAGAGGTTGATGAAACACTACAAGCTTTCAATTATAAGGTGAATAATGTATAACATAAAATGGTGACTATATTTGATAGCAATCTATTTTATGACTGAAATTTGCTGAGAGTAGAACTGAAATGTTCTCACCAAAAAATTTTAAAAAAGAAGAAAGAAAAAGTAGGAAACAATCTTTAGGCTTTTTAAATCAGTTGCTTTAAAACTATCCACTAGGTTCCATATTTGCCAATATATCCAAAATTTTAGTAAGAATATTAAGAAGTCTTTCTGAAAAAGAGTCTAAGAAAAAAATGAAATAGAAGTAAATCAAATACATGACAAAGGCTCAGTAGAAAAAAAAGGTATGGTTGTTTAAATCTGCATCTGTAATTAGTAAAGTTTCATTAAACGTTTACTTTCTCAGGTTGACTAGGTGTGGTCCAGGTGCTCAGTAGTCCCATGTGCCGTAATGGATAGCACATATCCAGAACATGCCCCATAAGTATGGACAATGTTTCATTAAGACATAAAACATTTCTGTTTTCCCATTTAATGGAGGGAAAGCGTCACATCTATCATGGTTAAAGTGTCATTGCCAAATCACAACTTTAATATGAGTTTCTCAAGAAAAGCCTGACAAATAAAAAAGCTAGGTAAACATTATCACACGGTACATTAAAAAATAACCCAAGTAAAAGCTTTAAAGGTGGTATAGATAGATAGGAAGACAGATGCTAATAGACAGATTGATAGACAGATAGATAAAAGAGATTTTAACAGAAGGTTGTTTTGAAAATTAAAGCAAATTAATTGTAATAATGAATATAAAAAATGCTTGGCACAAAATAAGTACGCAAAAGTGGGTTTCTTTTTAATATTATTCAATGCAAGTGGACTAAAGTACAGTTCTTTAGATTCAACTGATTGGATGAAAGGAGAGTTGGAGGAAATATTCTACACTCAAAGCCCCATTGCCACATGTGACTACTGAGTGCTTAGAAAATACCTAGTGAACCTGAGAAAGTAAAAGTTTAATTTAACTTTACTAATTATAGATGCAGATTTAAACAACCACACCATTTTTATTTTTTTCTACTGAGGAGAAGTAAATATAGTATTTACTTCCATAATATTGTATGGGTGGAAAATCCAGGCCTGGATGCAAATGCCACATGTATGAAATAGTCTACATTTGAAGGCTGGAGAGGGTATCAGAGGCTCTGATTCAATATTGGTTTCAATAGGGATATTAATACTGAGGACAAGAGAATGTACACTGGCTTCACTACAGTTGAAGACACTACTTAAAGAAAGAGTTAAGACTAGATACTAGATTTTCTAACAAACTCTGACAAATACATACCCAAATTGTATGTTTGGCCTCTGCAACTCTATGGAGTAACTTGCTAATCCAAGATATATTAATCATTTGCCTAATATGTGACATGCACTCTGCATGCATTTATTAATTGGCCTGTAGAACTAGAAATATCTCTGTCCTTATGGGATTTACATTTTTATGGGGATGAAGTCCAATTAGTAAGCAAAATTTGTAAGTAAATGAGATAATTTTAGATTGTGATAACAGTTCATGGCTGTGTTTACATGGAGAGTAGAAGTAGTTTACCTGGAGATGAGGTTGGGAGTGGTGGAATAAGGAAATTCCCGTATCTACTGCCCACTTATCCTGATAAGAAGTGGCCTAATAGATATTTTGAAGAAGAAACATGCCCCTTAAATTACCAAGCCATTAAGTATGAACATGAAGTGTGCCCCAGCTCAGCTGGAGATTAATCACCAAGTGGAGATGTTAATTAGTTCAAAGCAGAATGAGAAGAAAAATATAAAGTAAGTATTTTCATTTCCAGTAATAGTGCAGTTAGTATATTACCTGATACAAGGAATTATATTTACCAAATGCTCAGGATTTTGTAATCCATAAAGCACTTTCATAAGCACCTCCAATAGTGACAGATGATACTTAAACTAATGCTAAGAAACCTGCAAAGGTTTGGCTAAGCTCATGCTTCAGTCAAGTGGCAGATCTGAGTATCTAACCTGAGAGTTTCAACTACACACATTGTATTTAAGATGATAATATACTTAACCCCAGGATTAGGCACATAGAAAAAACCATTAGAGAGTTAGTTCATATATTAGTTATTTTTTAAGGAAGATGAATATATGTTACCCCAATGGGATATTTCTTTGTCCAGTGCCTTAAAATTACCATAAATGAAGATGCCTATTTAACTGGAGAATACATTTTGTGACTGGACAACTCCAGCATTCAAGGTAGTACTAAATCTAAAATCCAACTTTAATGTAATTTCATTTTTATTTTCTTACTTCCCTCTTGAAGTCTTTAGTTGCATAGAACCAAGCCAAGCCTCAACCCATACAACAGCTTTATCTTATATTCCTGAGTTTTGAATATGTTTTATATTTCTGTGTTTTCCCTTCCATCCTGTATTTCCAATTTCATATCTTTCTTCTCTGAGGTGCCCATCATCTACATTAAAGCTTTTTCTTCTAACCCATTTTTCTATACATCTAAATAGATATATCCTTGAAGTAAATGTATTGTTTTTATTAGAAAATATATTCCTGTATTTTAAATTAAGAAAAGTGTATTAGGATTAAAGAAACTTTTTAAGGCTAAATATACATCACTAATACAACAAGGAAAATATAAGAAAAATGTGGGCAAGTGTTAAAATACCACACTTCAGTTAGAAGCATTGAAATGGATGCAAATCTATTCCAGTTGATAAAAGTCCATCTTTTTGTGTTTTTTAATATCACAGAACAAATTCAATTAGTCTCTGTATTAGTTCTTTAGTGTGGCTGTAACAAAGTACCACATATTTAACAGCTTAAAACAATTCTATTTCTTGGAATTTTGACATTCCTGCTGGACATTCTAGAGAACGTATTCCTTGTTCAGTCCAGTTATTAGAAGGATTCAGTTTCTTGTGGTTGTCACTGCAGCTGTTCCCAGCTGCCAGAGACTGTCCACTTCCCTTGGTTCATGGCTCCCTTTATCCATATTACTAAACAAATGAGGTATGGGAGGAATTTATCTCAACATAATAGAGGCCATATCTGAGGAGATTACAAACTAACACCATTCTAACTAATGGTGAAAAACTGAAAGCTTTTCCTCTAAGATCAGAAACATAACAAAAATGCCCACTCTCAACGCTTTTACTCAACATAACACTGTAAGTCCTAATCAGAGAAATTAGGCAAGAAAAAGAAAGAAATGTCACCCCAAGTAAAATCCTCTCTGTTTTCACAGGGAATGATGTTATATGCAGAAAACCTTAAGTACTCCACACACACACATACAAACCTGTTAGAAACAAATAAACAAAACCAGTGCAGAATATAAAAATCTACATACAAAAATCAATTGCATTTTTATATACTAACAATAAACTATCCCAAAAGGAAATTAAGAAACAATCCAATTTACAATAACAAAATACTTAAGAATACACTTAGATTTATTCCTAACTAGTTGAAAAGACTTGTACACTGAAAACTACAAAACATAATGAAAGAAATTAAGGCAGATTGAAATAAAGGTCAGATACACAGTGTTAATGGACTAGACATATATTATTAATAAACTCATTCTACCCAAAGCAATCTACAGAGTCAATGCAATCCCCATTGCTGTAGACTGAATGTTTATGTTCCCCCAAAATTCGTATGATAAATCTTAACACCCAGTGTGATGATATTTAGAGGTGGCCCTTTGGGAGGTGAATTAAGTCATGAGGTTGGAGACACCATGAAGGGGACTGGTGCCTTTATAGAAGAGACCCCAGAGAGCTCCCTCATCCCTCTGCCATGTGAGGTTACAGTGAGAATACAGTTGTCTATGAACCAAAAGGGGAGCTCTTAACAGACACTGAATCTGCCTGCCCCTTGAACTTGATCTTCCCAGTCTCCAGAATGGTGAGAAATAAGTGTCTGTTGTTCATAAGCTACCCAGTCTGTGGTATTCTGTTACAGGAGCAAGAACAGATTAAGAAAACCCAATATTGAGAAAGGTGTGAAGGTCAGGTAAACTTTCTGGAGGGCCGCTGGGCAGTATCTACTGAAATTAAACAAGGTACAAATCTTAGTTCACTGGTGATTTGATCTCCTGTGATATAAATCAAACAATGGTACAGAGATACATGAATAGCACTGCAAATATATACATAGTCATATGAATATACATCAGTGCATATCTTTTCACATGTATGCACCTCTTACCATGTTGTACTGATAAAATAAAAAATACAAGCAGAAAGTATGATAATAGTCTACATTTGTTTAAAAATATATTTCTATTTGTTATTTTAAGTCTCCAGAGTACATATACCAAAATCTTAACAATATTTACTTGTAGGTGGATACTGATACCAGCATAAACCTTGTTTTTTTTAATGTATATTTATTATCTGATTTTGAATATATATTTATAATCAGAAAAAAGATATATTCAGGATAAAATTACTTTTTAATTTTGTGTTTAGTATCCTTGGCATAATACTAGAGATAATTTACAAAGGGGGTAAAAACATACTCTTCATTCATTTGAAAAATGTTTTAGAATTTTTAATTTTTAATTCCTTAGATACCCTCATCTTCTGGACCACAGAAATGGATGAGCTATCAAGATATAGTCAGAGGATACTGAAAATACATTTTGATAAACTGTGCCACCATATGTTTTAAAAAAACAAATTTCAATTTGCGTTTTCATTTTTAGACTCAGAATTTTAAATATTCATGCTGTATTAGGTAGGGAAAAGGCAATATTTAAGTAGTCATACAAAGTGAAATTTTACACAATTTTTATATGATAATTGTCTCTTATTTTTTCCTAAGCAATCATATAATGAGCATCAGGGTAATCTTCATTATAAGTTCTATACTTAAAAGTTGGAATAGGCAGAAAAATAGACTCTACTGCCCAAAAAATTCATTTCAAAAATATAAGAAAAATGAGATCTAGAAATCTGCTGCTAAATTTTGTTCTAATTTTTTCTATTATGTCTCCTATCCTATAATTAGGGAATTTACTTATCTTTCTTGGCTCACATATGCTACATTTTTTATGTGTGTCTGCATTAAAATTGTACTCTAAATTTATTACCATATGGCACTTTCAAGCACTTCTCCACTGAGAAATAGACAAAGCTTAAAAACCAAAAAAAAAAGGTACCATTTTTTGGCAATTATTTTTTGTTTTCCAAGATTTGTTTATTTATTTTAAGATAAATTGAGGTATGTGCATATCTTGTGTCCAGTCTGTCAGTTTTACCCTTGTTTTACCTGTTTGCTACTTTGAAACCTGACTCTTAAAATAGATTTTGAGCTTATTTACACATATGCAAATAACAGAATATCTGATAATGGCTTAAATTTTAGGAGGAAGTCAAGAGAGAGGTGTCTTGCCTTAACAAGTCAAAACCTTAAAGAAATAAATAAATTGGGTTTGTAGAATTTATAATGTAAAACTAAGTAATGGGAAATAATTTGTTTTGGAGGGAAAGAAAGACTCAAAGCAGAGTCTGTCTGACCCACCTAAAATCCCAAGAAATGCATTCAGGACTTTTTGTTGTACAAGACCATGAAAACCAACTTTCCTACTGTAAAGACCTTTATAGAATCTCCCGTGAAACATGGAAACACCAGCTTTATAAAATTTGATTGGTCCCCATTTCCACTCTTTCAATGATATTTGCTCATATAGTGTGTAAGTGAGACCTTTGCAATCTTTTTTATCTTATATTTCATTCATAAAATTATCGTATTGTTCATTCATAAAAACATTTATAAGATGCTTAATTATTAACACTTGATTCCTAGTATTTTTTTTATTAAGGTATTATTGATATACACTCTTATGAAGGTTTCACATGAAAAAAAAATGTGGTTACTACATTTACCCAAATTATCAAGTAACGACTCATACCCCAATTCAGATCCAGTGATTTTCCACACCATGTGTACTAAACAAAATACTGCACAATCCCCTTCTCCCTCCCTCCTCAACCCTCTCCTTTGGTAACCACTAGTTCCTTCTTAGAGTTTTGGAGTCTGCTACTATTTTGTTCCTTCAGTTTTGCTTCGTTGTTATACTCTACAAATGAAGGAAATCAGTTGGCACTTGTCTTTCACTGCCTGGCTTATTTCACTGAGCATAATATCCTCCAGCTCCATCCATGTTGTTGCAAATGGCAGGATTTGTTTCCTTCTTGTGGCTGAATAGTATTCCATTGTGTATATGTACCACCTCTTCTTTATCCATTCATCTACTGATGGACACTTAGGTTGCTTCCATATCTTGGCTATTGTAAAAAGTGCTGCAATAAACATAGGGGTGCATACATCTTTTTGAATCTGAGAAGTTGTATTCTTTGGATAAATTCCAAGGAGTGGGATTGCCAGGTCAAATGGTATTTGTATTTTTAGTTTTTTGAGGAACTTCCATATTATTTCCACAATGGTTAAACTAGCTTACATTCCCACCAGCAGTGTAGAAGGGTTCCCTTTTCTCTGCATCGGCGCCAGTATTTGTTGTTCTTAGTCTTTTGGATGGTGGCCATTCTTACTGGTGTGAGGTGATATCTCATTGTGGTTTTAATTTGCATTTCCCTGATGTGGAGCATCTTTTCATGTGTCTGTTGGCCATCTGAATTTCTTCTTTGGAGAACTGTCTCTTCATATCCTCTGCTCATTTTTTAATTGGGTTATTTGCTTTTGGGATGTAGAGGCGTGTAAGTTCTTTATATATTTTGGATGTTAACACCTTGTCGGATATGTAATTTAAAATATATTCTCCATACTGTTGGATACCTTTTTGTTCTGTTGATGATGTCCTTTGCTGTACAGAAACTTTTTAGTTTGATGTAGTCCCATGAGTTCATTTTTGCTTTTGTTTCCCTTGGTCGAGGAGATGCGTTAAGGGAAAAGTCGTTCAGGTTATATTCAGGAGATTTTTGCCTATGTTGTCTTCTAAGAGTTTTATGGTTTCATGATTTACATTGAGGTCCTTGATCCATTTCGAGTTTACTTTTGTGTATGGGGTCAAACAATAATCCAGTTTCATTCTCTTGCATGTAGCTATCCACTTTTGCCAACACCATCTGTTGAAGAGGCTGTCATTTCCCCACATTATGTCCATGGCTCCTTTATCATATATTAATTGACCATATATGGTTGGGTTTATATCAGGGCTCTCTAGTCTATTCCATTGGTCTATGGGTCTGTTCTTGTGCCAGGACCAAATTGTCTTGAGTACTGTGGCTTTGTAGTAAAGCTTGAAGTTGGGGAGCAAAATCCCCCCAACTTTATTCTTCCTTCTCAGGATTGCTTTGGCTATTCAGGGTCTTTTGTGGTTCCATATGAATTTTAGAATGATTTTCTCTAGTTCATTGAAAAATGTTACTGGCATTTTGGTAGAGATTGCATTGAATCTGTAGATAGCTTTAGGCAGGATGACCATTTTGACAATATTAATTCTTCCTATCCATGAGCATGGGATGTGTTTCCATTTATTGGTATCTTCTTTAATTTCTCTCATGAGTGTCTTGTAGTTCTTGGAGTATAGGTCTTTCACTCCCTTGGTTAGTTTTACTCCTAGGTATTTTATTCTTTTTGATGCAACTTTGAATGGAATTGTCTTCCTGATTTCTCTCTCTGCCATGTCATTGGTAGGGTACAGGAATGCCATAGATTTCCACGCAGTAATTTTGTATCTTTGTATTTCTGCGCAAATTTGTAACTTTGTTGAATTCAGATATTAGATCTAATAGTTTTGGAGTAGATTCTTTAGGGATTTTTTATGTACAATATCATGTCATCTGCAAACAGGGACAGTTTAACGTCTTCCTTGCCAATCTGGATGCCTTTTATTTCTTTGTGTTGTCTGATTGCCGTGGCTAGGACCTCCAGTACTATGTTGAATAGAAGTGGGGAGAGTGGGCATCCTTGTCTTATTCCTGTTCTAAAGGAAAAGCTTTCAGCTTCT
The DNA here is from genome assembly GCA_032199065.1 of Smutsia gigantea. Taxonomy (NCBI): domain Eukaryota; kingdom Metazoa; phylum Chordata; class Mammalia; order Pholidota; family Manidae; genus Smutsia; species Smutsia gigantea. The sequence continues at coordinate 316,028 of JAVSCE010008869.1, forward strand.
TGCTGTTAAGTATAATGTTGCCTGTGGGTTTGTCATATATAGCCTCTATTATGTGGAGGTACTGCCCCTCTATACCCATTTTGTTGAGAGGTTTTATCATGAATGGATGTTGAATTTTGTTAAATGCTTTTTCAGCATCTGTGGAGATGATCATGTGGTTCTTGTCCCTCTTTTTGTTGATGTGGCAGATGATGCTGCTGGATTTTCGAATGTTGAATCATCCTTGCATCCCTGGAATAAATCCTAATTGATCATCATGGATGATCATTTTGATGTACTTTTGAATTCGGTTTGCTAATATTTTGTTGAGTATTTTTGCATCTATGTTCATCAGAGATATTGGTCTATAGTTTTCTTTTTTTGTGTTGTCGTTGCCCGGTTTTGGTATTAGAGTGATGCTGGCCTCATAGAATGAGTTTGGAAGTATTCCTGCTTCTTCAACACCTTGGAAAACTTAAAGGAGGATGGGTATTAGGTCTTCACTAAATGTTTGATAAAGTTCAGCAGTGAAGCCATCTGGGCAAGGAGTTTTGTTCTTAGGTAGGTTTTTGATTACCAGTTCAATTTCATTGCTGGTAATTGGTCTGTTGAGATTTTGTTTCTTACTGGGTCAGCCTTGGATGGTTGTATTTTTCTAGAAAGTTGTCCATTTCTTCTAGGTTATCCAGTTTGTTAGCATATAATTTTTCATAGTATTCTCTAATATTTCTTTGTATTTCTGTGCTGTTTGTAGTGATTTTTCCTTTCTCATTTCTGATTCTGTTTATGGGAGTAGACTCTCTTTTTTTCTTGATAAGTCTGGCTAGGGGTTTATCTATTTTGTTTCTTTTCTCAAAGAAGCAGGTCTTGCTTTCGTTGATCCTTTCTGTTGTTTTATTCTTGTCAATTTTATTTATTTCTGCTCTATTCTTTATTATGTCCCTCCTTCTACTGACTTTGGGTCTCATTTGTTCTTCTTTTTCTAGTTTTGTTAATTGTGAGTTTAGACTGCTCATATGAGAATGTTCTTCTTTCCTGAGGTAGGCCTGTATTGCAGTAAACTCCTCTTAGCACGGCTTTCGCTGCATCCCACAGATTTTGCGGTGTTGAATTATTGTTGTCATTTGTCTCCATATATTGCTTAATCTCTGTTTTTATTTGTTCATTGATCCACTGATTATTTAGGAACATGTTATTAAGCCTCCATGTGTATGTGGGATTTTTCATTTTCTTTGTGTAATTCATTTCTGGTTTCATTCCTTTGTTGTCTGAGAAGCTGATTGGTACAGTTTCAATCCTTTTGAATTTACTGAGGCTCTTTTTGTGTCCTAGTATATGATCTATTCTTGAAAATATTCCATGTGCACTTGAGAAGAATGTGTATTCTGCTGCTTTTCGGTGTAGAGTTCTGTAGATGTCTGTTAGGTCCATCTGTTCTAATGTGTTGTTCAGTTCCTCTGTCTCCTTACTTATGTTTTGTCTGGTTGATGTGTCCTTCAGAGTGAGTGGTGTGTTGAAGTCTCCTAGAATGAATGCATTGCATTCTATTTCCCCCTTTAATTCTTTTAGTATTTGTTCCACATATGTGGGAGTTCCTGTGTTGAGTGCATAGATATTTATAATGGTTATATATTCTTGTTGTATTGACTCTTTTATCATTATGTAATGTCCTTCTTTGTCTCTTATGACTTTCTTTGTTTTGAAGTCTATTTTGTCTGACATAAGTACTGCAACTCCTGCTTTTTTCTCCCTATTAGTTGCATGAAATGTCTTTCTCCATGCCTTCACTTTTAGTCTGTGTATGTCTTTGGGTTTAAATTGAGTCTCTTGAAGGCAGCATATAGATGGGTCTTGTTTTTTTATCCATTCAGTGACTCTGTGTCTTTTGATTGGTGCATTCAGTCCATTTACATTTAGGGTGATTATGGATAGGTATGTACATACTGGGATTGCAGGCTTCAGATTCGTGGTTACCAAAGTTTCAAGGTTAACTTCCCTACTATCTAAGAGTGTAACAACTCACGTAATATGTTATTACAAATACAATCTAAAGGTTCTTTGTTTGTTGTTTGTTTTCCTTCCTCCTTTTTCTTCCTCCTCCATTCTTTATATATTAGGTATCACATTCTGTACTGTTTGTCTATCCCTTGATGGACTTTGGGGATAGTTAATTTAATTTTGCATTTTCTTAACAACTAGCTGTTCTACTTTCTTTACTGTGGTTTTATTACCTCTGGTGACAGCTATTAAACCTTAGGAACACTTCCATCTATAGCAGTCCCTCCAAAATACATTGCAGAGATGGTTTATGAGAGGTAAATTCTCTCAACTTTTGCTTATCTGGGAGTTGTTTAATCCCTCCTTCAAATTTAAATGATAATCCTGCCAGATAAAGTAATATTGGTTCAAGGCCCTTTTGCCTCACTGCACCAAATACATCATGCCACTCCCCTCCGGACTGTAAGGTTTCTGTGGAGAAGTCTCCTGATAGCCTCATGGGTTTTCCTTTGTATGTGATATTATTTCTCTCTCTAGCTACTTTTAATAGTCTGCCATTATCCTTTAACTTTGCCAATTTAATTACTATATGTCTTGATGTTGTCTTCCTTGGGTCCCTTGTGTTGGGAGATCTGCGCATCTCCATGGCCTGAGAGACTCTCTCCTTCCCCAGATTTGGGAAGTTTTCAGCAATCACCTCCTCAAAGACATTTCTATCCCTTTTTCTCCCTCTTCTTCTTCTGGTACCCTTATAAGTCAATTTTGTTCTGTTTGGATTGGTCACACAGTTCTCTAAATATTCTTTCATTCTTAGATATCCTTTTTTTTCTCTGTGCCTCATCTTCTTTGTATTCCTCTTCTTTCTTTTCTTTTTCATTTAACTTCTCCTCCACTGTATCCAATCTGCTTTTAATATTGTCCATTGTGTTCTTCAATTATTGGCTCTCCAACAGGAATTCATTCTTGAGTTCTTGAATATCTTTCCGTACCTCCATGAGCATGTTAATGATTTTTATTTTGAACTCCCGTTCAGGGAGTGTCATGAGGTCCATATCATTTAAATGTTTCTCAGGAGTTGTATTCATAGTTTTACTCTGGACCAGGTTCCTTTGGCGTTTCATATTTGTGTATGGTGCCCTCTAGTGCCCAGAAGCTCTACTTTCTGGAGCTGCTCAGCACCTGAAGCAATGTCAGGGATTGTAGGGAAGTGGTATTGGTGCCTGGGGGGAGGAAAGAGCTATTTCCTGGCTCCTGGCTGCTATGCCTCTCTCCACTGCCTGAACCAGTGGGCCGAGCACACAGGTATAGGCCTGTGTGCTTTGCATTTTTAGTTGCTGTAGACAGATCTTCCCTCTGGCTGGCCCAACGTGGGGTAGGGCTTCCCAGTTTGCAAGCCCAGTGGGGCTGGCCAGGAGAAAGGCATGCCAGCCTGCCTGTCACAGAAGGGGCCCCTCGGGCTGTGTAGGCAGCCAGAGAACTGGAGCACCTGAAGATCGTGAAAGCTCCCAATCTACTGGGCAGAGTGCACCTGGACAATTTTGTTTACATGTGCATTCTCCTGAACAGTAAACTCTGTGCAATCCTTGCCCCTTTAGCAGCCCTCTTGCTAAGGACTTCTTTGTTAGGAAGTCTCTCAGACTGACTGCCCTTCTTTTGTCCCAGAGCAACTGGATATGGATTCCTTCTACCACAAGCAGCTGCAATCTTAGTCTCTCCAGGAATTCTGCTTGTCTTAGCTTCCAGCCCCCTAATTATGAGAGTATCATGCAAGCACCATGAAATGTAGGTTTGTGCTCCCAGAGCAGATCTCCAGAGTTAAGTATTCTGAAGTCCCAGATCTCCACTCCCTCCCTGCTTTGTTCCTCTTTCTCCTGCCAGTGAGAGAGTATCATGCAAGCACCATGAAATGTAGGTTTGTTCTCCCAGAGCAGATCTCCAGAGTTAGGTATTCAGCAGTCCCAGATCTCCACTCCCTCCCTGCTTTGTCTCTCTTTCTCCTGCTGGTGAGCTGGGGTGGGGGAAGGGCTTGGATCCCACAGGACCAAAGCTTTAGTACATTACCCTTTTCCATGAGGGCTGCTCTTGTCTCCAGGTGTATGCAGTTTGTTGCTGTCCTTTTGCCTGTTGCTCTTTCAAGAGTAGTTGTATTAGTTGTATTTTCATAGTATATGCAGTTTTTGGAGGAAGCTTCTGTCTCACCTCTCACACTGCCATCTTTAATCCAATCTCCTACTTCTGATTCCCAGTATTTTACTGATGAGAATTCCATGTCCTGCTTTTCATGATTTTTTTGTTTGTTTAGCAATTTTATTTCTATGTCAAAGACTCCATGTTATTTAAAACAAGCTATCTAGTACATAATCATTCACCAGATTGAATTATTCAGTTATTTTGTATTAACCCGTGTCAGAGTTTTAATAGCAAAATTATTTTCTTGCCCAATGCGTTGGTAACAAAGTAAAGCTGTGGCTTAAATAGCCTTCCTCACAGAGGTTTCTGGAGACTTGAAAGTTTTTAAAATTTTTCTTTGTGAAATACCTGATATATATGCATTATATATGTTGATCTTTTCATGAAAACTAAAATGCCAATGAATTCCTAAATTGTTCATTGAATTTTTCTAAGATTTTTCTAAAGCTATACAATGCAAAGTCCTGGTGGATATCCTTCACTCCAAACTCAGCTTATCTTCCTATCTATAGCACTTCTGATACACAGCAGCTCCTGGCTCATATCAGACACTTCCCCACAAACCTACTGAAGCAGTTTGTACAGAGAGAACAGCTTCCCATGGATTTCTCCATAAGCATTTGCTTCATCCTATCTCAAAGGCCAGCATGATTGCCCATGCTTCAGATAATAAAGTTTAGTCCCATATTCCCATATTCCCATTACATTTATAATAGTTCTGTTTTCCTGAGTGAACTCTAAAAATACTAAGATTAAGGTCCTCAAGTTACTAAGGAGTTTTATGTTTGGCATAATTAGAAATATATTTGTAATGCCTTAGATTTTTCAATTTGTAGAAATAAATTTCTAGGCCTGAAATTTAGATAACTTTTCCACTTGACCAGAAACACAGTATATCTAGTTAGCCAATTGCCAAATGTCAAGCCAACTCTCGGCCTTCTCATCCCAAAGAGAGTTGACTGTGTGGCCCCAGCTAATCAATTATTTTCTATTTTTCTCTTCTTTGTTCTTTAGTCTTTATCCCATAGAAGCTTTCTGCCTTCTGCCCCATTTTGCAGTTCTCCCAAAGAAGACTATCCACTTCATGAAGTATTCAATAAAATTTGTTAGTATCTCTTCAATTGTCTGTTTTAACCATTTTTGAAATGGTTGTTGGCAGTGAGGACTGGGATCCAAACCTGAGTGCTAATAGCATGAGAACAAGATGCATGGGCAAGGAGCCTGCTGAACCCTTTGAGTTCACTGTTCTTGTCGTGACTGAAGACCTTGCATAAAAAAATCACTCTCAGATTTTAGCTTAGCTCCCTTGTGTGCAGCTTTCTAATACAAACAAGCTTTATTTAAAAAAATTAAAAGATTAACAGTTTCCAGAAAGGTTCCTTCTGGGATACTGGAAACGTTTCAGTGTGTGTTAAAGTTCCCAGAAATTTTTGGGTATCCCAGACAGTTTCCATAGCAGTTATACTGAGGGTCTGCAATGGATGGTGGCCATTATGAGACTCAAGAAGAAGGAATGCCATTGTCTTCAATGGTTTGCAGCCATTACGTCCTCAGTGCTGACTTACCCAAGTTTCTCAGTGATAATTAATGAGCTTTAAGTAAATAACATTGATAGAAAACATATTTGCAAAATTGACCTTATACTGCCATGCAGTAAATATCAACAAATGTCACAGAAAATGTCATATACATTGTCTTTCATTCCAATGCAATTAAATTAAAATACAACAAAGTATTAGTAAATAAAATCTTTACACAAAGGAAATTTGAAAACTTTAAAAAATGTTTTTCTAAATAACTCATGGGACAAAAAATGAAATGTTAGGAGGAAATTCAACCAGTAAAAGTTGGATAAAAGTGTTCAGAAATTGATGGGGTTTTATGTGGAAATGAGGTAGTGAGAAAACTTTGGTGCCATGAAACCCAAGGGAGAAAATGTGACAAATATTCAGTCTTAGAAACACTATTATATTGTGTTATATAATCAATTTTTTTCTACCTGAAAAACATATTTATTTACATTGTGATTGCATGAATTAGTTCAAATTTATTCATATTTTCTCTTTTTTTTTTAAATAAATGTGTGTTTAAATGGGAAATGTAGAACTCTCAGTTGTAAATTGCTATTTCAGGCTGAAGAGCTGACATTTATATATATGTTATGATGATGTATGGTATATGATTTATTCTCTTTGAAGTATTATTGCTTCTAGGAATCTTTATGATCAATTCAGAAACATTACTTGGACCCAGGAAAAATATACTATGATTCCAAGCATCTAAGGTGTTTACTCAAAGTCCTTTAATATCACATTCCGATTTGTTACTCATTCGATTTCGTAGCCTAATAGTTACCATCAGGAATGCTTATTCAGGTTTGAATTCCATTTGTGCTCAGGCTTTGTTTAGAGCTTTTATTACTTTTGGGTCAGATGATGGGCTTTGATATTCTGGGATATTTAATCTTCATTAAGTAAGAACCATGTGCAACAATTTCTTTTACTTTTTTAAATTGCATCAAATATAATTTTACCTCCTAATTTTCTGAATTTTTAGTTCATTTTTATTCAAAGACAATAATTAGAAAGTGACAATTTAAAAATGTATCACTTTAGCTGTAAAGAGCTGAAGAGTAAGTGGCTATTTTTCTTCTATTTACCTTCTCAAAAGTGCTGGTATTCCTCTCAAATGATTTCTAAAACTTGTCCCTAATTCAGTCTTGTAATAACAGATCTTGAAAATTCACTATGATGTGTCCTAGATACCTCATACTAACAAGTTGTCTACACAATCTCTGATGCTTAAAGCTGGGTTGATTGTTTTATATACTACCCATTAAATAGGCAGAAGAGTGAGGATGGTTCCAGGTTAATACAAGTAACTCAAAAAGATGGTGGTGTGAGAGGTGAGACAGAGGCTTCCTCCTAAAACCACATATAATATGAAAATATAACTAATACAACTCCTCTTGAAAGAGCAACAGGAAAGAGGACTGCAACAAACTGCATATACAGGGAGACAAGAGTAGCCCTCATGGAAAAGGGTAACATACTAAAGTTGTGGTCCTGCAGGATCCAAGCCCTTCCCCCCACCCCAGCTCACTGGCAGGAGGAACAGGAATGGAGCAGGGAGGGAGTAGAGATGTGGGACTGCTGAATACTTAACTCTGGAGATCTGCTCTGGGAGCACAAACCTACATTTCATGGTGCTAGCATGATACTCTCATAATTAGGGGGTTGGAAAGCTAAGACAGGCAGAATTCCTGGATAGACTAAGATTCCAACTGCTTGTGGAAAGCAGGGATTCATATCCAGCTGCTCTGGGACAAACAAAAGGCGGGCAGTCTGAGAGACTTCCTAACAAAGAAGCCCTTGGCAAGAGGGCTGGTACAGGGGCAATGATTGCAAAGAGCTTACTTCTTAGGAGAAAGGACAGGTAGACAAAAGTGTCCAGGTGTACTCTGCTCAGCAGATTGGGAGCTTTCATGATCTTCAGGTGCTCCAGCTCCCTGGCTGCCTACAGAGCTCAAAGAACCCCTTCTGTGACAGGCAGATTAGTGCACCATTCTCCTGGCCAGCCAAACTGGGCTTTCAAACCGGAAAAACATACCCTGGCGTTAGACCAGCCAGAGGGAATATCTGTCTACAGAAACTAAAATTGCAAAGCACACAGGCTTATACCTGTGTGCTCATCCCACTGGTTCAGGCAGTGGAGACAGGGATGGCAGCCAGGAACCAGGAAACAACATTTTCCTCCCCCGAGGCACCAATACCACTTCCCTACAATCCCTGACATTGCTTCAGGGGCTGAGTGCCAGTAGAGCTTCTGGGCACTAGAGGGCACCATACACAAATATGAAATGCCAAAGGAACCTGGTCCAGAGTAAAATGATGAATACAACTCCTGAGAAAGATTTAAATGATATGAACCTCATGACTCTCCATGAAAGGGAGATAAAAATAAAAATCATTAACATGCTCATGGATGTACAGAAAGATATTCAAGAACTCAGGAATGAATTCCTGTCAGAGAGCCAATCATTGAAGAGCACAATGGATGGTATTAAAAGAAGATTGGATATGGTGGAGGAGACAATAAATGAAATAGAAACTAGAGAAGGGAATAAAAAGAAGCTGAGGCACAGAGAGAAAAAGGATCTGTAAGAATGAAAGAGTATTGAGAGAACCGTGTGACCAATCCAAATGGAACAATATTCACATTATAGGGGTACCAGAAGAAGAAGAGAGAGAAAAAGGGATAGAAAGTGTCTTTGAGGAGATAATTGCTGAAAATTTCCCCAATCTGGGGAAGGAGAGAGTCTCTCAGGCCATGGAGATAAGCAGATCTCCCAACACAAGGGACCCAAGGAAGACAACATCAAGACATATAGTAATTAAAAAGGCAAAGATCAAGGATAATGGCAGACTATTAAAAGCAGCTCCAGGGATAAATACGATCACATACAAAGGAAAACCCATGAGGCTATCACGAGACTTCTCCACAGAAACCTTACCATCCAGAGGGGAGTGGCATGATGTATTTGGTGCAGTGAGGCAAAAGGGCCTTGAAGCAAGATTACTTTATCTGGCAGGATTATCATTTAAATTTGAACGGGGGATTAAAAAACTCCCAGATAAGCAAAAGCTCAGAGGATTCACCTCCCACAAATCATCTCTACAGTGTGTTTTGGAAGGACTGCTATAGATGGAAGTGTTCCTATGGTTTAATAGCTGTCACCAGAGGTAATAAAACCACGGTAGAAAAAAATAGAACAGCTAATTACTAAGAAAATGCAAAATTAAATTAACTATCCCCAAAGTCAATCAAGGGAAAGGGAAAGAGTACAGAATATGATAATTAATATATACAGAATGGAGCAGGAAATAAAAGGAGGAGGCAAAAAAAAACCTTTAGATTGTGTTCGTAATAGCATATTAAGTGAGTTGTTAGACTCTTTAAGAGTAGGGAGGTTAACCTTGAACCTTTGGTAACCACGAATCTGAAGCCTGCAATCCCAGTATGTACATACCTATCCATAATCACCCTAAATGTAAATGGACTGAATGCACCAATCAAAAGACACAGAGTCACTGAATGGATAAAAAAACAAGACCCATCTATATGCTGCCTTCAAGAGACTCAATTTAAACCCAAAGACATACACAGACTAAAAGTGAAGGCATGGAGAAAGACATTTCATGCAACTAATAGGGAGAAAAAAGCAGGAGTTGCAGTACTTATATCAGACAAAATAGACTTCAAAACATATAAAGTCACAAGAGACAAAGAAGGACATTACACAATGATAAAAGGGTCAATCCAGGAAGAAGATATAACCATTATAAATATCTATGCACACAGCACAGGAGCTTCTACATATGTGAAGCAAATACTAACAGAATTAAGGAGGGAAATAGAATGCAATGCATTCATTCTAGGAGACTTCAACACACCACTCATTCTGAAGGACACATCAACCAGACAGAAAATTAGTAAGGAGACAGAGGAACTGAACAACACATTAGAACAGATGGACCGAACAGACATCTATAGAACTCGACACCCAGAGCAGCAGAATACACATTCTTCTCAAGTGCACATGGAACATTTTCAAGAATAGATCATATACTAGACAAAAAAAGTGCCTCAGTATATTCAAAAAGATAGAAATTGGACAAACCAGCTTCTGAGACCACAAAGGAATGAAACTAGAAATGAAATATGCAAAGAAAATGAAAAATCCCACAAACACATGGAGGCTTAATAACATGCTCCTAAATAATCAATGGATCAATGACCAAATAAAAACAGAGATCAAACAATATATGGAGGCAAATGACGACACTAATTCAACACCACAAAATCTGTGGGATGCAGTGAAGGCTGTGCTAAGAGGAAAGCATTTTGCAATACAGGCCTACCTCAGGAAAGAAGAACATTCCCATATGAGCAGTCTAAACTCACAATTAACGAAACTAGAAAAAGAAGAACAAATGAGACCCAAAGTCAGTAGAAGGAGGGACATAAAAAAGATTAGACCATAAATAAATAAAATCAAGAAGAATAAAACAATAGACAGGATCAACGAAAGCAAGACCTGGTTTTTCGAAAAATAAACAAAATAAAGCTTAGCCAGACTTATCAAGAAAAAAAGAGAGTCTACTCCCATAAACAGAATCAAAAATGAGAAAGGAAAAATCACTACGGACAGCACAGAAATACAAAGATCTATTTGAGAATACTATGAAAAATTATATACTAACAAACTGGATAACCTAGAAGAAATGGACAACTTTCTGGAAAAATACAACCATCCAAGGCTGACCCAGAAAGAAACAGAAAATCTCAACAGACCAATTACCAGCAATGAAATTGAACTGGTAATCAAAAACCTACCTAAGAATAAAACTCCTTGCCCTGATGGCTTCACTGCTGAACTTTATCAAACATTTAGTGAAGACCTAATACCCATCCTCCTTAAAATTTTCCAAGGAGTAGAAGTAGAGGGAATACTTTCAAACTCATTCTATGAGGCCAGCATCACTCTAATACCAAAATCGGGCAAAGACACCACAAAAAAAGAAAACTACAGACCAATATCTCTGATGAACATAGATGCAAAAATACTCTATACAATATTAGCAAACCAAATTCAAAAGTACATCAAAATGATCATCCATCATGATCAATTAGGATTGCTTCCGGGGATGCAGGGGTGGTTCAACATTTGAAAATCCATCCATATCATCCACCACATCAACAAAAAGGACAAAACCACATGATCATCTCCATAGATGCTGAAAAAGCATTTGACAAAATTCAACATCCATTCATGAAAAAAACTCTCAACAAAATGGGTATAGAAGGCAAGTACCTCAACATAAAAAAGACCTTGTGTGACAAACCCACAGCTAACATTATACATAACAGCGAGATGCTGAAGGCTTTTCCTCTAAGATCAGGAACAAGACAAGGATGCCCACTCTCCCCACTTCTATTCAACATAGTACTGGAGGGCCTAGCCATGGCAATCAGACAACACAAAGAAATAAAAGGCATCCAGATTGGAAGAGAAGAAGTTAAACTGTCCCTATTTGCAGATGACATGATATTGTACATAAAAAACCCTAAAGAATCTACTCCAAAACTAGCAGATCTAATATCTGAATTCAGCAAAGTTGTGGGATATAAAATTAATGTGCAGAAATCTATGACATTCCTATACACTAACAATGACCTAGCAGAGAGAGAAATCATGAAAAGAATTCCATTCAAAGTTGCATCAAAAAGAATAAAATACCTAGGAGTAAGCCTAACCAAGGGAGTGAAAGATCTATACTCTGAAAACTGCAAGACACTCATGAGAGAAATTAAAGAAGATACCAATAAATGGAAACACATCCGATGCTCATGGATAGGGAGAATTAATATTGTCAAAATGCTCATCCTGCCTAATGCAATCTACAGATTCAATGCAATGCCTATCAAAATACCAACAGCATTTTTCAACGAACTAGAGAAAATCATTTTAAAATTCATAAGAAACCACAAAAGACCCTGAATATCCAAAGCAATCTTGAGAAGGAAGAATTAAGCTGGGGGGATTATGCTCCCCAACTTCAGCCTTTACTACAAAGCCACAGTACTCAAGACAATTTGGTCCTGGCACAAGAACAGACCCATAGACCAATGAAACAGACTAGAGAGCCCTGATATAACCCCACCATATATGGCCAATTAATATATTATAAAGGAGCCATGGACATACAATGGGGAAGTGACAGCCTCTTCAACAGATGGTGTTGGCAAAACTGGATAGCTAAATGCAAGAGAATGAAACTGGATTATTGCTTAACCCCATACACAAAAGTAAACTCAAAATGGATCAAGGACCTGAATGTAAGTCATGAAGACAACATAGGCAAAAATCTCCTGAATATAAGCATGAATGACTTCTTCCTGAACGCATCTCCTTGAGCAAGGGAAACAAAAGCAAAAATGAACTCATGGGACTACATCAAACTAAAAAGTTTCTGTACAGCAAAGGACATCAACAACAGAATCAAAAGGCATCCAACAGTATTGGAGAATATATTTGGAAATGACATATCTGACAAAGGGTTAACATCCAAAATATATAAAGAACTTACATGCCTCTACACCCAAAAAGCACATAACCTGATTAAAAAATGGGCAGAGAATATGAAGAGACAGTTCTCCGAAGAAGAAATTCAGATGGCCAACAGACACATGAAAAGATGCTAAACATCACTAATCATCAGGGAAATGCAAATTAAAACCACAATGAGATTTCACCTCATACCAGTAAGGATGGCCACCATCCAAAAGACTAAGAACAACAAATGCTGGTGAGGATGTGGAGAAAGGGGAATGCTCCTACACTGCTGGTGGGAATATAAGCTAGTTCAGCCATCGTGGAAAGCAATATGGAGGCTCCTCAAAAAACTAAAAATAGAAATACCATTTGACCCGGGAATCCCACTCCTTGGAATTTACCCAAAGAATACAACTTCTCACATTCAAAAAGATATATGCACCCCTATGTTTATTGCAGCACTTTTTACAGTAGCCACGATATGGAAGCAACCTAAGTGTCCATCAGTAGATGAATGGATAAAGAAGAGGTGGTACATATACGCAATGGAATACTATTCAGCCATAAGAAGGAAACAAATCCTGCTATTTGCAACAACATGGATGGAGCTGGAGGATATTATGCTCAGTGAAATAAGCCAGGTGGAGAAAGACAAGTGCCAAATGATTTCCCTGATTTGTGGAGTATAACAATGAAGCAAAACTGTAAGAACAAAATAGTAGCAGACTCAGAGACTCCAAGAAGGAACTAGTGGTTACCAAAGGGGAGGGTTGTGGGAGGGTGGGAGAAGGGGGTTGTGGGGTATTATGTTTAGTACACATGGTGTGGGGTGTCACTGGGAATACGATGTAGCACAGAGAAGGCAAACAGTGAATCTGTGTCATCTTACTACACTGATGGACAGTGACTGAATTGGGGTATGACTGGGGACTTGATAATATGGGGGTAGTAACCACATTGTTTTTTCATATGAAACCTTCGTAAGAGTGTATATCAATAATACCTTAATAAAAAAAATACCAGTAACTCTACTTTTCTCTCTCCTACTTTATTTCCTAATTACTTGAGGTGGTCCTCTTTTCGGGACTTTGTCTCCAGGCGTTAGTTTCTGATCTCTGTCTTCATTTGATTTCAGTCCCTAAAGCTCACTCCCATCACTTTGAACTTCAGCAACTCTGCATATTTTCAGTTTTGATAGGTACAAGCAGTCATCCAATATTTACCAAGCACCTACAAAATATTAGGATTATAAAAAAGCGCCACCTCAGTTTTAAGCTCTGTTTTTTATATTAACCCACAGTACAAGCAGACACATGCACACATTCAAACACTTGTGACTGAAGAAGGAACCATAAAAACTTAAAGTAATAGGTATCTCCTAAGCCATGTTGTCAGCTGTAAATTCTATGCCACAGAGAAGTGTACTCTAAATTGTCCAGATAGAGTTCAGGGAAGCTCCTGGTGTAGTATTTTCCTTCCATTTCTTTGGAATCATGTTGCTCCATGAATTAAAATTAATGATCCTACTTGGTTTGGTGATAGAAAAGTCCTAAGCTTACTTTCAGAGCATTTTATCTGTCTAGATTGACAGTAAGATGGGAAGGAAGAGTCTAGAAAGAATTTAATATCCTTGCACAATTTTAATTCTAAATACATGAACTTCTTGGTGAGACTTCCACAAAAGCAGAGTAAAATGATACTATGTATTTCTTACAATCCACTAAGCTTAACTTGTTTGATCTACTACTTTCAAAACTTCCTTTTTAGAAAATTATTCTCTTTATGGTTAACAATACCCAATACCTTGCATTCATCATGAAAGTCAAGGAGATAACTTGCCTGGGGTTGAAAATATCACCACAGTATTCTTTATAGATACTGTGGTCCTGTACTTTGAAATAATTTTTAATGAAACAACGGAGATAAAATTTCTCTTAAAAGTCAGTGCCTGAATAGAATTCCAGATATTTTCTAGAATAAGAAGTCCATGGCTTATCCCAACCAAGTTAAGTTCCACCTGTAGACAAAATAGCCTGGTATACAGAGTCAGTCGATAAGACCACTGTAGAATCCCCTCTTAAGAATAAAGTTTCTAAAACAGATACTTTTGAGCCACTTCTAAGTAAACTAAATGAAACAGAATCAGACCATAACCATAGGTCTATTCCTTTCTAGGTCAAATTTTTGTCAACTACACTTAGCAGTTTTTTTTGCAATTATTCATCTAGTCAGGAGCAATACCTCATCTATGGATTAGGTAACAGATGAAAACACATACAAATATAATTTTCCTGTATTTCTCTATTTGAAGTTTTGAAGTTGATACTCTAAAATTTAGTCAGAGCATTTCATCTTTGAATTTTGATATTTCTTCATAATAATGTATTGAATCCTCATTTCGCATGAATATGACCTAGGCTAGTTGAACATTCACAGTTTTCAGACGATATGGACTCTCAGTAATGAAATAGTTTTCTCTGATTCAGTGATTGTCTTGGAACACTTATTACAATACTGAGATGTTTTTCCCATACTATTTCAGGATGATTTTATCAAATATCTTACTCTTTGTAGCCCTCTTGTCATTATCTGTTCATAAATAAGCTAAATTTTAGAAACAACATATGTTAATGGCCATAGTTTCAGACTTGCAGCCAAGAAACTGAATTTCATATATGCTGACCAAAAAATATCATTAAGAAAGGACCTTTTTTCTGATACTATTTCTAATTTATGATGAGACCAATATATACATATACATTTATACACATATGTATGCAGATTTATGTAAGTGTACACATATTACATACACATATAGTATTAATGTGAACAGATTCCTCAAATGCAGTGGAAAGATCTTACCGTGGACTATTTTTTTAGTGATCATCAATCAAGGAGGATTTGCATAGCTGAATAGAGAAAATGAAAGTAAATTTAAGGGCATGTTGACAGTAATGAAAGCAACAAGCTCCCAGTTAGAAATAATTATCTTCTCTTTTATCCTCTTCTCCAAAATTATAGTGGACATTTTAGGCTGAGTAGAAATACTTACATTCCTCTTAAGCATATTCTGCTGTCAAACACCAATGCACTCTTTTTAATTCATACACACAAAAAAAGGAATATAAATTTATGGGAAAGAGAATGGTAATATAAAACATTTCCCAAATTGATATTCTGAGACCTAAAACTTTCGAGGTGTTTGGTAAAACTGTTCTTTCCATTCCTATCCAAAAGAATGTTGACACCAGAAGCCAACATTGACTGCCATGTTTATTTTGGATAATCATTGATTGAACAATTAGTTTCCTTTCTCCTCAAAAAAGTCTGGAATGTAAACAAATGATTAATTCATTAGTAAGAAAATAAAACTCCTCGTATCTCCAGACCCATACATTTTTTTTACATATCAATTTTTAACCTAGTTTTGAAGTTTAACATATTTATGAAAACATGCACAAACCATAAATTTTCTTCTCACTCTTCTTCAATAAGGCAAACCCACCTATATGACTAGCACCAACATAAGGAAACAATATCACCAGCAACCCAGAAGACCCCTCAAGCCCCTTCTCAATCACTCTAACCCCTGAGGGGTACCTACTTGTCTGTCTTCCAAAACCACAGAGTTTTTGGTTTTGCTTATTTTAAGGGTATATAAATAGAATTGTAGTATAGTTTTTCTTTTGTTTTTTGCTTATTTCACTAAAGCTTAAGTTTTCAAATCTGTACATTGTTTTATCATATACAGTAATTCATTTTCATTAATACATATTAATTTTTATGAACTAATATATGAATTTGCCACAATTTACTTGATTAGCCCATTAGTGATGGATATTTCATTTCTTCCAGTTTATAGTTTTTGTATGGCTATTGCTGTTGTGAACATTCATCTACATGCATTTTGATAAACATAACTTATTTATTTCTTTGAGATATGAACCCACTAGAAGTAGAATTTCTGAATCCTAGGGTATGATTTTGAAGGAATTGCCAAACAGTTTTTTACAGTTGTTTTAACAAATATTATTCTCCTATCAGCAGTATATGAAGTTCTAGTAGGTCTATATGCTCATTAACTTTTAGTGTTTTTCATCATTTTCATTTTAGTCATTCTGCTGGGTGGTTAATGACTTTGGCTACCTTTTAATATGTGTATTTGATCACTTTGATATCTTCTTTTAAAAATGGCTAATTAAGTCTTTTCTCTACTTTTCAGTTAGCTTGCCTGTATTTCTCTCAATAATTATGGGAGTTCTTTTATAGTCTGGGTATTGGGGCTTTGTAAGTAAATGTAAGTATCTCTTCCCACTTAATGGCTTGCCTTTCACTTAATGGTATCTTTTAATAATCAGAAGTTCTTAATGAAATCTAATATATTTATTTGTACTTTTATGGATAGCAGTTTTGTGTCTAGTTTTAAAATGATTGCCTATACCAAAGCTAGAAAAATATTCTCTTGTCTTTTTCTCTAAAAATTTGCTTTATTTACCTTTTACCTTTGGACCAATAATCCACTTGGGACTGATATTTCTTTATGTAAGTTAGAGTACAAGTTTCATTTCTCACATACAGCTATCCAGTTGACCCAGCATTATTTACCATCCTTTTCACACTGCTCTACAGTGCCATCTTTGCCATAAATCAATTCGTAATATACGTATGGGTCTCTGTCTGGATCCTGGATCCTATCTTGCTTCATTAGCCTATTGTATATGTCAATACCACATTCTGTTAATGCTTTAGCTTTTTAAGCTTCAATATCTCATAGATTCTAATCTTAAGTTTTCTTTCTAAATCTTTTTTTCTCCGTCTTAGATTGATTATTCTTAGCCATTTGTATTTCCATATAAATTTTACAATCATGTTGTCAGCTTCCACAAAAACCTACTGGGGTTTTATTTAGTATTTCACTGAAAATATGAATCAGTTTTTAATGAAAGGACATCATTTCAATATACATGATATAATCTAGATTTATTTAGGCATATACTGTGATTTCTGTAAATAACTTACTTCATCACATTCTGAAGAGAAAGTCCTCATAAAAGGTTAAATTTCAAGTTATTTTACCCAAATTAGAAATCTTTAAAAATAAAGGATTTTCTGGAATGAATGTACATAAAAGTTTGGGCTTTCAGATAGTAGACCATGATGTAAGTAGAAGCCACTGCATCCCATTTCACAATGTGTATGAATAAAAATATTTGGAAGCTCACATAAGCATGTAAAATTTAATCAATTCTTCCAATTCCATTGTTTAGCTTTATTCTTATCTTGGATTTTTATTCTTATCTAAGTAAGCACATTAAATGTCAATCAAATGCCAGCACTCAAAAAAGACTTCTGAAGAAGACGAGGGAGAAAAACTTATAGCTACTTTTCAGTGAAGTGGGCCCTATTTACTGTTTAATTGAGCCCTATATAGAGACAATAGCAAAGTTAGTTCTATCAGGATACACTGTAATCTACTACATGTTAGAAAAGAAAATAGAAAACTATGTAAGATTAAAAAAAAAAACCTCCTTTATTCAGTCCAAAGCATAGGCCTAAGAATTTAGGTCAATATTTCATCTCAAAAAATTGTATAACCAGTCTCTGTTATAATGGACTATAAGAAGCAGCCAAGTGTTATGAATAACTAGACCATTTCTAAGAACTAGTCTATTCTCTTTCATCTGTTTGAGAAGATATTTAAAATAACATTTTTATCATTTTCACATAGTTCTTGAAAGCTCCTGCTAAGTATAAATCATCACTAATGCAAATTGTGTAATCTAAATCAAGATATCAACCAAAATTGCACCATTTGATTTTGCTAGGACAAAATTGCTAAAAAGAATATTTTTAAATCAAATTTTTACTAAAAAGATAATAAATGTATTTTCCAAATATCCTGAACATTTTATTACATACTTGACTTAATTCTTTAGATAAATTAGGTGTTTTCAAGCCAGCTACCATGAACACGAAGAACATTTTCCTCTTTTCTGATGACGTTGTTTTATCTCGACCTTGAGTGTCTACTGAAAACAATGGAACCTATTATTAACAGAAGAAATATTTTTAAGTTCAAGCGCAATAAAATAAGCATTGTTGAATTTAACCAAAATTCTCAAATAGGTAAATTAATGATGCCTAATAGTCATATTCACTATTACTGAGGTATTTAAGAGTGCTTTAAATTTCTGTATCTTAATAGGCTTATCAAAAAGGCATATCTACTCCAAATTAATTAAGCCTTAGATTTAGAATATACACAGGAATTTTTTAAAATGCATTTTCTTTATCTAAGGTATGTATTAAACATTTTCATTCAAAAAAGTGTATCTTCACAGCTTTTTAGAGCAAAATCTTAGATCTCAATTATATACTTACCAAAGTACTTAGGTTAAAATCTCTTTATTTGAAGGGAAAACAAGGTATGTGTTCCACACTAATAGTTATCCATGATGCTCATATGTCTGAGTGATTGCTGTAAATATGATTAAGAATAAATTTCAGGCTTCTAAATTTTAAAAAATCAGTCTTCTTCTTTACTTACATCTGAAGTACCTTTGGCACTTTAGGCATTTGTTCTCAGGCATCAAAATATGAACTTACGAGCTACGAAGCAATATGGTATAGGAGACAAAACAATGAACAGTGAGCCAGGGGACATGCTGTCTGCTCAGGAATTGTCATTTGCAACAATGGATCCTAGGCAAGAAGCTTAAGCCCTGAAGAAGCCATATTTGAGCAGCGTCTTGATGGACAAGGAAGAGACAAGATTTGTGCAGAAAGCTTTTATACAATACACTGATTCATGTTGCAATATGCATGGAGATTATAGGATATAAATTTGTATACTTTGTGGAATTATTAATATGTTATTTTTTTAAAAACATGTCCCTTCCTTCCTCCACGATAGTGTCATAGTATAACTTCTTTTAATAACTTTAAATTCATGGCACTAGCCATCTAATGATTCAGAAAAATCCCTGTAACTCAAAAATTTTACAATAAATGCTACCCTGTCCCAGCATCATCAATATTATAATTTGTTTGACCAAAGTGTTGTCTTTCTCTCCTTTTGTTGATCTTTAATTGTCTGAGTAGCACCAAAATATAGCACTGGAATATATTAGTACTCTCTAAAATTTTCATCACCTACATTGGGACAGAAATTTTTGAAAAATAATAGTTTATATTCTAAAAGGAAAAACTTTTTTTACTCATCTGACATGTGTATTAGATAACTACTAGAAAAAGTCAGTATCAAAAGAGGAGTAAAGAGGTAATGTTTTGTAATTTATTGCACATTTTATTATTTTATTTTTTTGGTGTACATTTTTAAGCTCTATTAGATTTTAGAAATTAACCAAAAGATTAAAATAACTTAAATATCTTAAAATGCACATTCCCTTGCACATACACAGGAAACTTAATGCTATTCCATGTTTCCAAGTTACTAATTAAAATGTGTATTTTTTGCCAGCTTAAGTCCCATTTGAATCTGATGACCCAATCTAGTTTTGCTCTGCAGGAAGCTTTTTGTGTGTGTGTGTGTGTGGTTAGTAGATCATCATAGAAAACATATTTATATCATTTTGTGGTGGCATATCACAGCTTAAAAATACAGTTGATATTGTTTTCATTGCATAGGAAAAATTGTTTTCCTATACTCAGCATAGTGGATACATATACTATTCAAATTATAATTTCATCTATACTGTAGGATGTAAAATATTCACATTTGTTAAAGCCAAAAGATTCTTCAGTAACATTTGTACAATTTCAAGGTTTCACATTCTATTACTAGTATCTAAAGTTCTCTTAAATCACAAAGCAGAAATTACACACTTGGCAGATCGGCTTTAATTATACAAGTACATTTCATACTGTGTAAGGTAGAGGTGGACAGCCTTGATTGAAATAGGATAACTCACTCAGGGCTACTTTTAGCAAGCCTTTCTTATGTCTCATACATGGTGACAAAAAGGAATAAAGAGGTGAATAATGGGAAGACCTGCTTTAAAAAGTAAACAAAGACAAAAAACCCGGACCTTTCTTTAGGGTTACAATCAGCTGTCCTCAACTTTTTTCTTGGACTTCTATTCTGAATACCTACCAATGGATTGGCCTTTTGCCAGAAATCCATCATGGCTTTGTAATAATAAAACACTCTTCATATAAACCAACTATGCTGGGAACAATTTTAGTAAATCATTTACATGCTTTCATTGTTTATATTTGAATTGAAATATCCCAAAGCTGTTCGGATTTGCTGAATTAGAAAAAAAGTAAGCATAAATAGAAAGAACTTGACTATATGTTATCAATTTAGTGCAATTTGATATAAGGCAGATATATCATCTTACTATTCAAAAAGTAAGAAGACTCAGGGATTTTGTTTTCTTCAGGTAAATTCCTAAAAGTGGAATTCTGGGTTGTACGGTATTTTTATTTTTTGTTTTTTGAGGAATTTCCATACTGCTTTGCATAGTAGCTGTACCAGTTTATGGGGATGATGGTAAAGCATGGAGAATGTAGTCCAGGATTCTGCACATCCTCCTATGTTGACAGATTGTAACTGCACTAGATAGGGTGAGGATTTAATAATATGGGAAACTGTTGAACCACTGTGTTGTATACTTGAAACCATTGATATTGTATATCAATGATACTTCAATAAAAAATCCTGCAAAAATGTTAATGCATGAGAAAAAATGATAGTACTCAAAGGAGATCTTTGTTATTACATATTATATTACCTACATATATCTTAAACTATAATGTGATGTTCCCATGGAAATGCAATTTTGTTTCCATTGTGAATGTATTTTAAATACATTTTTGGAAAATGATTGCACACAGTGATGATACTTCATTTTTAATGAAATTCTATGTATTTTTAAAATCGAGTGAGTACTAGATTTTGAATAGATCAAGATTCACTGTATGAAAAAATTAATTAAAAGTGGTTATATTATGAGCCCAAGTAAAGAAGCTTAATTTAAAAAAAATTTTTACCTGTGTGTTTATACTAAAATACAACACTGTGACATACCCTGTTTTGTTTCTTTCTCCAGTGTAACAATAGAAAAAAATGACTGAAGTAACTAGAGCGATATGGAGTCACATAGGAGAGTTTATTCCTTTAACCCTCTTCTTCAGTTTGCTTTGGCCATCCTAGTCTTCTTGCTGTTCTGTGTGTATACCAGACAGAGTCACAATTTAGGGGTCATTGTTTTTGTTTTGATTTTTTTCCTATTATGGCCTAAACACCTAGGACAATGACTTGTATATTATAGATAATCAGTACATTTTGTCAACTGAAAAAAATAACAGCATAATATGTGACAGTTTCTATCACTCAGTAAGGGCTGTACTTACCTTGGAATAGATATGGTTACAGTAAAAATATATGATTGAAAAATAGATATGGTTACGTAAATATGACTTTGAAATTTCATAAAGTTTTTTGACCTAAAGATCAAGGAAAAAACACAATGCAGTGTCACAAATCTAGTTTTAAATCACTTTATTTGTAAATAGATGAGCTCTCACTGCTTACTTATTTTGCAATCCCTTTTTAATTCCTCCCGAGTTTATCTCACTGCATCATGTTAATCCCATATCTGAGTCAACACTAGAGGCATTTATCATGAATCGCAGTGAAAGGAATGCTTTCTTTTGAGATCTAATCTTTGGCCCTGTTTTCTGAGTCCAGACTCTTCACTTCTGGGAATATCAAACATGTGGCCAGGTGGCATGTGAGATGCATGTGCTCCCAATATCTCTGCACCATGGATATTTCTTACTTAGTTACTGCAGGTTTTGAATACTTTCCATGTTAGTTTCAGAACAAAAATAGAATTGCATATGTCCTATGTAGAAACGTAGTATCTTTTAAAGATTCCAAGAATGATCACAAATAGACGGAATTATCTATAGGGAAAAATATACTGAATAGAAAAGAAACCCCCCAAAATGGAGTTATAAAGGAAATATCCAGAAGACAAAAAGAAGTAGATTACAAAATAAGCTGATGGGGCAGCCTTGTGATAGCAACCAAAACAAGTACCTGTAGTATACCCAAAATTTCCAAGCAGGAATATAGGACAAGTCATGCTAAAATCTATACCATCTCTGCCACATATCTTCCAGCTCACTCCATCTCTTTCAGTGCATCTCTTTGTTTAAGCCTCTACGATAAAACTGTGAATACTCTCATTACATAAAGCAGTCTGTGATTTCCATGAGATAGAGTTGTAAGTGGATGTAACTCAAGGGAAAAAGATGTTCTCAGCCCAGGGCAAATAACAGAAGCCAAAATCAGTCAAAGGCAGAAATAAAGTGGGAGAAACCTGTTTATTGCCTACAAGCAGTTGTCCACTTCTGCTCACCCACATCCTTTGAGACCCAGCTGCAAAATGGGACCCCACCCAACCTCTCTGGTCCACATATGCCCCCACTCCCCCAACCCTTGTAATCACCTATTGATATGGGGATGGACTAAGGCCAGGTGAGAGATTCTGAAAATATTGCAATTTATCCACAGTGGACTAACAATATTTTGGTAACTTGGGTTATCAAAATAGTAAAATACTGTATTTCAACAGTATATTTGAAGTTCTAAAATCTTGTTTAAAATACATAGCTGGGCTTTTATTTGTGTTGCTCTTGACTATGTTTTTTTCCTATCAGACAAAAGCCACTAATAGGAAAAAAGTTCCATAGGTCACATCACGTTTTCATGTATAGATAGTAGTCACTAGACTTGCCAAAAAATATACAACTACCTGCATTTTGGTCATTTATAAAAACTTTGTGGATCTTCTTGAATAGAGCTATGTTACTGATATTAAAATTGTCAGTCTTCATAGGATTTCTTTTATTTGACAAAACATATTGTGTTCAAAGTTAATAATACATTTCAGCAACATGCATTGTGCACTTGGCAGATGTATGCCCAGTTTCATCATTTTGATAGGCAGAGCCCATTCTTTTCCTCTTCATAAGTAAAATCCTGCCAAAAGGCAATGTACTGAATTGCGTTAAATTCATTTTAATGTAAATTTGGATAGAACATTTTTCTCTTGCTACAAGGCTCGTCAGTCTCTGCAAGAAAACTGACTGGGTGGAAGGAAGTTGGTGATTTTATAGGAAACTTATTGTAAAACAATGAATAGGACTAAACTGTACTTCCATGTTTGGTGAAAAAAATTTGAAAAATTTGTTTTTTATGGGAGAGATAAGGGCTATTGAGAATGTCATGTCTAAAGCAGAATTCCAAGCTCTCCTTTATAAGAAAAAGTATGATATTATATTTCAAGATCTTTCAAGAATGATGAACACTGACTCACTCCTAGGACATTACAAAGTCACAGCTTTTCAAAACTTAGCTATTTCAAAACAATCATACTGTAATTGTTATTGGGATTGATCATAAATATTCTCTGTAAAATCTACTTTTATACCAATTCACACATGAAACAATGTTCAGCTGAACACTTCTCTCTTGATTAAAAAAACCCTCAAATTATCCTACTTCATGAGAGTTATAATCAGGAAGATTATTTTGTTTGACAGGATTACAAAAAAAATCCCCTGCAATAAATTAACAAATATTTGTTGAGTTTTTGCAATATGCCAACTTCAAAGCTAGTTATCAGAAAAAAGATTCAAATGTTTCCTGCCATTAGGATCTTATAGTCTATCTACAAAGTAAATCAATGAACTAGAATAGTGTAATTGTTTTCAATAATAACTTTGTATAAGTTTGGAGGTATGGGTATAAAGGAAAGTATCTCCTCAGAATTTTTTTCCAGAGGTAGTGTCTCTAGAAGTGACTTCTAAACAATAAATAGGGATCATCCATACCGTAGGAAAGAAAGAGAAAGCTTTTGTTTGGAATGGGCAATAGACCTGAGACAGCATGTGCTCTTTGGTTACTACCATGAGTTTCATAAGCCAGAGCAAATACGATCTAATCTATAAGGGAGATAACTAAAATAACACTGGAGAGGTAAGGAATAATTAGATCATGAAAAAAACTTGTGTGCAAAGCTGATAGTGCAAATTATCATAAACATTATAGAGAATCATTAAAGGATTATAAGTTCAGCAAAATTTGGTTATTCTTGATGGACTAGTTTCTCCAACGGTGAATCTGTAGGGTGAATTACCTTAAACACTTGGGCCATACAGCAGAGGAAAACACCTGCATAGAGCCAATGGAAATATTTATTGAAACAGTTTTCAGTTCCTCTCTCTCTCTCTCTCTCTCTCTCTCTCAATCTCACACACACACACACACACACACACACACACACCAGTGACAGCTGCCTGAACCACTTATTTTACAAAGAAATAATACAAATATCTTTTTTATTTTTTTTAATTTAATTAAGGTATTATTGATATACACTCTTATGAAGGTTTCACATGAAAAAACAATGTGGTTACTATATTTACCCATATTATCAAGTCCCCACCCATACCCCAATGCAGTCACTGTCCTTCAGTGTAGTAAGATGCCATAGATTCACTATTTGGCTTCTCTGTGCTACACTGTCTCCCCCATGACCCCACACACACCATGTGTACTAAACATAATACCCCTCAATCCTCATCTCCCTCTCTCTCCACCCGCTGTCGCCAACCCCTCCCCATTGGTAACCACTAGTTCCTTCTTGGAGTCTCTGAGTCAGCTGCTATTTTGTTCTTTCAGTTTTGCCTTGTTGTTATACTCCACAAATGAGGGAAATCATTTGGCACTTGTCTTTTTCCACCTGGCTTATTTCACTGAGCATAATATCCTCCAGCTCCATCCATGTTGTTGCAAATGGTAGGATTTGTTTCTTTCTTATGGCTGAATAGTATTCCATTGTGTATATGTACGACCCCTTCTTTATCCATTCATCTACTGATGGAAACTTAGGTTGTTTCCATATCTTGGCTATTATAAAAAGTGCGATAAACATAGGAGTGTATATGTCTTTTTGAATGTGAGAAGTTGTATTCTTTGGGTAAATACTAAGGAGTGGGATTCCCGGGTCAAATGGTATTTCCACTTTTAGTTTTTTGAGGAGCCTCCACAATGGTTGATCTAGCTTGCATTCCCACCAACAGTGTAGGAGGGTTCCCCTTTCTCTACATCCTCTCCAGCATTTGTTGTTCTTAGTTTTTTCGATGCTGGCCATCCTTACTGGTGTGAGGTGATAGCTCATTGTGGTTTTAATTTGCATTTCCCTGATGATTAGTGATGTGGAGCATCTTTTCATGTGTCTGTTGTTCATCTGAATTTCTTTGGAGAATTGTCTCTTCATATCCTCTGCCGTTTCTTTAATCAGGTTATTTGCTTTTTGGGTGTAGAGGCATGTAAGTTCTATATATATTTTGGATTTTAACCCCTTGTCGTATATGTCATTTACAAATATATTCTCCAATACAGTAGGTTGCCTTTTTGTTCTATTGATGGTGTCCTATGCTGTACAGAAACTTTTTAGTTTGATGTAGTCCTATGAGTTCATTTTTGTTTTTGTTTCCCTTGCTCAAGGAGATGCGTACAGGAAGAAGTTGCTCATGCTTATATTCAGGAGATTTTTGCCTATGTTGTCTTCTAAGAGTTTTATGGTTTCATGACTTACATTCAGGTTTTTGATCTATTTTGAGTTTGCTTTTGAGTATGGGGTTAAACAGTAATCCAGTTTCATTCTCTTGTACGTAGCTGTCCAGTTTTGCCAACACCAGCTGTTGAAGAGACTGTCATTTCCCCATAGTATGTCCCTGGCTCCTTCATCATATATTAATTGACCATATATGGTTGGGTTTATATCAGGTCTCTCTAGTCTGTTCCACTGGTCTATGGGTCTGTTCTTGTGCCAGTACCAAATTGTCTTGATTACTGTGGCTTTGTAGAAGAGCTTAAATTTGGGGAGTGTAATCCCCTCAGCTTTATTCTTCCTTCTCAGGATTACTTTGGCCATTCGGGGTCTTTTGTGGTTCCATATGAATTTTAGAATGATTTGCTATAGTTCATTGAAGAATGCTGTTGGTATTTTGATAGGAATTACATTAAATCTGTAGATTGCTTTGGACAGGATGGCCGTTTTGATATATTAATTCTTCCTATGCGTGAGCATGGGATGTGTTTCCAATTATTGGTATCTTTTTAATTTCTCTCATGAGTGTCTTGTAGTTTTCAGAGTATAGGTCTTTCACTTCCTTCGTTAGGTTTATTCCTAGGTATTTTATTCTTTTTGATGCAACTGTGAATGGAATTTTTTCCTGATTTCTCTCTCTTTTACTTCATTGTTAGTGTATAGGAATGCCACAGATTTCTGTGTATTAATTTTGTATCCCACAACTTTGCTGAATTCAGATATTAGATCTAGTATTTTTGGAGTGGATTCTTTACAGTTTTTTATGTACAATATCATGTCATCTACAATTAGGGACAGTTTTACTTATTCCGTGCCAATCTGGATGCCTTTTATTTTTCTGTGTTGTCTGATTGTGGTGGCTAGGACCTCCAGTACTCTATTGAACAGAAGTGGGGAGAATGGGCATCCTTGTCTTGTTCCCAATCTTATAGGAAAAGCTTTCAGCTTCTTGCTGTTAAGTATGATGTTGGCTGTGGGTTTGTCATATATGGCTTTATGATGTTGAAGTACTTGCCCTCTATACTCATTTTGTTGAGAGTTTTATCATGAATGGATGTTGAATTTTGTCAAATGCTTTTTCAGCATCTATGGAGATGATGATGTGCTTTTTGTCCTTTTTGTTGATGTGGTGGATGATGTTGATGGATTTCGAATGTTGTACCATCCTTATGTCCCTGTAATAAATCCTACTTGATCATGATGGATGAACTTTTTGACGTATTTTGAATTCGGTTTAATATTTTGTTGAGTATTTTTGCATCTATGTTCATCAGGGATATTGGTCTATAGTTTTGTTTTTTTGTGGTGTCTTTGCCTGGTTTTTGTATTAAAGTGATGCTGGCCTCATAGAATGAGTTTGGGAATATTCCCTCCTCTTCTACTCTTTGGAAAACTTTAAGGAGGATGTGTATTAGGTCTTCACTAAATGTTTGATAAAATTCAGCGGTGAAGCCATCTGGACCAGGCTTTTGTTCTTAGGTAGGTTTTTGATTACCAGTTCAATTTCCTTGTTGGTAATTGGTCTTTCAGATTTTCTGTTTCTTTCTGGGTCAGCCTTGGAAGGTTGTATTTTTCTAGAAAGTTGTCCATTTCTTCTAGTTTATTCAGTTTGTTAGCATATAATTTTTCATAGTATTCTCTAATAATTCTTTGTATTTCTGCAGTATCCGTGGTGATTTTTCCTTTCTCATTTCCGATTCTGTTCATGTGAGAGAGTCTCTTTTTTTCTTGATAAGTCTGGCTAGGGGTTTATCTATTTTGTCTATTTTCTCAAAGAACCAGGTCTTGCTTTCATTGATTCTTTCTCTTGCTTTATTCTTCTGGATTTTATTTATTTATGCTCTAGTCTTTACTATGTCCCTCCTTCTGGTGACTTTGGGCCTCATTTTTTCTTCTTTTTCTAGTTTTGTTAGTTGTGAGTTTAGACTGTTCATATGGGATTGTTTTTCTTTCCAGAGGTAAGCTTGAATTGCAATATACTTTCCTCTAGGCACGGCCTTTGCTGCATCCCACAGATTTTGCAGTGTTGGATTATTGCTGTCATTTGTCTCCATATATTACTTGATCTCTGTTTTTGTTTGGTCATTGATCCATTGGTTATTTAGGAGCATGTTGTGTAGCCTCCATGTGTTTGTGGGATGTTTCATTTTCTTTGCGTAATTTATTTCTAGTTTCATACCTTTGTGGTCTGAGAAAATGGTTGGTATAATTTCAATCTTTTTGGAATTAACCGAGGCTCTTTTTGTGGCCTAGTAAATGATCTATTCCTGAAAATGTTCCATGTGAACTTGAAATGAATGTGTATTCTGCTGCTTTTGGGTGTAGAGTTCTGTAGATGTCTGTTACATCTGTCTGTTCTCATGTGTTGTTCAGTGCCTCTGTCTCCTTACTTATTTTCTTTCTGGTTGATCTGTCCTTCAGAGTGAGTGGAGTGTTGAAATCTCCTAGAATCAATGTATTGCATTCAATTTCCCCTTTTAATTCTGTTAGTATCTGTTTCACATATGTAGGTGCTCCTGTGTTGTGTGCATAGATATTTATACTGGTTATATCATTTTGTTGGATTGACCCCTTTATCAATATGTAATGTCCTTCTTTGTCTCTTGTGACTTTGTTTTGAAGTCTATTTTCTCTGATGCAAGTACAGCAACTCCTGCCTTTTTCTCCCTATTAGTTGCATGAAACATCTTTTTCTATCCCTTCACTTTTAGTCTGTATATGTCTTTGGGTTTAAAGTGAGTCTCTTGTAGGCAGCATATAGATGGGTCTTGCTTTTTAATCCATTCTGTGACTCTATGTCTTTTGATTGGTGCATTCAGTCCATTTACATTTAAGGTGATTATCAATAGGTTTAAACTTATTGCCATTGCAGGCTTTAGATTCGTGGTTACCAAAGGTTCAAGGTTAACTTCCTTACTATCTAAGAGTCTATCTAACTTAACTCACTTAATATGCTAATACAAACACTATCTAAAGGTTCTTTTTTTGTTTTTCTCCTCCTTTTTCTTTCTCCTCCATTCTTTATATATTAGATATCATATTCTGTACTCTTTGTCTATCCCTTGATTGACTTTGGGGATAGTTGATTTAGTTTTGCAGTTTCTTTATAATTAGCTGTTCTGCTTTCTTTACTGTGGTTTTATTACCTCTGGTGACAGCTATTAAACCTTAGGAACACTTCCATCTATAGCAGTCTGCCTAAAATACACTGTAGAGATGGTTTTTAGGTGGTAAATTCTCCCAGCATTTGCTTATTTGGAAATTGTTTAATCCCTCCTCAAATTTAAATGATAATCTTCCCAGATAAAGTAATCTTGGTTCGAACCCCTTTTGATTCATTGCATTAAATACATCATGCCACTCCCTTCTGGCCTGTAAGGTTTCTGCTTAGAAGTCTGATGATAGCCTGATGGGCTTTCCTTTGTATGTTATCTGTTTCTCTCTCTGGCTGCTTTTAATAGTCTGTCCTTATACTTGATCTTTGCCATTTTAATGCTCTATGTCTTGATATTGTCTTCCTTGGGTCCTTTGTGTTGGGAGATCTGTGCACCTCCATGGCTTGAGAGCTATCTCCTCCCCGAGATTGGGGACGTTTTCAGCAATTACCTCCTCAAAGACACTTTCTATCCTTTTTTCTTTCTTTTCTTCTTCTGGTACCACTATAATGCAAATATTGCTCCATTTGGTTTGGTCACACAGTTCTCTCAATATTCTTTCATTCTT
Organism: Smutsia gigantea; assembly: GCA_032199065.1. Classification (NCBI taxonomy): domain Eukaryota; kingdom Metazoa; phylum Chordata; class Mammalia; order Pholidota; family Manidae; genus Smutsia; species Smutsia gigantea. The sequence goes on from JAVSCE010008869.1 coordinate 345,686, forward strand.
AGAGATCCTTTTTTCTATCTGTGCCTCAGCTTCTTTGTATTCCTCTTCTCTAATTTCCGTTTCATTTATTGTCTCCTCCACCGTATCCAATCTAATTTTAGTACCTTCCATTGTGCTCTTCAATGATTGGATCTCCAACCGGAATTCATTCCTGAGTTCTTGAATATCTTTCCATACCTCCATGAGCATGTTAATGATTTTTATTTTGAACTCCCTTTCAGGAAGAGTCATGAGGTTGATGTCATTTAAATCTTTCTCAGGAGTTGTATTAATAATTTTACCTTGAACCACATTCCTCTGGAGTTTCATATTTGTATATGGTGCCCTCTAGTGCCCAGAAGCTCTACTCTCTGGAGCTGTTCAGCCCATGAAGCAATGTCAGCAGTCTCAGGGGAGTGATATTGGTGCCTGGGAGGGAGGCGAGAGCTGTTTCCTGCTTCCCAGCTGCTATGCCTGTCTCCACTGCCTGAACCAGTGGGCCGAGCACACAGGTATAAGCCTCTATGCTTTGCGTTTGTGGTGGCTGTAGACAGATCTTCCTTCTTGCTGGCCTAATGCCAGGGTAGATTTTGCCGGTTTGCAAGCTAGGTTAGGCTGGAGAAAGGCGCAGTAGGCTGTGTATCACTGAAGGAGTCCTTGGAGCTAGCCAGCCAGGGAGCTGGAGCACCTGAAAATCATGAAAGATTCCAACCTGATGGGGAGAGTGCACCTGGACAATCTTGTCTACCTGTTCTTTCTCATGAGCAGTAAGCTCTGTGCAATCCTTGCCCCTTTAGCAGCCCTCTTGCTAAGGGCTTCCTTGTTAGGAAGTCTTTCAGACTGCCTGCCTTTCTTTTGTCCCAGAGCAGCCAGATATTGATCCCTGCTTTCCACAAGCAGCTGGAATTCCAGACTCCAGGTATTCTGCCTGTCTTAGTTTTCCAACCCCTTACTCATGAGATTACCATGCAAGCACCATGAAATGTACATTTGTGCTCCTAGAGAAGATCTCTGGAGTTAGGTATTCAGCAGTCCTAGGCTTCCACTCCCTCTCCACTCCGTTTCTCTTCCTCCCGCTGGTGAGCTGGGGTGGGGGAAGGGCTTGGGTCCCACCGGGTCACAGCTTTGGTACATTACCCTATTCCATGAGGTCTGCTCTTTTCTCTAGGTGGGTGCAGTCTCACGCAGTACTCTTTCCTGTTGCTCTTTCTGGAATAGTTTTATTAACTATATTTTAGTATTATATGCAGTTTTAGGAGGATGCCTCTGTTTCACCTCTCATGCCGCCATCTTTAATCCCTAACAACCCTTTTTTTTATCTCAATACAAATAACATTTTATTTTCCTTTTAGAAATATCAGAGATATGTAGATCATCAAGGACAAGAAATTGTTTTGTAGTCTTAAAATGGACAAGTTTTAAGTTTCATAATAACTACAGTCCCTCCTATTAGGTAAAGATGTTATAAATAAGTTGATAAAACATTAAATAATTATAAAAATATTTAAAAGGCAAATAATCATACACATACAAATATGAAATATTGTATATGAACCATGCAGAAACTGATCTGTTCTGGTCTAATAAGCTCTACATATGTTCTTTTAGAGGGAGTTAAACATTTTTTGGTAAATCTTGAGAAGATAACTATATTTCACAATGTTTTGTGCAGATTAGAATATGCCATTAGGCCTCAGGCTACTGAGCTGCAATCTCCCAGTGAGTCTGTCACTTCTGGCTTATCCAGATTATCTAGTGATGCCTCTCCAGTGTGAAACCTAAGGGCTGGCTAACAAAACTCCTCTGTGGCTGAATGAGTTAATGCAGCTTCATAAAATGCTTACGCTCCACCTCTCACTGGAAAGCCTGGCTCATTGCACAACCAGAATGTTCAAAGCAATTTATGTCTGCAGCAATAGCCAGATGGACTGCCTTGAAGACAGAAGTCCCTTGTTTACAGACAAAACACGTACAGAAATGGAACCTAAAGCCAAATGCCCCCAAACTGCTTAGGCGAGCTTCAGGTGTTTAGAACCCTGAACTAACCTGATGTCCCAAAAGGGTAGATTTTTATGTTAGAATTTATTACAATGTTCATGATAACTGACTGTTATATTGAAACAACAAATCATTTAGCATAGATTAGGAAGCCCTTTAAAGGTATAGGCCATGAGAGGATGGATTAACTTTGATATACCAGATTAATATTGATATGAAGATTATAATACATTATAATTCTATGTAGAAAATATTGGTGAAGCCTGAAGTAACTGTGTAAAGCATAAAGCTTAACAAGGTAAATTCTCCTCAATTTTTTTCCATTTATTCACCAAACAGTCTTTCCTATATTTTCCTAGAATAGAAATTTGTTTTCTCTTCCTACTTTAAATGAGTTGAGGGTGAAAAGAACCCTCATTTGAATGAAGTGAAAATCTTAACTTTACGTCATGGAAATGAGACAAAATATAGAGCAATGTATTCTACCCTTGTGTCTTAAAAGACTTGAAAGAAGAATAGTATCTTAGAAGAGCAAGAATAAAATAAGAACTGTCTTCGATGATGACTTGGATGTGAAAAAATTCCAATTTTATCTTGTTTCCTATCTAAATCTTTGGGCATATTGCGACATGTTATATTCTACAATGGTTTCTCCTGTTTCCCTTTAATTCATCTTTTCTAGAAAGTCAGAATAACTTGAGTTTGGGGAAAAGTAATCAACTCAAATCATTCAACAGTACAGAACATTGCAGTGTTTATGGAGTGAAAACAGCCAGCTGGGAAGACTCGTATCTCTAAAAAAAAAGTGATTGAATTAAAAAAAATTAAAAATTCTAGCCTTGGAGATATAGACTCATATGTAAGTGTGTGCTCACGTGTGTACATATATTTACACATACATAAATATGCCTGTGAAGAAAGGCCTGTTTATCTAAACTAACTTGGCATAAATCCTTGAGGATTCATTTACTGGTGGGTAACAACTGATAGTTTTCTCTTTTAGAGAAGAAATTTGTATCTGAATTAAGTTGGTGAAAGCAGGGCCATTGTTAAAGTAGTATCTAAAATATTTTACCTTCAGTTATCTTACTTTAATTTCAATCCATGGCTAGCAAGCAGGTGGCTGGTAAAGCAGGTAGACCTTGGCTGATAAAGCAGGCGAAAAAGCAGGTGATGCGTTTTGAAGATAAGAATAATTCTGCCTTTAGAAAGAAGTGATAACTATTCCCATTTCATTAGGGAAAATAATCTTCTTGCCCTACCTAAACCAGAATTCATTAAAACTTCCCAAGTACAAGTGATTCTGATAGACAATGTAGGAATCAAGGGAGAAATGAAACACCCCCAAGAGGAATGACTCTCAACTTTGCCTCCACATTAGAGTCACCTGGAGCGTCTTTCAAAATCCCAAAGTTTAGGTCATAACTAAATCCAATTAAATCAGAATTTCCGGGGTGAAACTCAGAAATCAGTTTCCCCACGTGATTGCAGCTCACCTAGAAAAATACTGTGCTAGAGATCGTCTCAGATTTTAATGTTCCCAAGAACGACCTGAGAACCTTGATAAAACACACATCCTGACAAAGTGGGTCTGAGTCATGCCTGGGAGTTTCTACTTAAAGACATTCCCTTTTAAAGCCAAGTGACACCAGTTTCTGCTGTTCCTGCTGGCAACTTTATCTGCATGTCATTATTTTCCTAATTGTTAAGTCTTCATTTTATTTAGAAGTTTATTTGTGGGAATTATTTGATATAATAATGATGGATTCCTACAGAAAGGGTCTATTTCAACTGTCAGACACCCTAGTGCACTACCTAGCTAGGATCACTTTAAATTAATGTGGTGGCTTTCTGGCTTCTTATGTCACCAGACTGTGAATATCAGCTTCAAATTCATGAGTAGACCTGCTGGAAGATACAGCTGCCAACATATTTTCATTTCTTTCCTACTTTATTGTTTTATTTTATTTATTCTGTTTTCAACAGAAGTTTATTGGCATCACTTAAAGTTCAGAGTGTTTGGACAATAGTGCTGTGTAATGATTTCTGTAGCAAAGATGCCAGCTACTCACTAAACACTTAGTATTTTTTCTCAGCACATACCTAGATACATTTTCCTCATACCTAAAATTTAGATTTGGCTATGTGATTGAATGTGAGTAAATACAGTGTTAATGGAGCAACATCAGACAATGCTTATAACATTTTCATACACAGCCTTCCATGCTTTCTCTCGTTTGCCAACATTTGCAGTGTCCACGGGTAACTGTGTGAAGAACATCCACCACCTTCCTTCCCTTCCTCCCCCCACCATCACTCACCCTAAGCTGCTCAGCCCAGAGGGTAAATAGCCTTAACGTTGTTGAGCCATTAACATTATGCTGACTAAAACAGTATGCTATTCAACTCCCAATCTTGGGTGTCCCTGAGTTTCATTTTTTGTGTTTTAGGTTCCAGAAGTCTCTTTAAACTTGTGATGGGTTGAATTGTCCACCCCTAGAAAGGTATAATGAAACCCTAACTTCTGGCACTGAAGAATGTAGGCTTCTTTGGAAATAGGGTCATTGCAGAAGTGATCCAGTTAAGATGAGGTCATTAGGGCAGACTGTAATACAGTATGACTGGGGTCCTGATAAAAAGAGAAGAGACAGAGACAGACAAGCACAGAGGGAAGATGATATGAACAGAAGCAAAAGGAATGCCATATGAGAGAAGAGGGCTTGGAGTGGTGCAGCTGCAAGCCCAGGACCTCCAAGGATGCAGGCACTACCCGGGCAAGGAAGCGGCAGGGCAGGAGTCCACCAGAGCCCTGCAGGGAGCACAGGTCCTGCTGACGCTCTGTGTTCAGGCTTCTAGACTCCTGAACTATACTAAAACACATGTCTGTTAAGCCACCCAGTGTTTGGTACTTTGCCATGGCCATCCTAGGGAACTAACACATGAAACTGAAACTAAACCAAAACACAGTCTTGCCTGTTTGGAAATGCCTTGAGGACCTCAGCAAGTTCAGTGATCAGTTTTCTTCCCAAGGAATCTGGCTTCTTTTATATTTTGGCCAAATGATTCCTCCCTAGATCTTCAGATTTATAAAATATATAAACCCTGCTATCTCCCTTAATGATGAAAACTGAGAAATAAAACCATCTATACCTACTGTGTGTTCTGATTTGGCAGGGCTTTACTATTTCTGTTTCTATCATCAACATTTGCTATTTCAGGTAGCTGCCAATTCCTTAATTGTTCATCCTCAGATCTTCCAGAAAACTTCATTTGAGTAAACATAAAACTACTCAATACTTTGAAAGTAACATGAAATGGCAGTTTTACTTCCCAAGACTTTCAATCCCCTCACTTTAAGATCATTATCTTCTTTGTCCATGAATGTTAACTTATTATATCATTTAGATACAGTCTTCAGTGACATTCCTAAACCTCTTAAGTCTCCCAGATTTGCCCTCCTACCTCCTGGCTACCTCTAAGACTCTGTCAGGTAGTGACCTTCTTGGCTGCAGTAAGAATAAACTGAGCCTTGCATTGTGAACAGATAGCATTTGATGGCACTTTGTGGCAGCAGTATTTGCAAATCTAGATTGAAATATTTAGAATGAAAGCAAAAAAGAAGACACTGAATGACTTAAAAGATCCCAAAATGTGTAAGCCATCAGAGTTGTTTGTAAAAGCTGTAGATTTGGGGGAAATGTCTTATGTAGAATAACCCTAAAACCTTTCCTCTAAATTCAGTCCCATAAGCAGAGAAAGGATGAGGGCTCTGGAGGCCTTATTGATAGAGGTTCGTGTGGAGAGGAAAGTCAGAAGTAGATCCTGAAGTATATGTGGCTCTCTCCACTTCCTGTGAATGGTGTTAAACCAGAAAAGGGAGGATTTAACACACAAGCAAAAACTAGAATGTAAGTAGTCCTGTTGCGAGACCTGCACTACCTAACTGAACATTTTGAAAAGCCTAAGAACAAAATTAGAATAATTGTGGGCTATAGAAAACAGAAACTAAATGTCCCCAGTCTTAAATACCGCAGGATGGATGATTCTTTTGGTAAAGATTCTTACAGATGATAAACAGAAATTACTTTGGGAAAAAGGATCAATCTACATTAAAAAGAACCTAAAAGAAAAAAATTAAATGAGTGGCAAATGAAGGTGATCAGAGGTGGAATCAAAATCCCAATTTTCTGTTTTACCCTGAAACTTGCAAGGAGACACTTGTCCAAGTACTAAAGGACAACCTTGCAAAATTGTTGTTCATATAGGTGTTATTATATCAAACTGAAGTCAACCATTCACAGCCTTTAATTCAGAGTCAATAAACTATACATGCAGTAATAGTCCTCACACTTAATAATTCCCATGCCCTAGCCCAAAAAGGTCACCCTCAGACCTTTAGCTGGTAATATTCTACCTTCCTATGTAAAATTACACCTGCTAACTTAATAACGGATCTCTTCTACAAATAAGAATTGCCACAAGAGTGTTCTTCTGGAGGTCTTTATTTTGAAATCTCTAACCATAATAGGTCAAAGCCAATTTTGAAATGGACCTACTAGCTTTCTTGTACCTAAGTCAAGCCTAAAATAAAGATATAAGCTGGCCAGACTTCTTGTGGCAAAAAAATTCTATTGATACAGGTAGGAGTGTTAGGCCTGAACAGATTTAGCTTCACACTGATGTGTCAAAAATTCTACCCAAATTCACAAAATAACCTCTGAAACTGGAAGATAAAGGACAAAAACCAATAGTAGAAAGCTTATTAAATAAAAGACCCATCATACCTTGCACTAATCCTTGTAACATTCCTATCCTTTAGTCAAAATAAGCCAGAATGCTATTCTCAAGTCCTCAACCAGAACTTGTAGAAAGGATTTAGATTTCCCTCTAATTCTACTTTTATCCAACCTGTGGATTTTGAAGTGTTCTAAAAATGAGTTGCATTCTGAGACTGGTTCTGTATCTACTAACAGTTTCATCTCAGAAAAGGAAAAGTTTTCTAAAGTGTAAATCCTGTTTAAAATTCATAACCTAGGGCATGATTATAGAGCAGCATACTGCAGGCCTGGCACTTCCCACTTCCCTGTAATGACAAGAGAACAGAAGACAGAGGAGGGTGAGGGAGGCAGTGACAGAGGCCCCGCCTACACAGTGTTGTGCTCCTCACTCTAGTAGTGAACAGAGTGAGGTTTTCATTTTCTTTCTTCTAGAAGAAAGATAAGAGGGAAAAATGTATTTGCATGTTCAGACCAGTCATAGTTTGTCATTAATTAAGCATAGACCTGTAACCTCTCAGAGCAGAGGAATATAAAGTGGAGTGTATCTGACCACATCATGTTTCAGGATATATAGTTTTCTCAATCAGAACTTATCTTGCTGTGGCAAAGATCTTATCACCATATTATGGGCTGAATTGTGTCTCCCACTCCCCCTCTGAGTTCATATGTTGAAGTCCTTATCTCCCAGTACCTAAGAAAGTGACTATTTGGAGATAAGGCCTTTAAAGGGAATTAAGTTAAAATAAGGCTGTTAGGATGGACCCTAATCCAGTCTGACTAGTGTCCTTATGAGAAAAGGACGCACAAAAGAAATGCCAGGGATGTTCGCACATGGAGTAAAGTAGTAGAGGCCTGGGAGGACATAGCGAGAAGGTGACCATCTGAAAGCTAAGAAGAGAGTCCAAAAGAAAGGAAAACCGCCAACACCGTGATCCTGCACTTCCAGCCTCCAGAGAAGGGAGAAAATAAGTTTTTGTTTAGGGCGTCCCATCTGTGGCATTGTTATAGCAGCCCTAACAAGCTAACACATAATGTTTACCAACTTATGGACTGGATTTATCAGCAGCATCGCTTACCCTTTATTTTATCATCTTTAATTATGATGGATCTGACTTGGTTTGTTGAAAGGGGTTTAAATTGGGCTTATCTTTGGTTTAACTAAAAGAGAACAAAATTAAAATCAAATTTTACATTTCACAAAAAAATAAGTTGTTATTATCAATTACATGTTTAGTTTTAAAGGGGAAGAATATTATTATTCAACCACATGATATTCTGATGACATTGAAGGGATTTTTCTACCTTTCAAGAATATACATTTATATTTATATGAAAAGAAGTCTTCAATAGAGATTTTTAAGAAGTATTATAAAAATATTAGTTTATTGAACAGAACTAAATACATTTGTTTCCCCATTAACTATCCAGTGGTAGCTTTTGAGGAAATCAATATAAAGTATTAACAAATTAGAAGTGTTAAATATTTTCTCTGCAAGTCAGAATTGTCAGGTGATGAATTTTGAAACCTCATTCTACATGTTTATTTTTATTGTTGTTTTTCCCATCTCCCACAATGAAAAAAATTATGTACTATTAGGGTCTTCATCTAATTTAATGATATGTATAGTCAGCACCTAGATAGTATCTGAGATATAATAGGTCCAAAATTATCATTGTTAAATAAGTGAATCAATATTTATTGAACATTTTTTGCTCTGTTGTAAATAACCTCTTTCAGTTTAATGCAGACATTTTAAAGTTCATGTTTGTACATTAAAATATTTTTCTCTTCACTGGAAAATTACGCTTTCTTTAACATATGGACCTTGAAAATCAATCAGAAAAAGAAGACAATATTTCCAGTAAACTCTGTCATGTGAAACAAATGTATTTACTAAACACAAAAATGGAACACACTTAAGCACACATATGCTTCAAAATAAGTTTCATTTTGACAAAATAAATACTAATGGAAATAAAAATCCACAGATAATTTCTACATTCACTTTCTCTAGAAATACTGATAGGATGGGAAAAATTGAAGCACTGCAACAGAAAAATGAATAACACATGGTGTTTTTTATAATTTTAAGTGGCTCACAATCTGCACAGTGAGCAAGATATAAATAAACTGGCAATATAGCAATGATAATTATCATTTGCTGATCATTTAATAAGTGCCATGTACCATTGAAAGTATTCATATGTGTTTATTTCATCATTAATATACTGTGGTTTATTATTATTCTCCTACTTTATGGAAAAACTCAACAACTGAAGCCAAGTACCTTACTTATGTTGCAGAGTTTTGAAATTTCAAACCTGGTACTCAAATCTAGGCCATCAGACCTCAGTGTACCTTGTATATAAATACTACCCCAGAAAAGCAAAGAGACACTTAAAATCAGGCAAAGAAGGGAGTATTAGATATGGTGAAACATTGTTATATGACTGACTTCTCCTTAGAATCAATAGAGACTAAAAGATGAAGGAACAGTATATTTATAGTTTTGAAAGTAAAAAAAAAACTGTCTAGGATTATCTATCATAAAACAATTCTTTAAAATGAAGCTAAAACAAAAGCATATTCAGAGAAAAACACCTTAGAGAATTTTTCTCCAGCAGGAATGAACAGCAAGAAATGTGCAGTAAGGTTCTTCAGAATGAAAGGAAATAATGCCAGATGAAAATTCAAATCTGTAGGAATAAATAAGAGTGGTAGGAGAATGAACATTAAGAATGACTATAAGTTATCTTTTTATTATCTTTTATGAGTGGGTGCATGTGTGTGTATTCACATATAGAAAAATTTCTTTAGAATATCATTGACTGAAGTAAAAGTATACAAATATATTCTAGGGTTATACCATATGGACAAATAAAATATATGAATACAAAAGCAGAAAGGGTGGAGAGAGGCATAAATGGAATTATACTACTATGAAGTTCATACATTGCTGTTGAAATAGTATAATATTATTTGAAGATTCAGTGTGGCAAGTTAAGTATTCATACTATAAATTCAAAGATAACACTGACAAATAGAAAATTTCAATGATGATGAAATATTCTATTAATCTATGGTGTCTAATCCTGTATCCACTAGCTACATGCAGTTAGTAAGTTTTTAAAGTGGCTATGGCAGTTGCAGAGCTGAATTTTTAATGATATTTAATGTTAATTATTTAAAATTTTTATTTAAATGGCTATATATAGCTAAAGGATACTCTATTGGACAATTCATATCTAGAGCAACCGCTAAAATTAAAAAAAAGAGACATAGCCCAAATATCAAAAGAGCAGATAAAAGGGAATAAAAAAAGATAATTATTCTAAAAGATGGGAGAGAAATAAGGGTGGGAAAGAACAAAGAACTCTAGAGTCAAAAAGTAAACAAAGACATTACACTTAAACAAACACATATCAATAATTTGGGTCATATAAATTAACTAAACATGCCAATTAAAAAAAACAGACATTTTCAGACTCAGAAGTCAAGATTCAACAGTGAAATAAAGCCAAAAACCCCCACAAACTTGAAATATAAAGACACATAGAAATTGCAAAATGAGTGTCAGAAGAGTATACACACAGCCATAAGAAGCTAGTATAGTTGTTTACATAAGAAAAAGTATTCTTTAAAAATGCACCAGGGATCAAGTAAGGGCATTTCCTCATGATAAAAGTATTGATTCAACAAGAAGACATAATAAACTAAAGTGCCAGCTCCTAATGGCAACAATTCAAATACAGGAAAAAAAAAACACAGCCATAATAAGAGATTTCTAACTCCTCACTCTTATTAATTGACAAGCAGACACATAATTAGTAAGAAGAAGGAAGCCCAGTGACCTAATTGACATCAATAGAATACTTTAACCCCAAGCTGCAGAATCACACTGCAGAATCACATTTTTTTTTGTCAATAAACATGGAATATTCACCTACACAGATGACACGGTGAACCATATTGTAAGTTGCAATAAATTTCAAAAGATTGACATTATTCAAAATTTGTGTTCTGAATGCAATAGAATTAAATTGGAAATCAATAAACATAAAATATGAAGAAAATCCTATAGATCTTAAGTTTCAATTTTCAGCTTTTCTTAACAAAATTTGAAGACTGTGAACATGATTGCTGAGATACTCTCAACTTTCACATGGGCAATTGTTTGGCGATAAGCAGGAGCTAGTCCCTTTAGATGGGCTGTGTTCTACTGTCTACCACGATTCTTACTGCCCTGCTACTCAGCTTGAGTGTCAGTTATTTCTCACAACTCTTGAACTGTTGCTTATATCATGTTAGATTCAAGAAAAAGGAAATTAAATTTTGTCTTGATTCTTTGAGTTGTGAAGGACATATGTAAGATTTCATTTTCATTATGCAAAAAATGTAGGCCTATATAAGTATGCATATATTCACATAAATATGCACATATACATATATAAATATGCATTCCTGCATACATCATACACACACACACACACACACACACACACACTTTTAGAAATTTAGTCCCTTCATTCATTCATGTTACTTCTATTGGCCCATTGCTGCAACTCTTACTTATGTCTGTGTTTAACTAGACAAAACATATGTAAGCATATGTAGACATAAATCAGTTTGGCAAAGGCAACAGTCAATGAGGTGAGGGCAATTTATCTGTTCTGTTTTCTGTGTTGTGGGGTAAATGGCAGAATTTCCAGAATCTCCCACCTAGCCTTAGTTTATTTACATATCAATGGGTGTTTATCACTGCAGAGCCTCCTGGTGGATCTGGGGCAAGTGATGGAGAGAAAATAGCCATTCTCTCCTCCCCTCCATTCCTAGTGCATAATTGGTCTAGTGTTTGCCAGTCACCAAGGCCCTGTGCATGAAATTCTTCCTGGAAGGGGTGGTAGGGAAGGAGTGTGTGAGCTGTGGCTTGAGGGGATGGACATATAGGAACCTGGCTAGCAACTGTAAGAAAAAGTCTTCTCCCAACCTGCCCTTTCCCTTGACTTATTTCTGGTTCACTGCAGTTACAGGGGATTCACTCCCAGGCATGGAACACGCTTCCCCCAGAGCTACATATGGACACTGCAGGGTTGCCTACAACAGCCAGGCTAAATTCTTCCCACATATCTGATAAACTCAGTTGTAGAAGAACCTGTATTTATAACATTAAGAAAGCAATAGGTAAATTGAGAGTGCCTAAATCAAAGATTTTACAGTTTGCATCCAGTTCTTAGTATTTGTACTTAATGCTGATTTCTCAGATATAATATAATGGTAATTTGTGAGGGATAAAGCCCTGGAATCCTTACACAGGATCCAAGTGTAAAAAAACCCAAAAACCAAAAAACATCATACACACATACACATACACACCTTTAGAAATTTAATCTCTTCATTCACTCAACAAAATCTCTAAGCACATAATTTCCCCAGTGCTGCAAAGTTGTAATATTAATAGTAATAATAATTGTTATTATCTAACATTTGGAAAGTGTTTATGTAACTAGAATGTTCTAAAGGCTTTCTATACAGTAAATCACTGAATACTCAGAAAATCTTTTGAAGTAATTACAATTTATTTCTTTTAAGAATATAAATGGAGAATAAATAAGTTGAGTGGCATATCCAAACCAAACTGAAGATAAGGGATAAAGGCAGTGTTTTGAACCTGCACACACTGTTGGGTGAGCCAAACACAGAGTGTCTCTTTGAATCATGACTTCCTATGAAACCTGACTTCCGAGTGGGGGACACCATCTACTGGTATTTGGGCAAATCAAATCTTCCTTGTGCCTTTTCAGAGTGTTTAACATCACACTATAATCCAGAATCACCCTCTGACTCACCGTCAAAAATTTCCAAATTCTCCCTTCTTGGTGATACTGCTACAAGCAGAAAATCATTCCCGATGTTTCTATAGCCCAGCCCACTTTGCCACCCAAAACGGCCCTAAAGTGGAGGAACAAACAAGCCACTTAGAGACTGATCTCTTTAATTTGCCCTCCTCTCCTGTCCACATTTCCTTTCCATATTTCTATGCCCCTTATTCATATCCCTGTATTTTTCTTTGTTGAGGTGGCTTTCACGCTTCCCCAAGAATGTGATTACAGAGCATGGCAGGGAAAGCAATGGACAATAGAGAAATATTCAAAATATTATCCCTGTGGATTCAGGCTGGTCAAATCATTGATCGTCAAGTTAAAGATAATCTCTCCCCAGATTATATAAACATACATACCTCAATTCAATTACTCATTATTATAGGTTATACCAAAAATAGTTAAAATCACAAATGCTAAACACTATGTGTAAGGTAGGGATGTACTGCATGTTCTGTGACATGCTGCTTGTGTTTGATGTCATTCTACGGATTAGTCTGTCTTGAGCCCTATCTGTTTCTGCTAGTTGCCTTTTTAAAATCTGTTCTCTAGCTCTTGCCATATTACAGTAATGTTGAAGGTTTTAAATTAAGTAATTTAACAGAATAATTAGCAACAAAAACTATGACATTTCCTACATAGAGCATAAAAACAGAAGACTCAGTTCCCTGTGCAATCCAATTTAACATCCATTCACCCAACACACATTTGGACACATACAGTACACACAAATTGACACACTCCCTCTCTGGCCAAAGATCAGTGTTGATATTACCAATTTCCCCACCATCAAATGTGGACTACAAAGGCACTTTAATGTCTTATACTTATTCACTATATTGTTTCTATTACTTTTTATTTGAGGCATTTACACTGCATGAGAAAACACAAAAATATGTGGTTGTACAAAACAATAGTCATTTTAATGTGCTCACAGTTTTATGGTTCAGTATTTGGGCAGTTCACAGCAGAGAGGATTCATCTGTGCCCCACACTGATTGAGTTTAGATTCAAACAGTTGGAGATGGCTGTGATGGCTTAACTGGGGTCACATGTCTGGTGTCATCCTTCTGGCTGTTGACTAATCCAAAATATCTTACTCTCACATCTGACACTTGGGCTGTGGGCTTAATTGGCTGAGGCTACCTGGGAAGGACTCTCTCACTTCTTCTCAGCCTTCTCTCAATGTCTCTACAGTATGACAGTCTCAAGGTTGTTGGACTTTTTACACAGTGGCTGGCTTCTCCCACTGGCAGCTTTCCAAGAGATCTCAGCAGAAGCTTCAAGCCTTCTTGTGAGGTAGCTTTGTAAACCCCAGGGTGTCCCTTTCCACACATTCAAATGATGAAGTGAAAAATTAAGGCAAGCCCAGAAACATAGGGAGTAGAATTGGATTCCATTTCTTGATAGAATTAACAAGAATTTGTGGCTATCTTTAATATATGACAGACTGATGTCTATGTAGCTCAGAATCCATAGTATATAAGTTACAGTTTAATCCATATAAATTATACTGAAAGACTTCCACATTTTGACTGCTTCACTCTTTTCTATTCTTTTCTTTTTCTGTTGGCTTTATATTATCAATTTATCCATATAACCTGACAGTTAAGTATTTCCTACCCTCTTCCCACACTCCACAGTAAAACAGGTTTTAAATCATTTGAAATTATCATTGGAATCTAATCCATTTTTATTGTAACTTTATACCCAGAGTTTTATAGATAATATGTCTTTGGAACTATTAGCAAAAGTAGACAGTTCCACTAAACTTCCAATGAATGTTGTTCTTATATCATATCCTTTTTATCTTAATAAGATACCAGAGGCCCAGAATTTCTAGCAAAGATGATAAAATTTTAAAGACTACAGGAAAATAATAAACTAACAAATGTAAGAAAAAAGATGAAATAATGTAGTGATCTTGGGTGTTTATTTTCTGGAATTACATGTCAACTTAGCTAAAATAATAGTTCAAAATGATTATTTTAATATCAACTAATTAAACACATTATTTGTACAATAATCAGTCACTCTCACTTCAGAAATACATGGATACAAAATTTTTGTGGGAGCTGGATTTTCACAGATTGCAAAAGATAACCTTTTTAAAATATTGCCATGAGATTTCCTGATTTGTAGACTTACACAATTTCTTAGTATAAATTCCTCCAGGAGAAGTCTAAAGTACTAAATTAATATCCAGTTGATGAAAGGAGAAAAGAAATGGAGAAAGGCAGTACAATATATTCCCATTTCAATTTAAGAATATTTTTACTCAGAATTGTTATCAAGATGATACTCTGGAGACAATTTGACTAGCACAAGAACTGTACCTATTATACTGGAAAATAAATTATATGTTTCCAACAGAGAAGGTATTAGTAGAGAATTTATTTTCTAGGCCTACTGGGACAATTTATTTATTTATTTATTTATTATAACAATAGATGTATCATAGTAATAGTATTCTGCCTCAAAGTCTTTATTGTCTAATTTTATAGAGTTCAAAATAGATAAATACAACCTAAAATTTAAATTATGTGTGTTCTTCACTTTGCCAGTTAATAACTGCCAGCATTACAGAATTCAATTTTTAGGTGTTATATAAACTTTTTTCTTAAGCAGTTCAAGGTTGGTGTGTCCTTTGTGCATTCTTTTACCCCCAATATTAAGTTCACCATAGCAGAGTAAAAAAAAATCAAAGAATGTTTGGAAAATAACAATTTTTTAAATCGTCCTTCTCACTAGTAGAGCAAAATGCATTTGAGTCATAGACATGGAAAATAATATAGATATAAATATGCATGCACACACACACATATATATAGTGAAGTAACTTGATAGAAATACTTATGTCTCAACTGATAGTTAGAAAAATTCAATAATGATGTGTACAACAGTTAAGAGATTTCTGTTTGTTTTTTCTACTGTGAAGTAAAAGTCAGATATATTTTTCAGCATAATAGAACTCTTCTATTTCCTTAACAATTTTCAGTTATTAGAAGCAGATGGTGTTTTGGTGGTAAACATAATTAATTTCATTTTATCGAATTTACTTAATTAGAATTGGACTCCATGTCTCACATACATTGGATTTCATTGTTATACATATTGTTTATACTTATACCAGCTGTCAAAAATGCATACTTATTTTTTTTAATTCTTAAAAATATCATTCTAAATAGCAGATAACCTATTTTCCTGAATATGTTGGAAATGAAACATTATTTTAAAATTTAACTTTAAAGGATGTTATAAACAAATTGTCTTGTTTCTGAATGCACGGAGAATTCAAAGTATATACAAATTTTACAATATATCACCATTTTACAGATCTTCAGTTATATTAATGTTATTTTTTATTTCTAAAGTATTAACTGAAATATTTCATATTTATGAGCTATAAAACTAGTAATAATGACAAAACACATGCTTACTAGACCATGAAAGCAGTCTAAATTTGTTCCATTTTATTTTTGCAAAAATGCTTCTAATGTAGGTTGTGTATAAGAACCACATAATCTGATGAAAAGTGAAAACACTATTCATTTCTAATCTGCTGGGTCTACATAATGCTCATTGAAGTGATTGATATTTTAAACTTTGCATGCATGTTTGTGTGTGTGCATGTGTTTGTGTTTGTGTCTCCTATTGATCATGTTTGGTATTCTAATAACATATTGCTGGATTAAATATAATAACATAAAACATATTAATTCAAATTGTTTATGTTTCAATGTTTTTTAATCTTTTCTGATTTGATGTTTTGTTTTTGTTCTAAATAACAGAACTTTCTCGTGGTTATAGGGTCTATTTTACCTGTCATGTATTATCAGCAAAAGGTTATTTAAATACTTTGAACATATCATTCTTTTGCTTCTGGAAAATACAACTAGTAGTTTATCTCTCATAATTCTATTTAGTAATGGTCTCTAATTAGTATAAAAAGCCATGGTTAAAAGTTACATATTTTGTAATCTAACTATAATGAAATTCTAAAGAATATTTTGAATTTGTTTGAAACAGCTTAAGCTTAATATTTCTTAGAAACAGTTAACAGGTTGTGTGACTTAGGCTTATGTTACATTTTCACTTACGTTACTTACTATCAAAATAATTAATTCTAAGTCATTATTAAATATAATGGCCAAATATAAATAATAATTTGGATCCCAAAGATAATATTTAACTTGTTCTGACATATTCCCTTAGTAGTAACACATTATATTCAATAATCTTTAGCAGGTGATTTAATGAAACACCAAGCAAGCATTAGTAAAAATGACATTATTCTTGCTGGTGATTATTTACTTGACTATGGTATATCAATATTTCAAACATGAACTCTTATTTTTTCACCTCTATTTAATGGAAAGCATTTTTAATGTTAGAAAAAATATGGAATCTCATGTTTCCACTGAATATTAGCAAAGCTATCAGGTAAACATCCTTAAGGTAATAATTAACAGCTTGTTTTTTATTACACCATGAAGTATTTATAGACTTAAAGGAAAGAATGTTTAGATGTCTGTATCAGTATTCAGCTTTACCTTCCCTCCTCCACTGCCCTTAATTTTTTAAACAGTTTTTTTTTTAGTCTTCTCAAAGGCATCATTTATCTATTCTGAAGTCATAAAAAAGTCAAATTACAGGACCATCAGGCATTTTGAAAAGCTTCTTTGTTTACCTGTTGATCTAAAACACTAAAGGACTGTACCAGATGGCACACATGTCCAGGGAATACCTAGAGAAAGTGAAAGCACCAGTCACTGACCTCTGGCTGCAAAGATAAGAAGTAAGAACTAAGGCTGTCTTGTAAATGGCCTGCTGTTTGAGGCTGTGCCTTCTCACACAGATCCTGAAAGCACTGAAGATGTATAGTGAAGGCATCTAAAGAAACATGGCTGATCAACGGCTGTTTACTAAATTCTATTGGCAGGTTTTAACCCAGGAAGGCAGGCTGAAAATCAAAAACTAAAAACTAAAGAAAATAAAAAAAGAGTAGGTGAGAACTCAGTGACCACACACTACAGGGAATACTGAACCTATAAATCATTACAGGCAGGTTGCTAATTAGAAGTGGACAACAAGGGCAAAATATCCTTTGAGGGTAGAAAAATCTGATACCAGGGGTGTTAAAATATATTATCTAAAATCTTCAATGTCCATATTTTAACAAACAATTACATGACATGCAAAGAAATAGGAAAACATGTATTTGTAAAGAAAAAAGACACAATAGAAAATTTCCCTGAAGAGGCCCAGATTTTGGACTTAATAGACAAAGAATTTAAGTCGGCATTATAAACATGTTCAAAGAAGAAAGGAAACTATGTCAGAAGAATTGAAGTATGATAGTGATGTCTCACTAAACAAATACCAATAAACAGAAAGTATTCAAAAAGATCCAAATCAAAATTTAGGAGTTGAAAGTACAATAACTGATTCTTTAAAAAAAAATCGCTAATTACTAGAAGGGCTCAATACAGTTTGAGCTAGAATAAGAAAGAATTAGCAAACATTAATATATGCCCATGGAGATTTTTATGGCTGAGGAGTAGCAAGAATGAAAATAAAGAACAATGAACAAAACCTTAAACAATTGTGGTTACCATCATGTGTACCAGCATGTGCACAACAGGCTGACAGAAAGAGAAGAGAAAGGGGCATGAAAGATACTTGAAAAATTGTGCTGGAAAACTTCCTAAATGTGACAAAATATGAAATCTACATATTCAAGAAGCTTAATGAGGTACAAGTTGGATAAACACATAGATCTACCCATGTACATTATATTCAAAATATTTGAAGAACAACAATTTTTGAAAGCAGCCAAGAGTAAAAGAATTTCATCACATATAAAGAAATCCAAATAAGCCGACCACTCATCAGAAACTGTGGAGGCCAAAAGACAGTGAGATGACATTTTTCAAGTGTTGACATAAAAGGAATGTCATCCCAAATTTCAGTATCCTGATAAATGCTCCTTTGGAGTCCTGGGGAAAATGAAAGGGAACCATGCAGTGAAATAAATAAAACTGGTGAAGTTAAGTACAAACATATTATAAAGAATAGTATAAACATATTTTTGTGTGTAACTCTTTTCTTTTGCAAGTTTAAAAGCAACTGCATAAATACTTAAAAATTCTGTTGATGGACTCAGGATATTTAAGGATGTACATTGCGTGACTGTAATAATGTGATGGAGGGAAAACACTCCACAAATCCACAGTATAGTACATATTCTTCTCGAGTGCATATGGAACTTTTTGTAGGCTAAACCATAAGTTAGGCTATTATTTTAGAATAATAATCTATTATGACTTGGTAATAGTTTATTCTAAAATAAGCTTGAATAACTGTTTAAAGGCTGAAATCATACAAAATGTGTGTCCTCATCACAATGGAATTGAATTAGAAAGTAACAACAGAAGACAATTTAGGAAATTTACAGATGTATGAAAGTTAAACAGTAAGCTCTAAAATGACCAATAAGTCAAAGAAGAAATCACAAGGAATATTAGAAAATACTTTGAGATGAATGAAAACAAATACTGACATAGAAAAATGAATGGGATTCAGTAAAAGTAGGGTGTAGAAGAAAATTTATAGCTATTAAAGTCAAAATTTAAAAGGAAGAAATATCTCAAATCAGTAATCTAAATGTCCATGTTAAGAAATTAGGAAAAGACGAACAAACTAAACCCAGTGCAAGTAGAAAGAAAGAACTAATAAAGATTGGAGTATAAACAAATAGAATAGAGAAGAGAAAAATATAGAAAATATCATCAAAATCAAAGTTGGTCCTTTGAAAATATCAACAAAATTGACAAACATCTAGGTAGACTGACCAAGAAAAATAGAGTGAAGATTCAAATCCCCAAAATGAAAATAGGACATTATTACTGGCCTTACAGAAATAAATAGGATTATAACGAAAAACTATGAACAATTATGTGAGCAAATTATAAGCTATAATATATATATGTATATGTATATGTCAGCAATTAAAATTGAGTGAAGTAGATAACCTAGATCAAATTCTTAGAAAGAAAAGTTAAAATGTGCTCAAAAGGAAACAGAAAATCTGAAAAAAAACCTTTTAAATATAAAGTTATTAAATTAATAATAAAAAACATCACAAAAAAGCCCAGAAACAGATGATTCACTAATGATTTCTATCAAACACTTAAAGGGAACAGCAAACTTTCTTAAACTACTCCAAATAATAAAAAAGGAAGGAAAAATTCCCAGCTGTCAGGCCAGTGTTACTCTGACACCCAAAACAGACAAACACATTTAAAGAAAACTAGAGATTGGTACTCCTTATTGTCATATAAATAAACTGAAGATGGTTCCTGTACGTCAGCCCCACGGTGTGACTGCTTCACAGTAAGCTGGGACTGTTGGCTCAAAAGCCGGCCGACATCCAGTGTTTACACATCCAATTGCTTTAAATATAGCCCGAATACGCAGGTTTCTGGCTATTTAGAGCCTGCCTACATTCCATACTCCAAAACTTGTACCCTAAATCTACCTATAGATGGGAAAATCTCTGGGGCTATAAAAGACCCCAAGTTCTCTGACTCAGAGACTCTTGCCATGATTCCGCGCTGCACCTGGATACATATGGTCTCTACAGATCCTCTGTGTCCTGGCCGTGCCCTTGCCCTCTCCTTGTGTGTGCTGGCCTTGTGGTGTTATCTCTGGAAGGTCTCATGCTGTGAGTGACTTATCCTCACATGCAGACCTGTCAAAGTGCCACCCGAGAATAAAACTCATGTGTTGCTGCAAATAAATCACACAAATATGTCCACACTTAAAACTTTACTTTTTTCCTATTTTCTCAATCGTTTTTGGAGTCAAACTGCTTGGAATTGAGTCCTAGCTCACTATCTACATGCTGTTACTTTGGTCAATTTATTTAACTGTTTTGAGCCTCACTTTCCATCTCTGTAAACTCAGAAAGTTCTTGCAAAGATTAAATAATCCAATATAGCAAAGTGAATATAATGATACCTGGCATATAATAAGCTACATGACCAACACTGTTATAATACTATTGACACACACACACACACACACGTTTGTGATGTTAATTGTTATCATGCATATAACTACTATAAGCACTTTATAAGTATGACCTAATTTGGATTTATAAAGTTGGTGGCTTTGAACTTTTTCACATAAATGTCTATTAAACAAACTTATTTCAATTTATGTAATAAACAGCTATTGCTCGTTAAGGTTCTATAAATAAAATCATATAGCAACAATAGGACATAATGGAAGAGTGTGAATAAAATTGAAAACCAATAGGCCAGCTAAATAGATTAATAGAAAAAGATGTATGTTAAGTGTTTAATAAAGTTTTGGGGCAACATTTTTTCCAAGAAATAATCAGTGTATTTTAAAAATCTTTTTGCATAAATGTTTATGCAAATGGTGACCATCTCTAATATTAACTGATCATACTTTTTATAAGCCAATGCTTGCAGAAAGTAAGAAAGAATTGAATCTATGTCATTTTATTTGGCAGGGTAGAGTCAGTTACTTTGTGATTGAAAATATCTTTCTAAATCTTTAGTAGATGATTAATATGAAAATTATTAGAATGTCAGGTCAGGAAATAACTAGATTTCTATGGCTCTTTGTGCATTTTTCTTTTCTTCTTTCCTACTTTAAAATATGTCTGGAAAACAAGGAGTAAGAGATAAAAAGGGAGAGAAAGATTAAAATGAAGAAAGAGATAAACGATTATTAAAATTTTCAATATATATCACTCAACTAACTGAAATAGAAATTCTTTCTGGACTCTCATTGTGTGGTCCTAGTCAAGTTCACTGGTTTTCTGTGTATCAGAGGAAACAGAGAATTCAAGTTTATTTTTCTTGTGCATGTGCGTGCACAAACAAGAAAAAATATTCTCTAAATTATAGGCCATTTTAACCAGGTGATTTTGTACTTGGAGTAATATTTTCAAATTCTTATTGATTCTGTCTCTGAAGAGGCCACTCAGCTTATCACAGTTATAAAAATTGCTTCTGAGGGGAACAGATTTATCTGTGCAATTACTACATTGACTAAGGAACAAGGAGACTGAGTCCCCTCTTAACACAGTTGTTACTTCATTGACTAGTGTTAAGTGAGAGTCAGAGCCTAAGGACACAGGAACAGTTACCCTCTCCTGAGAGTGAAGCACGATGCCCCATAGAGACTTGAATTCTAGAGTAAATCATTGGAATAGTTATGGCAGTAGTATGGATCTCCTGTTTGAAAATAAATTTATCCCAGGTGTTTACCTTGCTGACCAAAATAAATGCCCAACAATATACAAAGCTAACCATATATCTTCAACGGGAATTATTTTAGTCAGTGTATAAATTGAATTCAAGAGATTATTAACTGATACCTGGAAATATACTAATGTCATAATACTAATGTCACAAAGAACATTTATAGCATTACCTAATTGTTTTTCCTTTCTGGTTATAACTGATTTTAAGTTGAATACAATGACCCACAGAAAAAAAAAAACCCAAAAAACAAAAAAAAAAACCAATTCTTAGGTATACCTGTATGATAAGTCCAATTTCTCAAAAAGAAAATGACCATTATTAGAAGTTACATTAGCTGTATCAACTATTCTCAATGACAAAAGCCACATATACTCTGGGATTTATTTGTTCAGCATAAGTATGCTGTCTGTTTATTCTTACTACATGATGAATACTAAGGGTATAATAAACCTGACAGAAGATATCAAGGTTTTCTGTGGATTAAAAACTACAGAATTAGTTATTGTTCTCATGTCCTTTTTTTTCTGAGCACTAGATTTGTGACCTACTGTTTCTTTATTCCCACAACCATGAGTTAAATCCTTTGTCCTGAATTTTGAGACAGAAGTAATTCCCAGTGTCCTCCACTTTAGAATTGTCCAAAATCTGGTCCCTAAACCCACCACTTTTACATAGAGGATTAATGCTAAAAAACAAAGGAAAGTTGAAAGCTTAATTCGTTCTTCCACTTATTTATTATTCTTTTCACCCATGTAATAGGTATTTATTTATTTATATAAATGCCTGTGCTGAGAGTTGAACATACAATGGTGAATGCATCATCTCAGAACCTATTTCTTCTCCAAATATTCTATTTCATTTTAACTATAGAGTAAAGCAAAATGTACACACACATACTCTTTCTCTCTCTTTCACTCACATGTACGTACACACACAATACTTAAAAAAATGGCCAGTGTTTTTACCTGTCAATGTTAAAATACTAACACATACAAATGCACACATATTTATATTTGTGTATATAATTATCAACATATGTATAACATTTACTACGTGCTAGGCTCTGTTATAAACACTTCAACTATAAACATAATCTAATTAAAATGTATAAAGTTGGTGGTTTTGAAATTTTTCCCACTTAAATGTAGTGTTTTAATACACATTAATAGTTTTAGTAGCACGAGTGGCTTAAAATTTTGACAGTTATTCTGACAACAAGTTTTAATGTGGAAACCTGACGATATATTAAAAGTGAAATTATTTTAGCATATGATCTCAAAGAAGCAAATACAATAAGTATGTATATGGAAAGGAAGGGAATGTATATATTCACAAATCTCTAATGTTTTTGTATTTTAATCTATGAACTGATTTTGACCTAAAGTGCTAAAGTTCCAGTATTAATATATAATATTTATAAGATATAACCGAATATATACCTTGAAAAACATTTAAGAAAGTACATGATATATATCTATACTTCAACCTACTACTCTCTATTTTAATTATAATCTCAATTTTTAAAAATTATCTTGGGCTTTGGTACAGAATTGTGTGGTTTCAATTGTAGCTCTTCCATGGATTTTTCTCATAATCTGTGCAAATTAGTCAGATGTGGAAGCCTCGGTTATGTTGTCTGTAAAATAGAGATGATACTATGCAATTGATAGAATTATTATGAATATTGAGATAATTTAGGCAAAGTAATTAGCACAGTGTCTAGCACACAGTAATATTTCAATAAGCTGTCATTTGGAAAGATAATAAAAATAGGCCACTATTTCATCCTACAAGAAAAGTACATTCCAGTAAGAAAATTATGGAGGTATAATTCATAAAGCCACATTTCTGAAACTTACAGAACTATGAGACTGTACTTTTGTAAGGCTAACACCATACAAGAAAACGATTGAATACATGTTATATTTGAAACTGGAGGAATGGAAAATGTTCATAGAATTAGAAAACATTTCCTTGAGTTTCTTTTTTTTATTTTGCTATTGTTAATATACAATTACATGAGCAAAATTATGGTTACAAGACTCCCCCTATTATAAACTCCCCACCACATACCCCATTGCAGACACTGTCCATCAGCATAGTAGGATATTATAGAATCACTACTTGTCTTCTCTGTAGTATACTGCCTTTCCATATCCCCCAATCCCTGCTATAATATCAGTGCTAATTGTAATAGCCCTTTTTCCCCCTTATCCCTCCCTTCCCACCCATCTTCCCCAGGCCCTTTCCCTTTGGTAACTGTTAGTCCATTCTTGGGTTCTGTGAGTCTGTTGCTGTTTTGTGCCTTCTGTTTTTTCTTTGTTCTTATACTCTACAGATGAGTGAAATCATTTGATACTTGTCTTTTTCGGCTTGGCTTATTTCACTGAGCATAATGCCCTCTAGCTCCATCCATGTTGTTGCAAATGGTAGGATTTGTTTTCTTCTTATGGCTGAATAATATTCCATTTTGTATATATACCACTTCTTCTTTATCCATTCATCTACTGATGGACACTTAGGTTGCTTCCATTTCTTGGCTATTGTAAATAGTGCTGCAATAAACATAGGGGTGCATCTGTCCTTTTTAAATTGGGCTGCTGCATTCTTAGGGTAGATTCCTAGGAGTGGAATTCCTGGGTCAAATGGTATTTCTATTTTGAGTTTTTTGAGGAACCTCCATACTGCTTTCCACAATGGTTGAACTAATTTACATTCCCACCAGCAGTGTAGGAGGGTTCCCCTTTCTCCACATCCTCACCAACATTTGTTGTTCTTTGTCTTTTGGATGGCGGCCATCCTAAATGGTGTGAGGTGATATCTCATGGTGGTTTTAATTTTCATTTGTCTGATGACTAGTGATGTGGAGCATCTTTCCATGTGCCTGTTGGCCATCTGAATTTCTTCTTTGGAGAAGTGTCTCTTCAGCTCCTCTGCCCATTTTTTAATTGGCTTATTTGCTTTTTGTTTGTTGAGGTGCGTGAGCTCTTTATATAATTTGGATGTCAACCCCTTATCGGATATGTCATTTATGAATATATTCTCCCATACTGTAGGAAGTCTTTTTGTTCTACTGATGGTATCCTTTGCTATACAGAAGCTTTTGAGTTTGATGTAGTCCCACTTGTTCATTTTTCCTTTTGTTTCCCTTGTCCGGGGAGATATGTTCATGAAGAAGATGCTCATGTTTATGTTCAAGAGATTTTGGTCTATTTTTTTTCTAAGACTTTTATGGTATCATGACTTACATTCAGGTCTTTGATCCATTTTGAGTTTACCCTTGTATGGGGTTAGACAGTAATCCAGTTTCATTCTCTTACATGTAGCTGTCCAGTTTTGTCAATACCAGCTGTTGAAGAGGCTGTCATTTCCCCATTGTATATCCATGGCTCCTTTATCATATATTAATTGACCATATATGCTTGGGTTTATATCAGGGCTATCTATTCTGTTCTATTGGTCTATGGCTCTGTTCTTGTGCCAGTACCAGATTGTCTTGATTACTATGGCTTTGTAATAGAGCTTGAAGTCATGGAGTGTAATTCCCCGTTTTATTGATCCTTCTCAGGATTGCTTTGGCTATTCATGGTCTTTTGTGGTTCCATATGAATTTTATAACTATTTGCTCTAGTTCATTGAGGAATGCTATAGGTATTTGAATAGGGATTGCATTGAATCTGTAGATTGCTTTAGGCAGGATGGCCATTTTGACAATATTAATTCTTCCTAGCCAAGAGCATGGAATGAACTTCCATTTATTAGTGTCCTCTTAAATTTCTCTTAAGAGTGACTTGTAGTTTTCAGGGTATAGGTCTTTCACTTCTGTGGTTAGGTTTATTCCTAGGTGTTTTATTCATTTGGATGTGATTGTGAATGGAATTGTTATCCTGATTTCTCTTGCTGCTAGTTCATCGTTAGTGTATAGGAATCCAAGAGATTTTTGTGTATTAATTTTGTATCCCACAACTGAATTCAGATATTAAATCTAGTAGTTTTGGAGTGGATTCTTTACAGTTTTTTAGGTATATATCATGTCATCTGCAATTAGGAACAGTTTGACTTCTTCCTTGCCAATGTGGATGCCTTTTATTTCTTTGTGTTATCTGATTGCCGTGACTAGGACCTCCAGTACTATGTTGAATAAAAGTGGGGAGAGTGGGCATCCTTGTCTTGTTCCCGATCTTAAAGGAAAAGCTTTCATCTTCTTGCTGTTAAGTACAATGTTGGCTGTGGGTTTGTCATATGTGGTCTTTATTATGTGGAGGTACTTGCCCTCTATACTCATTTTGTTGAGAGTTTTTATCATTAATGGATGTTGAATTTTTTTGAATGCTTTTTCAGCAACTATGGAGATGATCATGTGGTTTTCATCCTTTTTATTGATGTAGTGGGTGATGTTGATGGATTTTCGAATGATGTACCAACCTTGCATCCCTGGGATGAATCCCACACGATCATGATCAATGATCTTTTTGATGTATTTTTGAATTCAGTTTGCTAATATCTTGTTAAGTATTTTTGCGTCTGTGTTCATCAGGGGTATTGGTCTGTAATTATCTTTTTTTGTGGTGTCTTTGCCTGGTTTTGCTATTAGAGTGATGTTGGCCTCGTAGAATGAGTTTGGAAGTATTCCTTCCTCTTCTACTTTTGGGAAAACTTTAATGAGGATGGGTATTAGGTCTTCACTAAATGTTTGATAAAATTCAGCAGTGAAGCCATCTAGTCCAGAGATTTTGTTGTTAGGTAGGTTTTTGTTCACCAGTTCAATTTCATTGCTGGTAATCGGTCTGTTCATATTTTCTGTTTTTCCTGGGTCCGCCTTGGAAGGTTGTATTTTTCTAGAAAGTTGTCCATTTCTTCTAGGTTATCCAGTTTGTTAGCATATAATTTTTCATAATATTGTCTCATAATTCTTTGTATTTCTGTGGTGTCTGTAGTGATTTTTCCTTTCTCATTACTGATTCTGTTTATGTGTGTAGACTCTCCTTTTTTTCTTATTAAGTCTGGCTAGGGGTTTATATACTTTGTTTATTTTCTCAAAGAACCAGCTCCTGCTTTCATTGATTCTTTCTATTGTTTTACTCTTCTCAATTTTATTTATTTCTGCTTTAATCTCTATTATGTCCCTCCTTCTACTGACTTTGGGCCTCATTTGTTCTTCCTTTTCTAGTTTCATTAATTGTGAGTTTAGACTGTTCATTTGGGATTGTTCTTCTTTCCTGAGGTAGGCCTGTATTGCAATGTATTTCCCTCTTAGCACAGCCTTCACTGCATCCTACAGATTTTGTGGTGTTGAATTATTGTTGTTATTTGTCTCCATATATTGCTTGATCTCTTTTTTTATTTGGTCATTGATACATTGATTATTTAGGAGAATGTTATTAAGCCTCCATGTGTTTGTGTGCTTTTTCGTTTTCTTTGTGTAATTTATTTCTAGTTTCATACCTTTGTGATCTGAGAAGCTGGCTGGTACAATTTCAAAGTTTTTAAATTTACTGAGGTTCTTTTTGTGGCGTAATATATGATCAATTCTTGAAAATATTCCATGTGCACTTGAGAAAAATGTGTATCCTGTTGTTTTTGGATGGAGTGTTCTGTAGATGTCCGTTAGGTCCATTTGTTCTAATATGTTGTTCTGTGCCTCTGTCTCTCTATTTTCTGTCTGGTTGATCTGTCCTTTGGAGTGAGTGGTGTGTTGAAGTCTCTTAAAATGAATGCATTGCATTCTATTTCCCCCTTTAATTCTGTTAGTATTTGTTTCACATATGTAGGTGATCCTGTATTGGGTGCATAGATATTTATAATAGTTATATCCTCTTTTTGGACTGATCCTTTTATCATTATGTAATGTCATTCTTTGTCTCTTGTTACTTTCTTTGTTTTGAAGTCTATTTTGTCTGATACAAGTACTGCAACTCCTGCTTTTTTCTCACTATTAGTTGAATGAAATATCTTTTTCCATTCCTTTACTTTCACTCTGTGTATGTCTTTGGGTTTGAAGTGAGTCTCTTGTAGGCAGCAAATAGATGGTCTTGTTTTTTATCCATCCAGTAACTCTATGTCTTTTGATTGATGCATTCAGACCATTTACATTTAGGGTGATTATTGATAGGTATGTACTGATTGCCATTGCAGGCTTTAGATTCATGGTTACCAAAGGTTCAAGGGCAATTCTCTTACTATCTAACAGTCTAATTTAACTCACTTCGTATACTATTACAAACACAACTTTAAGGTTCCTTTTATTTTTTTTCCTCCTTTTTCTTCCTCCTCCATTCTTTGTATGTTATGAATCATGTTCTGTACTCTTTGTCTATCCCTTGGGTGACATCTGTTTAGCCTTAGGAATAGTTCCATATATAGGAGTCCCTCCAAAATGCACTGTCGAGGTGGTTTGTGGGAGGTAAATTCTCTTAGCTTTTGCTTATCTGAAAATTGTTTAATTCCTCTTCAAATTTAAATGATAACCTTGCCGGGTAAAGTATTTTTGGTTCAAGGCTCTTCTGCTTCATTGCATTAAATATATCATGCCACTCCTTTCTGGCCTGTAAGGTTTCTGTTGAGAAGTCTGATGATAGCCTGGTGGGTTTTCCTTTGTATGTGATATTTCTTCTCTCTCTAGCTGTTTTTCAAAGTCTTTCTTTATCCTTGATCTTTGCCATTTTAATTATTATATGTCTTGATGTTATTTTCCTTGGATCCCCTGTGTTGGGAGATCTGTGCACCTCCATGCTTGAAAAACTATGTCCTCCACCAGATTGGGGAAGTTTTCAGCAATTACCTCCTCAATGACACTTTCTATCCCTTTTTCTCTCTCTTGTTCTTCTGGTACCCCTATAATGTGAATATTGTTGCTTTTGGATTGGTCACACAGTTCTCTCAATATTCTTTCATTCTTAGAGATCCTTTTTTCTTTCTGTGCCTCAACTTCTTTGTATTCCTCTTCTCTAATTTCTATTCCATTTACTGTCTCTTCTACTCCATCTAATCTGCTTTTAAATCCATCCATTGTATGTTGCATTTCAGATATGGAATTTCTTAATTATTGAATCTCCAACTTAAATTCATTCCTGAGTTCTTGAATATTTTTCTTTACCTCCATAAGCACGTTTATAATTTTTATTTTGAACACTTTTTCAGGAAGATTATTGAGTTCGGTTTCTTTTGGCCCCTTTTCTGTGATTTGTGAGATTTTGGTCTGAACCATGTTCTTTTGTCATTTCATATTTCTGTGTGGTGCCCACTAGTGTGCAGAAACTCCAGTCTCTGGAGGTGCTCAGCCCCTAGAGTGAGGTTGGGGGTTGTAGGGGAGCGGAGCTGGTGCCTGGGCGGAGGAAAGATCTGTTTCCTGATTCCCGTCTGCGGTGCCTGTCTCCAGTGTCAGATCCAGTGGGTCAAGCACACACATGTAAGCCTCTGTGCTTTGCACCTCTAACTGTTGTAGGCGGGATCTCCCTCTGTCTGTCCTGAAGCCTGAGCAGTAACTGCTGGTTTGCAAGCAGGTGCCTGCAGGCCAGTAGGAAGATTTGGCAGGCTGTGTGTCACAGTGGGGAGCCTCAGAGCTGAGTAGGCAGCCAGGGGAATGGAGCACCTGAAGTTTCCCAAAGTTCCCAACGAGCTGGGCAGAGTGCGCCCAAGCAACCTTGTCCAACTCTCCGTTCTCCCGCACAGCAAGCTCCATGCAATCCCCGCCCCTTCGGGCCTGCTAGGAAGCCTCTCAGACTGCCTGGCTTTCCTCTGACACAGAGCGGCCGGGTGTGGATCTTATCCTCCACAAATGGCTGGAATGTCAATTTCTCAAGCACTCCTCCTGTCCGAGCTCCCCATTGTCCAGAGCACCACACACTATTGGATTCTGCTCACAAAGCAGATCTCCAGGGCTAGGTATCCAGCAGTCCCAGGCTTCCACCCCCTCCCCCACTCCATTTCTCTTCCTCCTGCCAGTGAGGTGGGGTGGGGGAAGGGCTTGGGTCCCGCCAGATTAAGGCTTTCCTGCCGTTACCCTGTTTTGTGAGGTCTACTCTGTTCATGAGGTCTGTTTGCAGTCTGGTTCAGCCTTATTTCTTGTTGCTGTTTTCAGGTTAGTTGTATTAATTAACTATATTTTTGTACAGTTTGTGGTTTGGGGAGGAGCTCTCCATCTCACCTCTCACACCACCATCTTGCAAGTCTAGGGGATTTTCCTTGAGTTTCTTTATTCACCAGTTCCATTTAAGACTTCTCTCAACTATGAGATATCATTTATCTACTAATTTTCCTGGAGTGTAGAGTCTTGCTGTTCACTTCTAGACACCAATAAATCTTTTGTTTCTGTAATGAGTTTGAACTATTATACTTAACAGAATTTTTACTACCCAAAATGTATTATTTTAAGTTTGTGCATCCTGTGGAAAAACAAAACATATGTGAGTAACTACTATCTTCTGGGAAAACATTGCTTTATTAATATAGATAGATCTGATTTTCTAATATTATTAACCTATATTTTATTCAAAGCTAGAATCAGACCCACTTTTTGATATCAGTAAGTTTCTGAGTAATTAAAGTGAAATATTTGCTCAAAAATGGAATAGTCTGGACACTGTTAGTAGAAAGAATTTTGGAGATGTAGAGGAGGAAGTTTCCCTAGGCTTGCTTAGGACCCCTAGCTGTTCTCAAAATTAAACTGACAAAGAGATTAACAGGAGAAGAATGTACAGGTGTATTTAAGTTTTATGTGACCCAAAAACCTTCATGAGGAAATGAAGATGTCAGTAGTTAAATCTGAGTAGTTTTATGCCAGATTTAATGAACAGTGGACAGTTGTAGAGAACAATGTGTGGTGTGAGGGAATTATAGTAAACTGGGGGCAATTTAGCAAGGCCTGTGTGTGAGGCTTATTCCTGGAGTCCCTTTGTCTTCAGAGATAAAGATGCTCCTTTTCTTCAGGTGTAGAGAGACTGCCTCACACCTGAGTTTTAGACCTTGTTTCAAGGGAGAAGAAGGGACAGAGGAATGTCAGGGTGACCTTCCTGCTTTTGTTGCTTTTCCAAACTCCTTCAGCTTAAAATAGTCAATACGCCAAGGTGACATATTTTGGGGTAGCTTGTCCTGAACCACAACTGAGGAGTGTGGACCATTCACAGTTAAATAGTACCATTAATTGTTGGAAAAGAAGTTTCAGGAAAAGTGGCAATGTTAATAGTAAGTGTATCATGGAATATTTTAATTGTGAATAGGGTAAGTGAAGCTAACAATTATGGTTCTGTTAAAACAATCAATATCAGAATTCAGTGTTAATTGTAAATGAGAATATGAGGCTGTTTTTAATAGAATTGATAGGCAAACAATAAAGCTTGTCATATGGAATTTACAATTTAATTTACTGTAATCCTGTAAAGAACTCATCAAAGTCATTTCATATATCATGGAAAATAACTGCTAAATAAGTCAATTCCTTTGAGAACAAGTATACCCTGAAAGCAGAGGAGTAAATTTGAAGAAAAAGGTATTAGGCAAGTAGAGAAATATAGGAAGCTAATCTCATTTACTTAAAAATAAAAAGCTCACCAAAATTAGGACTCCTTGTTGGTATGTGATGAAATTGTAATTGAACTAAATTCAGTGTACATACAGAATTGACCTCTGTGAATGAATTACGGTTCAATATGAATGTACCATACCACAGCATGTCTGTGTGCATGGACATCTGTCATATCAGTGAAGGAACCCTGTGATAAGTCATCAGGAGTACCTGCTCACTGGGGATTCTTTCTTAGTCTGCTTATCCATGGATGGATTGGAGACACTGGTGTGTCAAACAAAATAGTTCATTCTGTGTCACATGGGGTTGGAAATAACCATTAATTCTTGATATTCTGGTTGATGTTACACAGAGATCATATTGACAATCATAATCATATTTTAAAAAAAGAAACTCAAAAAATTTTATTGCTTTCTTGCTTTTGATTTTGAAACACTGTTGAGGGAATATTGTGTTGTAGTTGACAAGGTGAGTTAACATTGGGTTTCCTCTTAGGTAAAGTCATTTTAATTATACATTATTAACAAAGTATAATCAGTTACTATGAAAAGTTCTAACTAAACATTTTTATTTACTGACATTTAATTTCAAAGATTTACTTTCAGATATATGTAAGGAAAAATGACATTTGTTTCTTTACTTATAGATTATAAGTTAATTTTTCTGTGTAGTAGATAGATTCCATAGAACCTTGGAATTTTTTTATATATCGTATTTTTGATAAAAAAAAGAGGTTTTGATAAAACACACTTTGGTGATAAGCTAAAAAAGAAAGAAATGCCAATATTTGAATGGCCTGAATGAGAAATAGCCCAAGTTAGTGCACTTTCCCTTTACAGTCAGAAGACTATCGATATAAAATTGAAGGGGACATATAGAACTAAATTCAGGAAGTTTTAAAAAAATATATTAGAATTTATAATTCATTGGAATTAAATACTTATTGAAAATTTATTTATCTTGTATTAGTAACACACAATATGAGAAATAATAAACAATTATATTCCTTAAAGCACATAGTTATGTAAGGTAGAGAAGTGAACAGGCAATTACAATGGAAAAGGATAATTCAATGGTTGCAAAATGCAATCTTTCAGGAGCTTTAAGAAAATACCGACAATGCAGTCTGCAAAATTGGAAAAAGAAAGTTGTACCATGAGATTAATGGACACACGGACACACACACACACACACACACACACACACACACACACACACAGTCTGATACTATGTTTCAGGATAAAGAAATGTGCCAGAACAAGAATCAGGAAATATTTGTACCATCAAGATTATGCTGTATTTACAAGACCCTTTACTACTCCAATTGACCTTCGGTTTTATAAGATATTAAATTAGGAACTTACCATTTAAAATATAACTGTTTAAGTGGAGTGAATTTTAGCGTTCCTCTTAAAGGAAGCTTTGCTGACAATGTGACAGTTGGATGTGAAAGATGGTGCTTCCCATGAATGTAATATTCATATTTACTGGATCAAAACAGTTGTGCCATTAATATTGTATTCTATACTTAGTAACAGAGAGTACTGTTTTTAATTGTCATACCTAATGGTAAAATTTAAAAGTTTACATTTGTTGAGCAATTATTATGTGCCAGGCAATTTTCTGAAATCATTATATATTACAACTGACTGAACATTCACAACAACGCTATGAGGTTGGATCTGCTTTCATTTCCATTTTCCAGGTGAGGAAACTGAATGCAAAGAGAAAAAGGAAATTCCCAAAAGTTCTGTGGCAGTTTAAGCAAAACCAGGATTCAAGCTAAGTTTAGGAAAATGTTCCCATTAACTATATGCTAGGTACACTAAAATATGTTTAACATTTTTCACTAGGGCTTTTATATCAGATAATACATGTTCACTTTGGCTCCATTAAATAAATCTTCCAAGCACAAGACCATACTTATAGGTAGCCAGCATTCTACTGCAAAATGAAATTATGACCAGGCTGTTAACTAAAAGCTATTACAATGGTTCTTCCAAACAGATACTGCAGGATTTTCAGGCTGTAATATGTTTATACAAATAAACAAGTAGAATAAGAAGAAAAGAACTTTCATATGATAAATACTAATGCAATTATTAAAGGTATGATGAAATATATGCAAAAAAATAGATGGAATTTTACCCTTTAAAAAATATCTAAAGCCATTATTTGTATGGAAGAAATAAATACTGTATTATAATTAGTTATTTCAATACCTCTCTAAAAAAGCCTGAAGAAAACATCTGTGATTTAACAAAATATATCTGAGAAAAAAAATATTACCATACCATTTGAAATTAAATACATCCTGGCTTTCAGTACTGGTTCTGAGGCTAAGAACCTGGGAGACATGGGAAAAAATTATTTAACTTCTCTGAGCCTTAGTGTGCTGATCTTTAATGGAGGGGCTCGGAATCACAAATTGATCTCTGAGTCCCCTCAGGCTGTGATAAATTATGATCATATGAAATTAGCAGAGTTTGAGTAGAATGAAATCAGTAGAGATAAACATGCCAATTAGTGCATGCTAATTCAGAGTTTCTCTCTAAGGCTCATGCTAAAAAATATATATGCACTTGCAAACAGAAAATATTTAAGTAGAGATATTAAAATTATTCACCACCATGTTTTACTTGTAGGAAAATATTTCCCAAACCAAATGTTTCCATACATTGTTACATTGAAATCATGAACTCTAGTAATTTGAGGAGAGATTTGGGATTTTGTAAAAATTATATACTACATATTTGTAACAGGAAGAATTTTCTATTGCAAATTTTATGTGCATTTGTGGCATAACAATCATCAGTTTCACTTTCATGTTCTGTGAAACTGTTATTTGTTAATTGTCATACTCATTACATTATGTTGCTCTATATTAAAACAGAAATACATGCCATTAAATACTAAAATCACATATTAGAATTTGATTGATATTTTATGTCTGTTACTTTGATAACTTTTTGAAGTTTCTGGGAAAGTCTAGTGATTATTTTCCTGGGAACAAGTAGGAGGTTTATTTTTTAAAGTAATATGTTCCCACAGGATTGATAGTTTCTCCTTATACTATTTCCCTCTCAATTATGGATAAATTATCATAAATTTGAGTAAGAGATAAATGTACATTCAGGAAAAGCTTCTAAAATATTTAAGGATGTTTTTTTCATCCACATAAATACCCTGTATCTAAAAAGATTCCTTTAGATTACAAATGTGGAAACAATGACAATAAGTGACAGCATGAAGAGATTGACTACTGGAAATAATTTACGTTTTCAAGGCAATGACAAATGACTTTAACCCTCCTTGTGAGATTAGAAGGTGAGTTCTTAGAACTTTCAGCCTTCCCATCTCTTATATCCTTATCTTCCACATAAGTAGAAAGAGAACATGTAGGGTCATAACTCTGCAAAAAAATCTTAATTTGGAAATGCAAAATGTAACTTTTTAAAAAATTCCTTTGATTAGAACACATTTATGTACCCACATCTAACTGCAAGGATGACTGGAAAAATATCTGTGCTTACAAAAAAATAAGCAAAGAAAATTTTGGTTAACAGAAATTCAACCATATCTTTATTTTTGTTTTATTTTGATTTAGACCTGCTATCAATGGATTTTAACTTTTATAAAGCAAAATGAGCAATATACTTAGATTAACTGTCTAATGCTTTGAGAACAAAAACCCCATATTTATGCAGTCCCCAAGAAAATGTCAAAATTCTAGTTAATAAAACAAATCAAATTACAATTGAGAAATATTAACTAATTAATAGTTTCTAAATACTTAAGAAAACTGTGCAAAGGTTATTAAACATTAGAAAATAATTGTTTTAGGTTTTAAAAGTGCTGAATGTAGTATTTAATCATGTAAATACCCATAGCATGTTTGTTGCCTTATACAAGCTTTTATCACAATGATTAATTTTTTTGTATAATGCCAGAAAGTCAGAAATCTTGTTAGATCACTAACTCAAACCTAAAAAACTGATTTGTAAAATAATTGATTTTGCAAAGTACAAGGTAAGGATGTCCCCTCTCACCTCCTTTTCAACCTTATACTAGAAATTCTATCTAATTCAATAAGACGAGATAAGGAAATAAAAGATATACAGATTGGGAAGGGAGACATAAAATGTCATCATTTACACATGACATGGTCATCTATGTAGAAAAAATCTGAAAGAACTGAGAAAAAAAATCTCCTGGAACCAATAAGTGATTATAGCAAGGTTGCAGGATTCAAGGTCAGTACACAAATTCAATCACTTTACATCAGCAGTGGACAAGAAAAGTTTGAAATTTAAAAACACAATACCATTTACATAAACATCCAAAAAAGTGAAATACTGAGGTACAAATCTAACAAAATACACACAAGCTCTATATGAGGAAAACTACAAAACGATGATTAATGAAATTAAAGATCTAAATAAATGGAATGATATTCCATATTGATGGATAGGAAGACTCAATATTTTCAAGATATTTGTTCTTCTCAACTTGACCTAAAGATTCAAAGTGATCAAATCAAAATCCTAGTAAGGTTTTTAGCAAATGTAGACAAACTAATTATAAAATTTATATGGAGAGGTGGAAGTCCCAGAATAACCAATACAATACTGACAAAGAACAAAGTTGGAGAGCTGACACTACCTTTTTTAGCTCACTGTAAAGCTACAGAAACCAAGACAGTGTGTTATCAGTGAAAGAGTGGGCAAATGGTCCAGTGTAATGGAGTAGGGAGCCCAAAACAGATCCACATAAATACAGTTAACTGATCTTTGACAAAGAATCAAGGCAATACAGTGGAGCAAAGCTAGTCTTTTCAATAAATGGTGCAGGATCAACTGGGCATCCGTATTCAAAATCATGAATCTAGACACAGAACTTATACTCTTCACAAAAATTAACTTAATAGGGATCACAAACATAAATATAAAATCCAAATCTATAAAATATACTCCTAGAAGATAATGTTGAAGGAAACCTACGTAACCTTGGTATGATCTTGACTTTCTATACACAACATCAGACATGATCCATGGAAGAAATAAATGATCAGCTGGACTTCATTAAAATTAAAAACTTTTGCTCTGTCAAGAAAATGAGAAGAAAACCCACAGAATGTGAATAAATATTTGGAAAAGAAACATCTGATGAAACACTGTTATCCAAAATTTATGAAGAACTTTTAAAATTCAACAGTAAGAAAACAAACACTCTCATTGAAAAAGTGGGTCAAAGATCTTAACTGATACTTTACCAAAGAATATGTACAGATGTTAAATAAGCATATGAAAATATGGTCCACAGCATATGTCATCAGGGAATTACAAAATAAAACAATGAAATATCACAACACATCTATTAGAATGGCCAAAATTCAGAACACTGACATCACCAAATGCTGATGTAGAGCAACAAAGAGCTCTCATTCATGGCTGGTGGGAGTGCAAAATGGTACACTTTAGAAGGCACTTAAGAAGTTTTAAATCTAAACATACTCTTACCATATGATCCAGCAATAGTGCTTATTGAATATTATTGAAAAGAGTTGAAAACGTATATTTATACAAAAACCTAAACACAGATGTTTATTCCTACTCTATTCATAATTGCCAAACTGAGAAGAAACCAAAATGTCCTTCAGTGGGTGAATGGATAAATGAACGAAGGTACATCTAGACAATTCAACACTAGTGCTGAAAAGAAATGAGCTAGCTAGCCATGAAAAGATATAAAAGAAACTTAAATGCATATTACTAATTAAAAGAAGCCAAAGGCTTCATACTGTATGATTACAAGTATATGACAGTCTGGAAAAGAAGAAACTATTATATAGGTACCATATAGCATATGTATATGCATACACACACATACATACACATACATAAAATATATGTATGTTATTTATATATAAATGTATATGTATTTTTATAAATGTTATTTATATGTATAATTAATACATATGGTATGCATATGAATATATTTGTTTTATATATATAATACATATATTCTGTACTAAAAATATAAGCCTCACCATATACATATGTATTTAACAAGACTTCCATACTAAAAATAGAAAATATTTCTGAAAGAAGACTTTTATAAATGAAGATATCCTAGATCAAAAGACTCAATATCACTGAAATGCCATTATCTGCATTATTCTATAGATTCAATTCAATTGACAGAAAATTCTAACCTTTCATTTAGTAATTAATAAGCATTTAGTTTTAAGAAGTATAAAAATAAAAAATTTAGCCAAAATACTATTTAAAAAATAAAAGAATGAAAAAACATGGAAGACATCCAATACCTGATTTCAAGGTTTACTAAAAAGGCATGCTAATTAAGCGAGTATGGTGTATGCACCAATCAAAGGATGTACAGTCACTGAATGGATAGAAAAACAAGGCACATCTATATGCTGCCTATAAGAGACTCACTTCAAACCCAAAGACATACACAGAGTGAAAGTAAAGGGATGGAAAAAGATATTTTATGCAACTAATAGGGAGAAAAAAGCAAGAGTTGCAGTACTTGTATCAGACAAAATAGACTTCAGAACAAAGAAAGTAACAAGAGACAAAGAAGGACATTACATAATGATATAGGGGTCAGTCCAATGAAAGGATATAACTATTATAAACATCTATGCACCCAATACAGGATCACCTACATATGTGAAACAAATACTAACAGAATTAAAGGGGGAAATAGAATGCAATGCATTCATTTTAGGAGACTTCAACACACCACTCATTCCAAAGGACAGATCAACCATACAGAAAATAAATAACAAGAGAGAGGCACTGAACAACGTATTAGAGCAGATGGACTTAACAGACAGCTACAGAACACTCCATCCAAAAGCAACGGGATACACATCTTCTCAAGTGCACATGGAACATTTTCAAGAATAGATCATATACTAGGCCACAAAAAGATTGAAATTGTACCAAACAGCTTCTCAGATCACAAATCTATGAAACTAGAAATAAATTACAAAAAGAAAACAAAAAAATCCCACAAACACATGGAGGCTTAATAACATGCTCCTAAATAATCAATGGATCAATGACCAAATAAAAACAGAATTCAAGCAATATATGGAGACAAATGACAACAATCATTCAACACTGCAAATTCTGTGGGATTCAGCGAAGGCCTCCTTTCTCACAGACAATGCCTGTAAATATGTGTTGAACTGAGTTGCACAGAGTTAACCAGACCAGGAGTCATTACTGATTCAAACTGTGCTATCAAGAATGAGAAGAAAAGGAAAGCAGTGAGAACTTGTGAAGAAGTAATGGAGAAGACAGCATTGGAAGAGTAAGATTTAGACAAGTGGTACGGAAAATGGCAATCTAGGCAGAAGTCTAAGCAAGAGAAAGGCTATCATCTTCGTTATTTCAGACCCTTCTAGAGTCTTTAAATAATTTTTAAAAATTCATGATTAATTTGTTGTTTGCTGAGGAGAATGTCTACTTGAGTTCCTTATTCCATCAGTCTAGAAACCTCTTGTTCCCCTTAATTTGTTTGTATCTTTTTTCTTTTTTGAAAAAAATTCAGTGTATATTAAAATTATGGGAATATTTCCCATTATGTCTATGCAAATGAAATTTAAATACTAGGCTCAGGTGAGTGTTAACTATTGTTTGTTTTGTTTTGATTTAGCCTGTCTGTACATATAGTGAGATATTTTAAAATTTGTGCAGTTTCTGGTACATTTTATTTTTGTTTGTGCAATTGCGTAGTGCATTGAATAATATTTAACATCACTTTCTACTATTCCCTAACGTCGGTAGAGCCATCCCAATCACTGTGACCATTAAAACCCTTAAGAAAATTCTTAAAATTTATACTTTTATAAGAAAGTGGTCATATTAAGGCATATATTCTATAATTTGTGTGTACATAACCATACTACATCTTTGACAGAATTCAATGTCAGTATGTACTGATTTAACTCATTCTTTTAATCTGTTGTTTACTTACAATATTATGGATATATTCTATTTTACTATTTCAAAACTACTTTTAGGTTAATCTCTGTTGAAATTTTCCAAGTAGATTTGATTTAGTTGGCTTTTACTTAAAGACTTTAAAATTATTTGCTATCAGACTAATTTCTAATTATCATAGAGCAAATAAAATTTAAAAAATATATAGTTCTTTTTAGCTTAAATTTTACCTTTCACAAATCTTATTTCTTTTAATTTTCACAACCTGCTAAGATTCTGTTTTATTTTAAGATGGGAAACTGAGGATTAAAAAGGTTGAACAATTTGAAGTGATTGGACAAGATTAAGAGTCAGAGATAAATGCAGCATTATTCATAGTAGATAAGGAAACAGCCTAAATGTCCATGGATGGATAAAGAAGTTGTAGTATATATAAAGGAATATTATGCAGCCATTAGAAAAAAAGGAAGTCTTGCCATATGTGACAACATGGCTGGAACCTAAGGACATTATACAAAGTGAAATAAGCCAGACAGAGAAGGACAAATACCTCAAGGTATCACATATATATGAAATCTAAAAGAAAAAAAAGTCAAACTCAAAAACAGTACAAAGTAATAAGTGGTTGCCAAGGGCTTAGAATGGGAAATAGGAATAGGGTGGTAAAGGGGTACAAACTTTCAGCTGTAAGGTGAATAAGGTCTGTAAAACCTGGGGACTATAGTAGATAACACTGTATTGTATAAGTGAAATTTGCTAAGAGTAGAACAACTGTTCTCACCAAAATAAAAAGATAAATATATGAGGCGATGGATGTATTAATTAACTAGATAGAGGGAATTGTTTCACAATGGATATGCATATCAAGTAACCATTATATACACTTCAGATATCTTACTGCCTTGTCAATTACACTTCAATGAAATTGAAAGTTAAAAAAAAGGAATCAGAAATAAATTTAAACCAGTTTTTATGCATTTTTCTTTGCACTCTGCAGCTAAGCCACTCTGCTGTGTTTTCTTAGAATTATCCACTTCACACCTCTATCAATAATCTTGAATTTTCGTTTTTAAAAATATTTCTGCTTTTATCCAACTCTCCTGAGTAGGAACCAGTCTGTAAATTAAAATGTCTCTTTCAAAGAAAGCCTATAAGGGCCTAAATTGTGTAGAAATTGGGAAAATGCTCCCTTGCCTATATGATCTTATTCCATTTATCAGTTGCAATTGCTTAGATCAAAGTTGAGAGACACATGAAATTCACTGTGAATTCTGTAAACTACAGAACATGCAGCATTTATTTCTTCAGTTTGTTTCAGCACAAAACCTTGAAACTCACTCTTGTATCCTGAACAGATTTCTAACAGGCATGATTGTTTTCAAATGATTGTTTAATGTCTAAGAATAAACAAAGACAAGTTTCTTGAAGAAATATTCTGAATGTTTGGAAAACATCAGGAACTAATAGTTCTTGGAATGAATGAAAAATTGTGCATTGTTCTTTTAAACACAAGCATTTTCTGACATGGGATTATGCCAGATCTCACGTATACTGTGCTTATATTTTCTCAGAGTTAATACTGGGCATCCAAAGTCTTTGTTTGTGCACATGAATTATTTTCTATTTGACAGTACCCCTACCCCCAAAAAAGACTGCCCAATTATATAAAAGGATCAGGAATAGACTTCCATTTCCTGGAAATTTTATTTCTCCCAAATCTCACCTTTGCAGAGCCTACAAATTGCTTTTTCTCAGATCAGACATAATCTCCAAAATTATAACTGTAGAATTATTGGCCTGACTGGGACTCTGAAGTGGATTTAATTTTTTCTTTCTGTTTTGGTAGTAATAGTCCTCATGTAAAATAGAAATCCATCAAAGAAAATAAAGGAGAAAGAGTGGCATGATTTGGCTTTATTTATTTTTTTATTTAATGATCAGGAGCTCATTCTGATTTTATGCTTCATATGGGTCTAGAATGAAGCTCATTCAACTCCCTAATCTTTTTGCTTCCAAAGGCCACTTTATCCTAAAATTCCTGACTACAGCCACAAAGTTAACTGTAAATGTAATGATTTTATTGGAAGCTGAGGGATCTAAAGAGCACATGAGTAGGATGATATTACACCAGGAAAAAAAACCTTTGTGATTTATGGGATAATATTTGGGCTCTTTAACCTATATGCTGACTTAATAAAATATTGTGGCCTTTTTTGTTATTTTATCATAGCAGGATATTAAATTATAGAACCAAAAATGGTCAAAAATATGTCATGAAATATTGTTATAAGTTTATTCATATATTTAGAAAATTTTGCCTTCTTTGAAACAAATTTTGGAGAAAATTCCTTTGTGCACATAATTCATGAGTCTGTGTATCTCACCAGTAAAATAAAAAGCCATGTCAACAAAAACCAGGCAGTAACTGGGTATTGTATATTAATAACAAAAACAATACTAATTATAAATTATACTCAGTTTTCTAAAGTTGAAAGCATATTAACCACTGACAGGCCTATTAATACAATTGAAATGATATAAGTGTGTGTGCATGTGTGTGTGTGTTTGTGCATGAAACTACTGAATACTAAAGTATCTCATAATCATTTATATCATAATATATTATATAAGTCCTAATTATAACCTCTGTAACCTTTTTATAAAATCATTTTCTAAGTGAAAATTTCTCAAATCACCAAAATGTCATTATATTCCATAGGGGAAACACCATTAGCCTTTACTAATTTACATTTTAAACTAATTTATGATCTATGTTATTACTTACTCTTTACAAACCTTATAAACTATTATATGATTAAATGTTGCTCTTTACTTTGCAGATAAAATACACAGAATTTTATTTTAAAACATTAACATTCTGTTAATATAAACAAAAAGAGGAATAAATATTCATTAAAAAAATTAAGTGTCCAGAATAAAGTGTATATGAAAGATTCCCTAATTTTAAACTTCCATATACTTGTCTTTTAGTTTATAAGGCATTTACTGCCTTAAATATAGATTTTTGTAAGTTGATGCATACCTAAGCATCTGTGTTGAATGTGTATATTTATATATGTGAGTGCAT
This sequence comes from Smutsia gigantea, assembly GCA_032199065.1. NCBI lineage: Eukaryota > Metazoa > Chordata > Mammalia > Pholidota > Manidae > Smutsia > Smutsia gigantea. The sequence goes on from JAVSCE010008869.1 coordinate 388,210, forward strand.
GTTCATGCATGTGTACGCATGTGTTAGAGACAGTATGATTATTCCATGTAAGAATATATAGCTCTCTTTTTGTTTTTACTAGCTACATATTTTATTGTTTGAATTCCCATAAAGTAAAATAACTTATTTAATCTTCAAAAACTCTGCAGCATTAATTAAAAGTATATGATTTAATAACAAATGAAAGAAAAGTGTGGCAGGGTCATCATGGCAGAGCAAATATGCTAAAGGGTTTTTACTATATTTACAAATGGGTATTAGATGAACTATAGCAAATAATCTTTTGAATTCACTGTTATGCACAAAATAATTTAAGGAATATCATTCAGGGATTAAGAATCCAATACATACACAGCTGAAACTGTGTATAGTAGTTCTCAGAATATATAAATTTATTGATGGTGTTAAGAAAGCAAATCTAATGCCCTTGCTCAATGCAGGTCGGAGCCTATGTAAAGTTCAAAAGTGAGGGAGGTAAACCTGAGAGGCCCTCATTAATTCAGATCCAGTAAGGAACAATGCTCAACCACTCAAATGTGGACTTTATTTCTTTCTCACTGTCCAGAAGGCAATAGTCCAATGTTGCCAGGGTTTCTCTGCTCCATCAAATCATCCAGAAACATGAGGTGTCAGATTAGCATTTGCTCCACCATATCATGTGTGAGTTCCATCACTAGGTCTGTGGTCTGACACCATAAGAACCATTTTTGTCTATGTGATTAATAAAGAAATAAATGGATTATGAAGTAAACATGTCACAGAGATGAAAAGTACAACACAAGAAATATAGTCAATAATATTGTAAAATCTTGGTGACAGTTGGTAACTACACTTATGGTGAGCACTTCATAATGTATAAAATTGTCAAACCACTATGCTGTACAACTTAAACCAATATAATGTCATAGGCCAAATACACTTCAGTTAATAGAAGAAGATAAATAGATTACCAGTGGAAGTATACCTTTATACAAATTGAGAGCATTTAAATTGACAATATGTATTTGTATTTGACACTAGCACAGAGAATTGGACAAGGTGATTCCACTTTAAAATTTATAAAAATTATAAAATTTTCACTTATAAGAATTTAACCTAGAGGCAAATCACATAGCTGTGTACAGACGTGTAAATAGTAACATGGTATAGCATTGTTTATAATAATAAAATACATGTTTTAAAAACTTTCATTTATTAGCAGTGATTTAAAAGAACTTTATTTTTAAGACTACCTCCTATAAACATGTAAGATTGCAGGAGAGATTTCTGAAAAGTAATTTGAAGAAGAAAATAATTTAAAATGTTAAAAAAATGCAAATAGACTCCCGGGAAGATGGCGGTGTGAGCAGGGCGGCAGAAATCTCCTCCCAACACTATATTTATCTACGAAAACACAGAAAATACATCTATTCCTAAAAGAGAGACGAGAATACACAGGAAAGCGCACAGCGTGCAGCTACACCCGAGAGGACTCGGCACCCCAAGAGGCGGGTAAGATACGGAGCCACGACCCGGCGGGACCCGAGCCCTCCCCCACCCCAGCGCACCGGCGGGAGGAGAGGATTCAGAGCCGGGAGGGAGTGGAAGTACACCCCGCGAAGTAGCCAGTCCAGTGATCTGCGCGGGGAGCGCTGACCCACACTGCGCAGTGCAGCGGAGATTGGAGAGACAGAGAGGCAGGATCTGAGCGGGGAAGTGCCAGGGTGCTTGCAGCCGGCTCCCGGGAAGGAAAAAAAAAAAAGCGCGCGCTTTCTTCAGCGGTCTTAAAGAGACAGGAGCCAAGCGGAGGAGCTGCATCGCCCCAGCACACTGAGCCCAGCAGGCTGGGAGTCCTGGGGAGTTGCAGACGCCTTAGCTGGTGACTGAGGAAGCGTAGCCATACTTACACTTCTCACTGAGATCAACAGCCTCCTATTCGTTCCCACCCCTGCCAGAGCGATAAAGGGCCCTGCGGAATGGCACAGGTACAGCTGTGGAATAGTGGGGCAATAGCGCCACATAGAGCATTCCCACAAAATCTACGTCCAGTGGGCATTTTTTTGTTTTTTTTGTTTTGTTTTTTGTTTTGTTTTCTTTCTTTTTTTTTTTTCTTTCTTTTTTTTTCTTTTTTCTCTTTTTTTTCTTCTCTTTTTAAAGTCTTAAAGAGCCCAGCTGACACACGTGGCAACTATCAGTGACCAATTCAATAGCCATGAAAAGACAGAGGAATATGGTTCAGGCCAAAATCAACCAGACAACCCCAGAGAGGGAGTCTGAAGGGATGGAAATGCACAGCCTTCCTGAAAAAGAATTCAGAATAAAAGTCATAACCATGCTGATGGACCTACAGAGAAATGTGCAAGAGCTGAGGGAGGAAGTGAGGGAACTGAGGAAAGACAATACAGAAATCAGACAAGCGATCGACGGGCTTAACAGCAGAATGGATGAGATGCAAGAGACTGTTAATGGAATAGAAAACAGAGAACAGGAGTACAGAGCAGCTGAGGCAGAGAGAGATAAAAAGATTTCTAGGAATGAAAGAATATTAAGAGAACTGTGTGACCAATCCAAACGGAACAATATTGGCATTACAGGAGTACCAGAGAAAGAAGAGAGAGAAAAAGGGATAGAAAGAGTCTTTGAAGAAATAATTGCTGAAAACTTCCCTCGCAGGGGAAGGAAATAGTCTTGCAGTCCACTGAAGCCCACATATCTCCCAAAACAAGGGACCCAAGGAAGACAACACCAAGACACATAATAATTAAGATGGCAAAGATCAAAGATAAAGACAGGGTATTAAAGGCCGCTAGAGAGAGAAAAAAGATCACCTACAAAGGAAAACCCATCACAATATCATCAGACTTCTCAACAGAAACCTTACAGGCCAGAAGAGAATGGCATGATATATTTAACGTTACGAAACAGAAGGGCCTCGAACCAAGAATATTGTATCCAGCACGATTATCATTTAAATATGATGGAGGGATTAAACAATTTCCAGACAAACGAAAGTTGAGAGAGTTTTTCTCTCATAAACCACCACTACAGGATATCTTAAATGGACTGCTCTAGATGGAAGCACACCTAAAGCTAAAAAGATGTCACCAGAGAAAATAAAACCATAGCAAAGAAAGCAGACCATACAAATACTAACTAAAAACAAAGAATAAAACACCTAGTACAGACAGAATGGAGGAGGAAGAATAAGAAGGAAGAGAAATAAAGAAATATCAGACAGTGTTTACAATTACTTAACAAGAAAGTTAAGTTAGATTGTTAGATAGTAAAGAAGCAACCCTTGAACCCTTGGTAACCACGAATCTAAAGCCAGCAATGGCAATAAGTACATACCTATCAATAATCACCCTAAATGTAAATGGACTGAATGCACCAATCAAAAGACACAGAGTAACAGAATGGATAAAAAAGCAAGACCCATCTATATGCTGCCTACAAGAAACTCACCTCAAATCCAAAGATATACACAGACTAAAAGTGAAGGGATGGAAAAAGATATTTCATGCAAACAACAAAGAGAAAAAAGCAGGTGTTGCAGTACTTGTATCAGACAAAATAGACTTCAAAACGAAGAAAGTAGCAAAAGATAAAGACGGACATTACATAATAATAAAGGGGTCAGTCCAGCAAGAAGATATAACCATTATAAATATATATGCACGCAACAGGAGCACCAGCATATGTGAGACAAATACTAACAGAATAAAAGAAGGAAATAGACAGCAATGCATTCATCTTAGGAGACTTCAACACACCACTCACTCCAGAGGACAGATCAACCAGACAGAAAATAAGTAAAGACACAGAGGCACTGAACAACACACTAGAACAGATGGACCTAACAGACATCTACAGAACCCTACACCCAAAAGCAACAGGATACACATTCTTCTCAAGTGCACATGGAACATTTTCCAGAATAGACCACATACTAGGCCACAAAAAGAACCTCAGTAATTTCAAAAATATTGAAATCCTACCAACCAACTTCTCAGATCACCAAGGTATAAAACTAGAAATAAATTTTAGAAAGAAATCAAAAAGGCTCACAAATACATGGAGACTTAACAACACTCTCCTAATTAATCAATGGGTTAACGACCAAATCAAAACAGAAATCAAAGAATATATGGAGACTAATGACAACAACAACACAAAGCCACAACTTCTGTGGGACGCAGCAAAGGCAGTTCTAAGAGGAAAGTATATTGCAATCCAGGCCTATTTAAAGAAGGAAGAACATTCCCAAATGAATAGTTTAAAGACACAATTACTGAAATTGGAAAAAGAAGAACAAATGAGGCCCAAAGTCACCAGAAGGAGGGACATAATAAAGATTAGAGAAGAAATAAGTAAAATTGAGAAGGATAAAACAATAGAAAAATCAATAAAACCAAGAGCTGGTTCTTTGAAAAAAATAAACAAAATAGATAAACCCCTAGCCAGACTCATTAAGAGAAAAAGAGAATCTACACACATAAGCACAATCAGAAATGAGAAAGGAAAAATCACGACGGACCTCACAGAAATACAAAGAATCGTAAGAGAATATTATGAGAATCTATATGCTAACAAGCTGGAAAACATAGAAGAAATGGACAACTTCTTAGAAAAATACAACCTTCCAAACTGACCAAGCAAGAAACAGAAAAACTAAACAGACCAATCACCAGCGACGAAATCGAATTGGTAATCAAAAAACTACCCAAGAACAAAACCCCTGGGCCTGATGGATTCACCTCTGAATTCTACCAGACATATAGAGAAGAAATAACACCGATTCTCCTTAAAGTTTTCCAAAAAATAGAAGAGGAGGGAATACTTCCAAACTCATTCTATGAAGCCAGCATCACTCTAATACCAAAACCGGGCAAAGACCTCACCAAAAAAGAAAATTACAGACCAATATCCCTGATGAACGTAGATGCAAAAATACTCAACAAAATATTAGCAAACCGAATTCAAAAATACATCAAGAGGATCATACACCATGATCAAGTGGGATTCATCCCAGGGATGCAAGGATGGTACAACATTCGAAAATCCATCACCATCATCCACCACATCAACAAAAAGAACAAAAACCACATGATCATCTCCATAGATGCTGAAAAAGCATTTGACAAAATTTAGCATCCATTCCTGATTAAAACTCTCAACAAAATGGGTATAGATGGCAAGTATCTCAACATCATAAAGGCTATATATGACAAACCCACAGCTAACATCATACTTAATGGCGAGACGCTGATAGCTTTTCATCTAAGATCAGGAACAAGACAGGGATGCCCACTCTCTCCACTGTTATTTAACATAGTACTGGAGGTCCTAGCCACAGCAATCAGACAAAACAAAGACATACAAGGCATCCAGATAGGTAAAGAAGAAGTCACATTGTCACTATTTGCAGATGACATGATACTGTACATAAAAAACCCTAACGATTCCATTCCAAAACTACTAGAACTAATATCTGAATTCAGCAAAGTTGCAGGATACAAAATTAACACACAGAAATCTATTGCTTTCCTATATACTAATGATGAACTAACAGAAAGAGAAATCAGAAAAACAATTCCATTCACAATTGCATCAAAAAGAATAAAATACCTAGGAATAAACCTAACGAAGGAAGTGAAAGACCTGTACTCTGGAAACTACAAGACACTTCTAAGAGAAATTAAAGAGGACACTAACAAATGGAAATGCATCCCATGCTCTTGGCTAGGAAGAATAAATATTGTCAAAATGGCTATACTGCCTAAAGCAATCTACAGATTCAATGCAATCCCTATCAATCTACCAACAGCTTTCTTCAATAAACTGGAACAAATAATTCTAAAATTCATATGGAACCACAAAAGACCCCGAATAGCCAAAGCAATCCTGAGAAGGAGGAATAAAACAGGGGGAATTACACTCCCTGACTTCAAGCTCTACTACAAAGCCACAGTAATCAAGACAATTTGGTATTGGCACAAAAACAGACCCACAGACCAGTGGAACAGAATAGAAAATCCAAACATTAACCCAAACATATACAGTCAATTAATATTTGATAAAAGTGCCTTGGATATACAATGGGGAGATGACAGCCTCTTCAGCAGCTGGTGTTGGAAAAACTGACAGCTACATGTAAGAGAATGAAACTGGACTACTGTCTAGCCCCATACACAAAGGTAAACTCAAGGTGGATCAAAGACCTGAATGTAAGTCATGAAACCATAAAACTCTTAGAAAAAAACATAGGCAAAAATCTCCTGGACATAAACATGAGCAACTTCTTCATGAACATATCTCCCCGGGCAAGGGAAACAAAAGCAAAAATGAACAAGTGGGACTATATCAAGCTGAAAAGCTTCTGTACAGCAAGGACACCATCAGTAGAACAAAAGACATCCTACAGTATGGGAGAATATATTCATAAAAAACGTATCTGATAAAGGGTTGACATCCAAAATATATAAAGAACTCATGCACCTTAACAAACAGAAAGCAAATAATCCAATTAAGAAATGGGCAGAGGACATGAATAGACACTTCTCCAAAGAAGAAATTCAGATGGCCAACAGGCACATGAAAGATGCTCCTCATCGCTAATCATCAGAGAAATGCAGATTAAAACCACAATGAGATATCACCTCACACCAGTGAGGATGGCCACATCCAAAACACAAACAACAACAAATGTTGGCGAGGATGTGGAGAAAAGGGAACCCTCCTACACTGCTGGTGGGACTGCAAATTAGTTCAACCATTGTGGAAGCAGTATGGAGGTTCCTCAAAAGACTCAAAATAGAAATACCATTTGACCCAGGAATTCCACTCCTAGGAATTTACCTTAAGAATGCAGCAGCCCAATTTGAAAAGGACAGATGCACCCCTATGTTTATTGCAGCACTATTTACAATAGCCAAGAAATGGAAGCAACCTAAGTGTCCATCAGTAGATGAATGGATAAAGAAGATGTGGTACATATACACAATGGAATATTATTCAGCAGTAAGAAGAAATCAAATCCTACCATTTGCAACCACATGGATGGAGCTAGAGGGTATTATGCTCAGTGAAATAAGCCAAGCCGAAAAAGACAAGTATCAAATGATTTCACTCATATGTGGAGTATAAGAACAAAGAAAAAAACTGAAGGAACAAAACAGCAGCAGACTCACAGAACCCAAGAACGGACTAATAGTTACCAAAGGAAAGGGACTGGGGAAAATGGGCGGGAAGGGAGGGATAAGAGGGAAAAAGGGGCATTACGATTAGCAGATGTAATGTTGGGGGGGCACAGGGAGGGCAGTACAACTCAGAGAAGACAAGTAGTGATTCTATAGCATCTCACTACGCTGATGGACAGTGAGTGTAATGGGGTTGGTGGGGGGAACCTGATGAGGGGGTAGTTTAATAATCGTAATATTGCACATGTAATTGTAAATTAATGATAATAAAATAAATTATGTTAAAAAAATGCAAATAGAGTTTATTTTGATATCATTCAGATGTTGAAAAACCACAACACAAAAGGATTTAAATATGTATGATACTTCATATTATGCCTGTATGCATATTACATAAGTGTAATAATTTTACATAATCATTGCTATAATAAATATATACATAGTCATGTGTTAACAGAGTTGGTAACTTTAGTCTTTTTAACATTTATTCAGAATTCTCATGAGTTTGCCTAATACTTTATGAACAAGAAATTCAAACACTTAACTATTTTATTATTTGTGAAAAATTCAAAGATAATTATAGTGTAATATCAGTTTGATGGGAAGGTGTACAGTTATGGATTTCCTCTGGAAATCAATTAAATAACACATACATCAAAGATGTTGTGCCATTCTTAAAAAATAATGTTAAATAGTTGGGAAGATGGCAGAATTGTGCCACACCATATTTCCATTAAAAAGCCCTACTTTTAAAATGAGATTTTGCTTATTAATGTGTTAAATCTTTTTTTTTTTTTTTGGCCGTGAGGAAATTAATGAGCTTATAGAAGCCACCTTTAAGGAAAACATCCATATAGAGGAAGCCTTTGATTTTAGTTTTCTTAAATGCAGATTTGCTAGATTGCTTCCTCTTTGCATATAGCTAGAATATAATTAAAATAGATAATTAGAGAAAGTAATTACTGAGTTCTTCTTTCAGTCTTTGCACATTCATTAAGGATTATATATAAATCTAAATTAGCCTAAAAAGTACAGTAGTTGACAGCTCAAAAGCTATCTTGAGTTATAATATTAAGAACATTTTTTCTCATAAATATCTGTGTTTCATTTGGAACCATGCAAAGTTATATTAATTTGTATAATTAAAGTTTTTTAAGAATTCAGAATAACAAATGATGAACTGGCAGAACAATCTGAATTTATATTTTCTATTTATTCTGAGAGGGAAAGCAAAGACAACTTTGTTTCCTTTTTCCATTTTTACTTTCTTATATTTGCAAATCTCAAGTGTTTTGTCATTATTATTTTTATAAAGATAAACTATGTACAAACTGACACCTTTTCTACATTGGCCTGTTCAAAATATATGTCATAGGCAGTTTCTTTTTAATTGAGACCAAAGGAGAGACAGTGAAATGTTACTGCATTACAGCCACTCTCTCATGTGAATAAAGTCAAAATAGGTTAATTTCGTAAGATTTCCCTCTGGTCATGAGTCATAAAAGACTCTAGAATTAGTAGATCTTTACAGTTCTGAACTTGATTACAATGTGAATTGCATGAGTTTGGTTTAATGATCATAGGCTCTCTAGTCTTCAGCCTTTACTCTCATCATTGATGCCTGCATAAGTAACCAATGCTCATCAGTAAATGAATGATTTATTTTTTCAATTGAAAGTTGATTTTGGAAAGAAAAAGAAAAAGTAAAATTGAACAAGAAGTTAGGTTCAAAGTATTGAAAAATAGGATTTAATTTTTCAGGCATGATTTATTATATTGGAAAATTATTGGTAAGCTACTTTAGACAGTTGCATATTGCAAGAGAAGCAGATATATATCAAAATCTACAAATTAAGATATACGGAAATATGTTTCTAAACAGTCTTTTATTACCTTAAATTTCCACCTGTTTTTCCAAATATTAATCAATAGTAATCTTTGGGTTAATCCCTCAAGAAGATAAAACATGAACAAATCAAAGCTTTCGAAGATATTTCCGAAGAGAAAGGGCACATAGGAGACTTGCTACACAAGATATCAGGACATTATACAGCACAAAACATTGTGCCCTCAGGGATGAATAAGTACACCAAAAAACAGAACAGAGTATGGTCAAAGACTCTACCATATATAAATGCCTAATGTATGATGAAGGTGACATTTCGTACTGCAGCAGAAACGTACACTCTTCACCAATGATACTCAGGAAACTACCAGTTTGGAAAGTTTTACCAGTTTTGAAAAAAAAATAGAATCACAGTCTCAACCTTTGATGAGATATGAAACAATGGACATATGCACACACTGTTCAGGACAAATTGTTGCTGCCATTTAGAAAATCAGTTTGGCATTACATTACCTTAATATTTGTACATGATCACATGGAAATATTGAGCTTAATTATTCATTTTCTACTTCTAAGAGTGCATAATAGTTCAGGAAAAATGTGAAAATAAATGACCTTTTTAAGCTCTAACAAAGATGATATTAATTACATGAAACCCATTTCAAAAATTAATCCAATAAAGGAGATCTAGCAAGCAGTCTATAAATCCAAACTAATTTGTAAAGAAACAGAGAAACGTATCTTAAAATATTAGTCAGAGATATACTTTTTTCTTTATCGAAGGGAAATTAGAGCAGGTAAATAATGCCTCTTGAAGTTGATGATTTTTTTTTCTTTAAAACTTGAGTGTCATAGATTTCATTTTATTTTTCTTAGAATAGAGGGGTAAAGAATGATATTTTACCAGAAATCCTCTTATTTATAAATTCCAAAGAGTAACGCATCATGGTAAATGGAAGATTCAAATAAGATGAGCATCTCCCTTTCTTTCCAGTGCACATCGTAATAACATCAACTCCCAGTCTATTCACCCAGCATCGATGCCTCCGTTCTCTGAATTCTTTCATGGATAATCTCTGTAACCTCATTTAGAATTCCTCTCCTGCTTCACTTTATTGGAGCATATTATTTCGCTTTTCTTATATGGCATTCAAAAACTAGATTGCAAGCCTCAGGAAAATCATCCACTGAGTTAGACGGATGATCTCTTAGTTCATGCACCCTTATGGTGGGCCCAACCCCTGACTTCCTTTCTGGGTTGAGGAAGGAGCAATGGCTTATTTGGGATGGACTGTCCTATCTTAAACTACAAAGAATACTGGATGATTTATTTATTTGGAATAACACTTGCTTTCTGGAGCTCTCTTTGCATATTAGTTAATGTGTTATAGCCAACATTTACCTATGAATATGATTATAAGCACTTGAATACAGAAGCAATTTTCCTACCGAAATAAAATTTAAAGAAAAATCTGGTATTAGCAGAACATTGTGAAAGAGAAGTTTAATTTTAAGGAAAGGATTTCTTTTAAGGCACAGTGAGTTGGTTCCCTTTCAATTTTCCCAAATCACAAAGCATATTTAAAGAGGTGAAAGGGTTGAACTGTGTATTAGTCACTGTAAGGTTCAGAGGAAGAACACAATGGGCTATGGCTGGTTGGACTTGAACTTGAACCCAGCCTTAAAAAATGAAGAGAAGGCTCAGTATTAGGCAAAAATGGAGAAGAGACTGCTAAAAATAAAATCAAAGATACAGGAAATAAGACTAATTCAAGAGAGGGAAACAAGATAAAGATAGCTATTTCAGTAAAATCAGTTTCTGTTACTCAGTCTAAAAATATTTTTAGAGCACCACCTTTTGGGAGACAATTCTCTATGGGCCCCTTATGTTTTTGAACATCTTACCAGCAAAAGTACTGACAGCTTTTGTTCCAAACTGTATTGTCAAGTCTGTCTGTATGATGAGCTGTCGACCCTGAAAGATGGAGATGGGGTCTTTTTCCCTAGTGCAGAGAGATGAGTTTTCTGGCCATAATAATAAAATAATAAAATGTGTGTCTCCCTCTGGGGCAAAGTTGGGCAGGTTTGATTGCATCACCTGTTAAAAGATTGGAGTTTTCTGAAACTGGAGTTCTTAGGATGTGAGCAAAAACACTGCATGTGTCACAGCCATCTAGGCACATCTGAGTCACTGCCGTGAGACTCGGAAGGCACCAGAAATCAGAGAAAACATGAGGCTTACGACACCTGCCTTACTGTGATTGGAAAAACCACCTTGTCTTTGATGCAGGGAACTTCTGTTAGATTGAGAGCAGAATACATCTGAGCCGCTTCACAGTTCTTGACACCTACTATGTGCTGGGTACGTTTTTAGACATTGGAAAATGTAATAATTTGGAACAAAAAACAGACAATAATTTCTGCTCTATTCGTGCTTGTATTCTAGACATTCAGAAATTTTTAAATAATTAAAATATTAAGTATGTAAATAGTTTGAGTTTCTATAAACTAAAATTTTACTTAAAATTTTAGAGGAGCAAAGGTAAAATTTATGTAAGGAAGTACCCTGTGAAATATCACAATGAGCATATATTTGAAAAATGTTATTTAATTGAGGACAGTGGTAAGTGTTGTAGGACAGAAGCCTAAAATGAATTGATTAGCACATATTTTTGAGCCAACTAGAACTCCTTAATGGCTTATATTTTAAAATTATTAATCACAGTGAGGATTGAGACAAAGTTATTTAATCACTTGTGTTTCAAGGAAAGTGGTCTAACTACAGCTGGAGCATTTATTGTAAAAAGTGTTTAGTATAAAAATAGAAAAATCATTATTAAGCTGAAGTTGACAGAATCTAGAAAAAGAATGAGTAGCCATGAAGTTGAAACTTTGTTTTTGAAATTAATACAGGAATTGATAACATGAATGTGTGGAACAGTTTCAAGAAGGGACTACATTTACATTTTAGGCACCTTAAGTTCGAGATGATAGTAAGACTTCCAGTGAAAGGGTTCATAGGGCAGTAGAAAATTTGGCCCTAGAATTTAGGAAGAAATTTAAATGTGAGACAAGATTTAGGATCATCCCTAGAGACTTGATTCTAAATCTGTGAGAATGGATAAGCTTTCAAGGATAAACTTTCAATAGATAATTGAAAATGAAAGAATGGATGACCAAAAACCTATTGTTTAATCACCCCCACTTTCAGAAAGTTGTAGAAAATAACCCACTAAAAATAAATAGAAGAGGAAAAGAGAAGCAGAGAGAGGATGAGGGGATTCAAGGTAACACAGGGTCCTAAATACAGAGAAAGAGCCCTGACAAGGAGGGAGTGACCAGATGTGCAGAGGGACAAAAGATTATTAGCACTAGAGGAGAAATTATAGGTGATCTTCAATTTTGTAACGGTAGAGGCCATGAATTCACAGAGGTGTACAGAAGACAGTTTTAAAATTATTTATTTTAATGTTATGTATAATTATTAAATTAATTTTTTAACATTATCTCTTAATTTTAACTAACAATTTCATCACATATGAAATGTTTGATATGTAAAATGTCATTTAAGTAAATCTTATTGTTGTATATATATAATGCAATATTAACATTCAAATTAATAATAATGGTACTAATCTATAATATTCCTTATTTTCAGTAAGTCCTTTCTATACTAAGTCCAAGGGATATTCATGAGTTTCTTTCATTTGCTCATTTATGTCAACAAGTGGTTAAAACTGTGAATTGATTCAGTATGAGCAAAGCAATAAAGCACTAGAAGAACAGTACAAATTCTTTAGTATTTTTCCTACATTTTTTATTCCATTAACTTGCCATGTGTCTTGGGAAGGAAAATGTATTTCTCACTCAATTTTTCAATTTGTGATATAGGAATAATAATACTACCTGCTTCAAACTTATGTAAAATGGTATAATTAATTTTGAAGCAAATGGGGAGAAAAAAAGAAGGGGAGAGTATAATTTAAATTTTGTTTCAGGAGTGTTATACAGTTTGGAGGATTTTTTATGGCATTACTTGGTTTAGCTACACCATTTCATATATTAAATAGTAATATGAAAAAAAATATCTCTAAAACATATGCAAACTCCTAAGCCTCTGTCTCTCTGACCTAATTCTAAGTTTATGAGTAACCACTAGTTCATTAGAAACTACTGACATAGGCAAAATAATTTGATAGCTCAGGACTTCATATATTTAACTTTGTGAAAAATATTTTAAATGCTATTATGTTTTATGTTACTTTAGTATGCCTACCATCTTTTGATCAACTCAAAAATTGAAGTACAAAGCTTTGTTAGAATGCTAATTTTTACAGCTTACTGATACAGTTTCAGTAGATTATTATGCACTCAATATTAAAGACAGGGAAACAAAACATTATAGATTATTTATTGTGATTTATGCTACTACTCTGATATCATAAACATGGTAAAAACTTAGCCATCTCATTTCATTTTTTTTTAATTTCATCTTCAGATTTTGTGAGAAATGGTTGTATGAAGGCAAGAGAATGAATATTAAAAGAACTTAGTAGAAACATATTCCACAGCTATATTGAAAGCAGAGGTGACAAATAAAGATTGACAAATGAATGGTACCACTTACAATCAACAAGTTAGAATAAAATTTCGGGGACTACCAGTTCTTGTGATATAGGATATAAATTCATGCTGTGCAGAGTCAACAAGAAATATCCTACCCGAATTTTATTTCTGTATGGATAAACATCTTTCTTTTGTATTTTTACAACCGAAATGACAGATTGAAGCATGTGATACTAATTGTAATAAGCTACACGTTGTTGTGAGTCAACTGTATTATAAGTTCTACATTTGTATATGGTTTCTCATTTGATTCTCAAAATATCTCTATAACCTAGAAATTATTATCCCCATGTTTAAAAGGAAAGGAAGGAGGGAGGAATGGAAGAAAGGAAGGAAGGAAAGAACAGGCTTAGTAGCATGCCAAAGAATAATGACCTAGCTGTAATATAATCTATTTTATTATTCAAAATATGATATTAAGTTTCTATAGCTTCTGTTACAATGTTGTTTAAAATATCACTGTTTATTAAAATACACAATTAAGCAAACAACCATTTCCAGATTTTTAAGGAAAATATTCATCCTTATCACCCAGATCCCAATATTAATTGGAAAATCCTGATCTTTTTAATAAAAAGTAGATAGTTTTGTTGATGTAAATGATAAGTAAATGTTATCTCTCCAGTCACCCTGCCCTATATAAACCTCAGTTCAATTGACCCTGAAATATTTCTCAAAGTTTCTCTTTTATTTCCTTTTCATTGCTTTTATTTTACAAATTTTAAGTGCATTCAGATTTTCTTTGTGATGATATTTGATAATAGGTGACCTGTATTAATGGAATGAATAAAGTTACATTATCCCTTTTGTATAAAATAAATAACTTACCTTTCAAGTAGGAACTGGAAAGATTTCTGATAAAATCAGAACATAGCCATACATTTTCTGATACTGACCTTTTATAATTCAATTTTGCAAATATTTAATTTCTAAATCAAAAAGTAATTAAAAGGGATTGTCATAAAGTGAAGACTTTTTGACAATGCAGTTAAAGTTGTGAGATATTAAATATATAGATTAAAATTTACTGTGATTATTCAAAATCAAATATAAATGTGGAGAATCACTGTTCCCCATCAAATCTAGAATCAATTGAGAAAGAACAAAGAATTAACAGATGTAAAAAGAACTAACAGATGGTTTAGTTTTGTTACACTGATAAAGTTCTAGCTTATTTGAGAGAGAAGAAAAGTAGTTTTCATAATTTTTTACTCTTCTTGAAATAGCCCATAGAGGAATGTTTGAAACTGTAAAATAGACATTATTTACCCATGTTGTTACCTTCCACTATTTTGGAGCATGTGCTCCAGGGAGCAGAAGGATGGGGAGAAGAGTCAGGCCAGATAGAAAACAAAATGTCCCTGACAGGTCCGGCTAGTTGAGAAATTAAGATGAAGACCCTGACCCCTGTGAGATAACACCTCCTACTCCTAAAGAACTGTTAAGTAACGGTGATCAGTGGAAGTAGACAAGAGGATTTAGAGAAAATCCCTTCCCATGAATGAAAATACAGTACTTAAGAAATGAAACATCCAATCCCCTTTTAGGTTTTTTTTAGTTTTTATTTTTATTTTCAAAATTCAGTATAAAATATATGTCAGGTAAATTCTAATTTTCTGTTTGGAATGCTAAAAAATTACAATTGTAAATCTTACTGGTTAGCATATTTAGGTTGATGTTAATTTTTTCCTTTCTTTTCGTCAATAATATACTCCAATTATAGATGGCCAGATTATATAACTGGCAAGTATAAATTAGCTTCGGGTTGAACTGAGACACCCCGAAGGACAACAAAAAGTCTTTTTCATTTTGTTTCATTAAGACAGTATTGATAATAAAGATAAGCTTGGTCAGTACCAAAATATCCTTCATGTTATTCATCCATGATGAACCTGTTCAGCGATTTCTCTAGCCTGGAAATCAAATTCCCTTTTTCTGAATAACCACCATCACAAATACTCATGGACAGACTTACAAAATTTCTATACTATTAAATTATTATTTTATTATCTATTTATGTTTGATATCCCTACCTTTAAATTTTCTTAAAACCCTTGAAAATTATAGATATTCAATACATATTTGGTAATTTGGCTCCCAAATATTTTTGTTTGATAACTGACCAACTAGTGGAATATTTCAGCCTGTGCCAACACCAGAGACATCCCAAAGAATATCAGAAGTAGAATGATAGAGCATTTGAAATGCCTCTAAGTTTCTCACTTTCTATGTATAAATTGCTATTCATTTTAGATTTCAACCTACTATGTAATTTATTTATGGCACTACCCCATCACCTCCCAGTTATTGACACAACATCAATATTTCTTTGTAAATGATGCCGAAAAACATTGAGGTAAATCTTTTCATTGACATTCTATGGTATTTTCAAAGGAGGTCCATGTTTAAGCTCTGAGTCATGTTTTTTTCCTGTTCTTGGACCTGGTCAAGCTTCCATTTATAAATAGGTCTTAAACACTGAGAATTTAATGGTGAAAAAAAACTATTAACAGATCTCTTCCTCTTTCTCTCTCATGCTTATTTCCAAAATGTTTCAGGACTTCTATTTATAGGATGTAGGTGTTAGGTGTATTATTGTAACATCATGTAATGAATTGGGTTTTCTACTTGCACATTTCTTCATTGTAATGATGAAATAACTCATTTATATCAGAGGATGGCACATCTTAATTTACTGACATGTATGCTCTGGATTCCAGCTGTCTGAGGATGATTCACTGAGTAGCAAGAGGAACCTGCAGAAGGAAAACAAAATAATGGGGAGTGGAGCAGATATTAAGTAAAGTGTATGAAGCACAAAGCTCTGCAAAGAAAGTAAAAGAAAGAAAGGAGAGAATAAGAAGATATGTAGGTAAGAGAAAAGGTAAAAAGGAAATCTTCACTAAGGGGAAGGAAGAAAGTTGAATCACAGAAATTACATATTTTTATAAGACCTTCAGGACTTCTGCTCTTGCTGCTAATAACTGACCTCTATTAATACAAGCTCATCCAAATCCAACTCCAGATTCATATCACTTCAATTTAAGCAGATATTTGATAATGAATAAATTAGTTTCAACCATGTTATCTCAGTTTTTAGTCCAGAGGTTGTATGTATCCTCTGCTGATTGACATCATTCATGGATAACAAAGCATCTAAACCAGGAATGCATCAAGAGTCAGCTGACAATTTCTTATCATCCAAGGTGTCACCAAAGTAAAGTTTTGTTTATTTAAAAAAGGAAAAGTGGTATAACTCTAGACAATCTTCTCTTTCCTTCTTGGTCACAAGCAGTCTAGTGGCAGGATGGCAGTAAATGTGAATGAACTGTGAGTTACTGGGAAAGTGTCAGAACCTATCCTTAGCCATCACTATTTCAAACTTAAAAAAGGGAGTCTGTTTCCCAATTTTAGTGCAAGAAATTAACATGTGGAAAGGTGAGTTGAAGGAGGATACTCTTTTTGCACCCTATTAGAAAACAAAAAGGGGGCTTACATTAATAGTTTCTACGTAAAATATAAGCATTTGGCCTTTCAATTCCAAACAAGAACTAAAGTTTGACAATTTGTATTTTTTATGACACTATCAAAAATGTAATAAAATCTGAATTAACAACACACCTAATGCATTTAATTTTAGTCAATCTAATTACAGATGGATCTAGAGATAGGAGATAAATTTAAGTGTTGTTTGAGTTGGCCTTAAAGAAACTAAATAAGAATATACACAACAAGTAAAAACCTCAGCACACAAATGTACACAAAAATACAATGGCAAATTTCTCCTGAACCAGTGCTACCATGAGTATCAACTCTAACCAGTATGTTAATTCAGTGTAAAATAGTCAAATAAAAGTTCTCTCAGTCAACTTAGCCGTCCCTGCTCCCTTTCTTCCCAGGGTAGGTAACAATGTTGGAAAGGCAGATGCACAGGCAGGACATTGACAGGAGTGGCTCTGATACGTGGTGAACTTAATCTCCCTATGTTCATCCAAAAAGACATGTATGGTTGGGTCACCATGTTGCCTCATTGTTATCTCAGCCCACTGCATAAGCTGAGATGTCCTTGGTCTGGCTCTTACTTTAAGTCTTATGACCAGACTTTTTGCTACAGCTTTCCTACCTCAAACTATGAAGACTCTTCAAATCCCACTCTTCCCCATCTTTCTCCCTAGCTTAAAGATATTTTGATTTTAGGTATTGGAAAGTGAGTTAAATAATAGGGATTGATTTTAAAGTGTAATAAGAAGTATAGGAGTAATTTTTCCTATAACTGATCCATTAGAATGGTAGTGTCAATACTGTGGGTGACTTTAATTTACTGTTCTGGCCCTCCCCTCTTATCCACAGGCTGGGTGTTACAGTTCCAAATATTATCTAATCTTATAATATCAGCAACTAAGGGACATCTACCTTAAGGCCATTGATAAGACACAAAAAGTTGGGCTTAATGACCATCTCTTAGTCTGGCTTCATTGTTATGCATCACTAAACATATATCCTTTTACTGCTCTACAATATTAAATTTGTTGTCAGAGCAATGCAAATAAAATACATTGAGAGAGATCTTGTCCCTATAAAAATGAGAAGTGAAGATGTATATAAAAGAAAGTCTTATACAGAAAGATTCATAGATAAAAGTGTTTTTCATAATAACCCAAACTGGGCAATCCAAATGTTCAGCAACAAGATAAGGGATAAGGGCCAAACTGATCATGGTACACCAGCTCCACAGGATACAACTGAATCATCAAAAGGGGAAAAACTATTCTTGCAACAATTTAGGTGATTCCCAGGAACATGCAGAGAGAAACAGGCCAGAGAGAAAAGTGTGCAAGCTGAATGATTTCATGTATGTGAATTCAGGCAGGATAAAAATCCAAATAATAGCTGGTTGAGGAACTGTGAAGGTGAGGATTGACTGGGAAGGGACTGGTGATTCTATCTGAGACAAGGTAAATTTTCTGTAGTGACCAGGGTGGGTTACTCAGATGTATGCAAATAAAAAGAACTCATTACACTGTATGTCTTGTGTAAATTTTACCTCAACTACAAAAAGAAAAAAATAGGTGACATACTAATACAAAAATCATTTCCCAAAGACAGTCTGCATTTTCTTTACATTAGACAAGCATTGGATGAAGTTGGGTTGATAATAGTGCCATGAACTACATAAAGTGAAACAAAGTTGTTATTAGTCCTAAAAGAAAAAGGATGATATAAAACTTCTTCCTCCAAACTAGGGGAAAAATGCCACTTTGAACTTAAGTGATATTCCAGAACCATATCAAGAAACGAAATGGCAACACCGTCTCAACTAATACATCATCAGACCTAACAAAAGCTCTCACAGATAAATCTGTTCATAAAAATTTTGATAATTCATTTTATTATTTGGATCTTATTGTCCACAAACAAAATCTGATTCATTGGACATTTTGCTTTAGTGCACATTATAGGTATGAATATGTAAGTAGGATGGGAAAGCTATTCAGAGAGCTCTGATTATATCCAAAAAGAGAATAAGAATATAACTTGAAAAGTTTTACTTTGATATTTGATTTTTCTATACAGAAAATTTTTTCAAGCAACAAAATTTTTTTCAATTCACTCCAAAAAGTTAATTAACTGCAAGATTACATGAGCAGTATCTACAGAAACATGTTTTTATATGTAAAATATTCATATATCTGTCTCAGCAGAAAGGTTCTCCATGTTTGGTTGAGACACGATATTTTCAGATGACTTTAGAAAATAAGGAAGGAATCCATTTATTATTATTATTACTGAATTGAATGTTTATATTTTTCCACCTGTAAAATGTGTGCTCTTTCTCATTATGACTACTTACTTTTTAATTTGATGAAAATGCATACACTTACTAAAAAGTCTACATTCTTTCCACATGTCACACTCTAAGTCTAGATATCATACACTGTCATCAAACGATTTCCCTCCCCTCACCACACATATTTCCACATTTGTCTCTATTTCTCTACCAGCTTCAAGCAGTTAGCATGAAAACTAAAAGAAATGATAGAGAATTAGAGAGAGACATAACTTTAAATATGGCAAATCACATTGTTTAATTAATAGTTTTATTAGATACGTGACATTTTAATTTTACCTTTTCATTTCAAGAGAGTAAAAATAAACATGTCCTCAGATTCTTAAAAAATATTTAATCCAGAAAATTTGTTCTAACATCTTTAATCATTTTCCTTTAAAGGAAAATAACATTTATTTTATCCATCTGTGCAAGTAAATTTATCCAGTGCATAACTGGCATGATAAAAGGATCATAGGTATTTGAAATTTATCCACTGAGAGGTGCTCCTATGTGACTATAACTCTGGGGGGAAAATATGTTCCCAGCCTGGGGCAAATACCTTTGAAGCCAAAATCAGTCAAAGAGAGAAATAAGGTGGGAGAAACCCGATTACTGCTTACAAGCAGTTATCTATTTCTGCTCACCTGTGTCTCTTGTGCCCAGGCAAAAGGACCCCCCAAAACCTCTCTGGTCTAGGTGAATGCTTACTCCCTACCCACTTTGTAATCACTTATTGATATGTAGATTGACTACTTCTCTCTACCTCTTGGAAACAACTATTGATATAGAGATGAACTAAGGCCAGGCGAGAGATTCAGGAAATTTGGCAATTTTATCCCAGCTCACCCCTCCAGAAATCTCACCTCACAGTCTATTCAGTCCCAATCTTCTACAATGGCCCCTATGTGAGAAAACTGGATCACTATAACTAGACTGATAACATACAATAACAACAGCAATAAAATCATGATAATCCTCAAGCTGGAGGATTCAGCTAGGTTCAAAGTCCTATGCAGATTAAATCCACAGCTCGCCCGTTCTACAGGCAGTCAGTAGCTGAACAGGCGGGGAGTTCAGAGCACTCATCATGTGGCAGCTGCAGCCAGAGAGTGGGTCCAGGGAACAGGGACTGTAGAAGAAAATAACCTTAAGGGCCATAAATTACATGTTTTAATGATACAAGCATAAGCAAATCTTGTCCATCAGGTAGGTTGCATGCAAGAGAGTAGTCTTGTGATACGATAGTGGCAGAAATGGGGCCTCATTCTGGTCTAGTATACCAGACCTTCAGCCCCCTCCCTGCAGAAGTTACAGATGGGTAAATGTATATATAGGGTTATGGTAAATATATGCACGGGCCAAAAAGATAAAACAAAACTTCCCCATAAGATGCCCTTTCTTATTGGATGTTTTGGGTACACTACTATGATCTTTGTGGGCCACTCTTCTGTTACTCCAAGAGTACACGTGAGGCCACCAGCTTCCAGGCCTTTCTCCCAAGGTACAAGAAGGGCCAGCCATTGCTGGTCCATGTGTCAAAATGTCCAGGGCCACATCCACTCAACAGAATCTCCAGGGTTTAATGCAGTAGGGGCTGGCAGCAGGATGTTGCTCTGCTGGCCATATCCTGGCTTCAATAACTCCTCTTTGGTTAGCACATACAGTTGTATAGGAGAGGCAACAAGGTGTATTAGCATATCCACAGGGCTCAATGCTCCTTTTTCAGGGCTTCTCATTCAAATGCCATAGCACTGTCCATAAGTGAACTGACAAGTCCCATAGGTTCCTGGTTTCCAACTTCAGCCCAGATTTCAACAAACCACTGTTCCTCTCTATCATGCCTGCCCCAGTATGGTTATATGGTACATGCAACTTCCACTTTTTCCTAATTGCTGCACCCATCCTTGTAATGCATATCCAGTAAAGTGGGTCCTTGATTGCACTCAATCACCTGCAGCCGGCCATAGGTTGCAAAGAGGTGCTCTAGGCCCCTTTTTGTCATCTGCAATCTTCACAATGTGCTGGAAAAGAAACCAACAGTCCAGTAGCTGTATCCAACAAGTCACGGCATACCAATATACTGATATGGGAAGAGGCCTTATATAGTCTATCTGCCACCTGACAAGGGCTATCAGCCCCTTTACTATTGTCCCATGTTGCTGCAGGACTCAGTGTTAGTCTCTCTTAGAGAACACAAGGTACTCCTTCTGGGCGCTGCTTACTTCTTCAAAGGTCAACAGCAAGCCCCACCGATGTACTACAGCCCACATTGTCTTTTGCCCCACGTGCAACAAGTGCTGATGTAACCATTGGGCCACATCAGAAGCAGGCTTTCCTTCTAGCCAGTGCACCTGGGCCAGTGTGTCTGCTTCATCATTACCTGGGGATGCCAAAGGCAAATGGCCAGTCACATGATACACAGTAACTGTCTTAGTCTGACTAGAGGCCCATAGATCTTGCCAAAACTCTTCTCCCCAAAGGGGCCAGTTACCAATCATCCAGTTGGCATGGTATCATGTCGGTAGTCACAGGGTCAAGCCCCAATAGATGGCCCAGCTGTCAGTGAAGACAACTATAGAGGAGGGCTCCTTGGTGATCACCAGACATACTGCCTGCAACTCAGCCCATTGACTGCTCTTCTCCTCTCCCTCATCCATCCATATAGTCAGTCTTAGGATGGAAAGCCACAGCCCTCCACTTTGGGGACTGCCCACCACTGGAGCTGTCTGTGTACCAAGCATCTTCAGGTTTAGGAGCTTTTCCCTCCTGATAAGGACTCTTGGCTACCAATGGCTCAAAAGCAAGTTCTTCCTGCTTTCCACTGGTATAGGTCACTGGCCCCAATTAGTGTTGGAGTTCTTGACTTAAGGGGCTAGTGGAGAGGGTGCTACACTGCTGTAAATATGCAGCCCATTTCACCAGTGTAAGTGTCTGTGCCATGTGACTCTGTGGCCTTTGGGTCCAGTCTCACACCAACCCTGCGATGGAATAGGTGTTATTATCTTGGTCTGAGCTATGTTGGTGATGTGTTCCATAGCCAGCAAAGCATGGTACACAGCAGCTGGTTGCTTCTCTATCAAGGTGTACTAGACCTCTGCTCCTTTCCGTAGTTGTGGCCAGAATCAAGAGGTTGGTAGGTCTGTTCAAGCCACTGCCAAAGGCTCCATACACAACCATCCTCCATTACATGAACATCTAGCCCACAGAGCCTTGATGAGTCCAATATACTCAAGGTCTGTATGGCCTTGACTGCTCACTTAGCAGCAGTAAAGCACCTTCACATGTGTCATCCCAGTCCCACCTGATGCCCTTTTGTACCAGGTATAAGGACTTCAGAATTTGTGCCAAATGCAGGATACACTCTCCAGTAACCCAAAAGACCCAAAAACTCTTGTAAGACTGCCACAGTGGTAGGGGTAAGGAAAGCTGGGAACTTGTCTATGACTCTTTCTGGGATAACTTTAGTTATACCTGACCAGATAACCCCCAGGAACTTTACTGACAAACCAAGTCCATGAACCTTGGTACTATTCAAAGCCCAGCCTTTCTCCTATAGATGTTGCAGCAGTCTAGGAACTACCCCTTCTAAATCTGTTAGTGAATCAGGCATAAGCATGATGTCATCAATGAAGTGATACAGCCATACCATTTTTGGTTTCTTCCATGTGGCCAAGTCCTGGGCTACAAATCTGGGACAAATAGTGGGACTGTGGAGGTATCCTTGTGGAAGGACAGTGAATGTCCACTTCCAGTCTTCCCGTTTGAAGGCAAATTATTCCTAATTTTCCTGTGCTATGTCAATAGAGAATAAAGAATTGGCAAGATCCACAACATAATGATACATCCCTAGTTCATGACTGAGTGTGTCCACAAGGGCTGCTGTAGAGGGGAGAGCAGCATACAAAGGGGGTCTGACTTTATTCAATTCCCTGTAATCCATGGTCATATGCCAAGAGCCATCTGACTTTTTTACTGGCCACACTGGGAAATTAAAAGGACTATGAGTGGCCTTTATGATGGCCAGTTTCTCCAAATCCTGTAGATTTCTCCAATTTTCCCCAGGAAATTTATACTGTTTAGTATTTATCTCTCACCAAGGTATAGGCAGAGGTACAGGAGGGTGCTCAATATATCCCCTCAGAACTGCCTTTACCAACCGTACCCTCAGCCTGAACTCACTTGCTGTGGTGTGTAACAACAAGCCTGCAGGATATCTATCCCCAAAATATATTAGGGGATGGGAGAAATGAACACAGTATACACTTTTTGGGGTGAACACCCTATCCCTAATGGGATTTGGGCTTTCTTCACTCTAATTGCCTTACCCGCACAGCCATCTATCAGAGCAGGGGTCCCGAGAAAATGCTCAGGGTTTCCATAAATCAGAGAACACTCAGCTCTTGTGTCCACCAGTGCCAGGACACATTGTCCATTTGCATGGGGCCAATGAATTGCTAATTCTACATGTGGTCTCCTGTCCGCAAGGTGAGGTCCTTGATCCCACTCTCAGTCAAACTGCAACATCCAATCATCCTCCTATGAGGGTGAGGGCCCAGGTGGAGCCTGAGTACTGTCCTCCAGGATGTCTTCCAGGGACATAGTCTGGACATGGGGCTTTGACTCTGGCTTCCATGTCCTGGACCTCAGCAGCTGGAACTGCTACTCTGGCTTTAATTGGTGCCACAGTTCTAACAAGATCATATGGGGCTGTCCATCAAGTTTTTCTTTCACTACCCCGGCCTTTATCAAATCAACTCACATCTGGGTCCTCAAGATCTTCATGGGGCCTTTTGTACCTCTCCCTTCAGTTGTGTTCTGTACTTCATTCTGTGCTATTATTGTTTAAACCTCTCCAAGATCTGCTAAAGTATGAGTAGCCTCATTTATGGGTTGCCTTATGCAGGGGGCAAGAATAGTCACTAGGGACCCAAAGAGAGCTGGGGGATCTGTGTGGAGCACCAAATTTCTCATTCCTACGGTGAAAAACTCCTCATAAGGGCCCTGGGCGTCCATATTATAGATATTTTTGGTGCTGAACTTCCATTACACTTGCTGGAGCTCTGCATATATTTTCCAGCTAGTGGGTAAGTATGGCAAATCAGCCTGATTAGACCAAACTGCCCTGATGGCTGCTGTCAGCCAATCCAGAAGCACCTGATTCCCTGAGGTGTAACGGGAACTTTGCAACCATTGTCGAGGGAAGGGTGAGTAGTCAGGGAAGCCAGTCTACCCACTTCGAACCCGACATAGCAATGTTTTCCACCCCCATATCCCAGAGACACAAAAGCCATGTAGGCAGAGGTTCTTACGGCTTCTGCTGAAACTGGATGCTCACGTCCACCAGTTTATCCTGGTTGCAGGGGCAGAAGATGGAATACTCCACAACTAGGGGAGGGGCATCCTCCATCCCCTGAGGAGCCTGCAGTTGTTGCATTTTTAATTTACAACTGGGCAGGCCTTTTATACAGGCAGAGCTGATGTCTCCAGCAGTGGCCTCAGCAAAAGTTCGGCCCTTGCCTCCATCCCCTCATCCTCCCCTGACATCTCATCTGTCATCTCCAGGGCTGAAGGCACGTTCCTCCCCACACTCCACCCCAAAGCCACCTGCAGCATGGATGCTCCTGATTCCTCCTCCCTCACTGCTAACATATCTTCCAGCCGCATGACCTGTCTTCTCAATAACTGTCTCTCATTCCTAAGGGCATCCCAAAGGACATCACCCAGTTCCTGCAAATGACACCAAAGTGTATCTCTCACCTCAATAACCCTTTCCATTATCTCAAGAAACAAACATCCCACAATCCCAACTGTGACACGGCCACTCAGGGCCTCTAAGTAGTCTTTTATCTCATGGAGGGCTAATTCTACAGCTTCAGGTGTCTCCACCCTTCCCCAGTTCTGGGGAAGGGCCTGCTTATGTAGAAGACGCTTTACCCCTGACCACTTTTCCACTAGGGGCTCCCCAAATGGAAGCACCTTGGATAGGGGGCTCCTGGATGAAGCCACACCCTCCGCCATTGCTGGAGGGCACAGCGAGTCATCATTTCCTACCACAGCAGCCACCAAGGCCTCCCCACCATCCACAGGGGGCTTCCATGTATCTCCCTGCCATTTCTAAGGGCAGCCTGCCCTAGCATTGCACCCATGGAGAGAGGTTCAGGGTTCAGAAGTCCTGCTGACTACTTCCAGGTGTAACTCTGGGGAAAAGTGTGTTCCCAGCCTGGGGCAAATTACCTTTGAAGCCCAAATCAGTCAATGGGTGAAGTAACATGGGAGAAACCTGTTTATTGCTTACAAGCAGTCATCTACTTCTTCTCACCTGTGTCTCTCATGCCCTGGCTGCAAAAGGACCCCAAAAATATCTCTCCGGTCCAGGTGCTCCACCCACTTTGTAATCACCTATTGATATGGAGATGGACTACTTCTCTCCACACCTTGGAAACAGCTACTGATATAGGGATGTGCTAAGTCCAGGCGAGAGATTCTGGAAATATTGCAATTTTACTCACAGTGACCAGAAACATTTTTAACAGATCTTCTATACAGAAATCTTTACATTATATTTGAGTGAACTGTATACTTGTATATTTTTCCAATTAAATTACAAACTACTTAAATCCAAGAACCATACTTTATTCATTCCTATATCATTATTATCTATTTTGCTGCCTGGGATGTAGTTAATAGACAATAAAAAGTTTTTAATTAAGAAATATTTCTTACCCAAACTGTTTCCTAGCCACCCAAATTCTACTTTTTTTTTTTAACTTTGGGTACCTTAGTACAAATATCATTTATATTTCATCTTGAGTTAACAATTTTCCTAGTTTTTAACATAAATAATCTGGGAGTTTAAAGGACTTTGAATTTTGCACAGGTTAGTTTAGCTGTTTTCCTTCTCACATCATGTTGTAAGTTAAGAAAATGGGCATCTTAATGAAGCATGTGGTGATGGTAAGAAAGAAAATGAACTTTTCAAGCATATGAAAATATGGGTAGGGAATGAATCTTGTAGAGTTATTTTACAGAGTCAAATAGAAATTTGGAGACACAAAGTAACCGAGTGAAGTTTGAGGAAAAAAAGGAGATCACTAAAAACAAACGTCCACTGTTTAACATTTTTGCTGGAATTATATGGCTGTCCATATTCCCCTTTACCTATACAACCTGCTGATTCATTCTATACACATGTAGATTTATGTCCATTTTTCATTTTTTCCAGTGAAGCTCATTCCAAATTCTAGCTACTAAACATACTTTAATATGCTAAAGAGAATAAATTAGTATGAATTCTCACAAAACTTGTTAAAAATGTGTTTGTTTCTATACCACATTTTCAAATTTAGTGTTACATTTCTTCCAGGGTTTCCCTGAAGCAGTGTTTTTCAAATCTGGCTGCTTATTCTTACAAGCTGAGGAGATATTAAAATGCACTGATATCCACACATCAGTGTATTTTTTAAAGCACTCTTGGTAATTCAAATGCACATTTATGGATGAGAGCAAATGCCAGAAATTGACAAGAACACTTGATTCACTTAGTGGACATTTTATATATAACCAATGATGTCTTCAAAAACAGGAAAGGGAATGATATGTTAGAATGGCTTCTGTATATGAACTGAAGCAAAAAGTGTACCTTATAAGAAGTATAAAGTATCAATTTCCAAGAAAAAGATTTTAGGGAAGCAACTTCGAAATGAAGGGAGTTTGCTTCCTATTAAAAATAACTGTCTACTTTTTAAGTCAAGGACATTCCATTTGTCCTCTTCCCCCTACTTATTCTTCCCCTAAAACAGCACAGAAGCTACAATGCAGTGGTCTATTTTTACCTTTCTATTTGTGGGTTTCTTAAAAAGAAAACAGGATCTCTAAGAAAAGTGATATTTAAAGTTGTAAAGCATTCCTTTAAAAATGGAAAATTTGTATCGAATAACTTTATATGGGGAAATAACTCTTATGTTTAAATGCCTTAAAAGGGAAATTAATTTGATGTATTTAAGTTATAAAAAACAGAAACTGATAACAAAAGTGGTTATAAAAAATGAATGTGGAGAGGGATTAAAGATGGCGGTGTGAGTGGTGAGACAGAGGCTTCCTCCTAAAACCTCATATAATATGAAAATAAAGCTACATCAACTACTCTTGAAAGAGCAACGGGAAAGAGGACGGCAACAAACTGCATACACCTTGAGACAAGAGCAGCCCTCACAGAAAAGGGCAACATACTAAAGCTGTGGTCCTGTGGGATCCAAGCCATTCCCCCACCCCAGCTCACCAGTGGGAGGAACAGAAACGGAGCAGGGAGGGAGTGGAGATGTGGAAATGCTGAATACCTAACTGGAGATCTGCTCTGGGAGCACAGACCTACATTACCTGGTGCTTCCATGATACTCTTGTAATTAGGGGGTTGGAAAGCTAAGACAGGCAGAATTCCTGGAGAGACTAACAATCCAGCTGCTTGTGAAAGCACGGATCCATACCCAGCTGCTCGGGGCAAAAGAAGGGCAGGCAGTCTGAGAGACTTCCTAACAAAGAAGCCCTTAGCAAGAGAGCTGCTAAAGGGGCAAGGATTGCACAGAGCTTACTGCTCAGGAGAAAGGTCAGGCAGACAAAATTGTCTGGGTGCACTCTGCCCAGCAGGTTGGCAGCTTTCACGATCTTCAGGTGCTCCAGCTCCCTGGCTACCTACACAGCTCCAAGAACCTCTTCTGTGACAGGCAGACTTGTGCGCCTTTCTTCAGGCCAGCCCCACTGGGCTTGCAAACCAGGAAATCCTTCCCTGGTGTTAGGCCAGCCAGAGGGAAGATCTGTCTATAGCAACTAAAAACGCAAAGCACAGAGGCTTATACCTGTGTGCTCAGCTCACTGGTTCAGGCAGTGGAGACAGGCATAGCAGCCAGAACCAGCAAACACACCTTCCCTCCCTGGAGGCACCAATACCATTCCCCTACAATCCCCGCATTGCTTCAGGGGCTGAGCAGCTTCAGAGGGTAGAGCTTCTGGGCACTAGAGGGCACCGTACACAAATAAGAAACGCCAAAGGAACCTGGTCCAGAGTAAAATTATGAACACAGCTCCTCAGAAAGATTTAAATGATATGGACCTTATGACTCTCCCTGAAAGGGAGTTCAAAATAAAACTCATTAACATGCTCATGGAGGTGCGGAAAGATATTCAAGAACTCAGGAATGAATTCCGGTAAGAGATCCAATCATTGAAGAACACAATGGACGGTATTAAAAGCAGATTGGATGCAGTGGAGGAGACAATAAATGAAATAGAAATTAGAGAAGAGGAATATAAAGAAGATGAGGCACAGAGAGAAAAAAGGATCTCTAAGAAAGAAAGAATATTGAGAGAACTGTGTGACCAATCCAAACGGAACAATATTCGCATTATAGGGGTACCAGAGGAAGAAGAGAGAGAAAAAGGGATAGAAAGTATCTTTGAGGAGGTGATTGCTGAAAACTTCCCCAATCTGGGGAAGGAGATAGTCTCTTGGGCCATGGAGGTGCGCAGATCTCCCAAAACAAGGGACCCAAGAAAGACAACAGCAAGACATATAGTAATTGAAATGGCAAAGATCAAGGATAAGGACAGACAATTAAAAGCAGCCAGAGAGAGAAATAGGATCACATACAAAGGAAAACCATCAGGCTATCATCAGACTTCTCAGCAGAAACCTTACAGGCCAGAAGGGAGTGGCATGATGTATTTGATGCAATGAAGCAGAAGGGCCTTGAACCAAGATTACTTTATCCAGCATGATTATCATTTAAATTTGAAGTAGGGATTAAACGATTCCCAGATAAGCAAAAGCTGGGAGAATTTGCCTCCCACAAACCATCTCTACAGTATATTTTGGAGGGAATGCTATAGATGGAAGTGTTCCTACAGATTAATAGCTGTCACCAGAGGTAATAAAACGGCAGTAAAGAAAATAGAGCAGCTAATTACTAAGAAAATGCAAAATTAAATTAATTATTCCAAAAGTCAATCAAGGGATAGACAAACAGTACAGAATATGATACCTAATATATAAAGAATGGAATAGAAAGAAAAAGGAGGAAACAGACAAACAAAGAACCTTTAGATTGTGTTTGTAATAGCATATTAAGTTAGTTGTTACACTTTTAGATAGTAGGGAACTTAACCGTGAACCTTTGGTATCCACGAATCTGAAGCCTGCAATGCCAATAAGTACATACCTATCCATAATCACCCTAAATGTAAATGGACTGAATGCACCAGTCAAAAAAAAAAGAGTCACTGAATGGATAAAAAAACAAGACCCAACTATATGGTGCCTTCAAGAGACTCACGTTAAACCCAAAGACATACACAGACTAAAAGTGAAGGGATGGAAAAAGATATTTCATGCAAACAACAAGGAGAAAAAAAGCAGGGGTTGCAGTACTTGTATCAGACAAAATAGACTTCAAAACGAAGAAAGTAGCAAGAGAAAAAGAAGGACATTACATAATGATAAAGGGGTCAGTCCAACAAGAAGATATAACCATTATAAATATATATGCACCCAACACAGGAGCGCCAGCATATGTGAAACAAATACTAACAGATTTAAAGGAGGAAATAGAGAGCAATGCATTCATTTTAGGAGACTTCAACACACCACTCACTCCAAAGGACAGATCAACCAGACAGAGAATAAGTAAAGACACAGAGGCACTGAACAACACACTAGAACAGATGGACCTAACAGACATATACAGAACTCTGCACCCAAAAGCAGCAGGATACACATTCTTCTCAAGTGCACTTGGAACATTTTCCAGAATAGACCACATACTAGGCCACAAAAAGAACCTCAGTAAAGTCAAAAATATTGAAATTCTACCAGTCAACTTCTCAGATCACAAAGGTATAAAACTAGAAATAAATTTTAGAAAGAAATCAAAAAAGCTCACAAATACATGGAGACTTAACAACATTCTCCTAACTAATCATTGGGTTAATAACCAAATCAAAACAGAAATGAAAGAATATATGGAGACTAATGACAACAACAACACAAAGCCACAACTTCTGTGGGACGCAGCAAAGGCAGTTCTAAGAGGAAAGTATATTGCAATCAAGGCCTCTCTAAAGAAAGATGAACATTCCCAAATGAATAGTCTAAAGACACAATTACTGAAATTGGAAAAAGAAGAACAAATGAGGCCGAAAGTCACCAGAAGGAGTGACATAATAAAGATCAGAGAAGAAATAACTAAAATCGAGACGAATAAAAGAATAGAAAAAATCAATGAAACCAAGAGCTGGTTCTTTGAAAAAATAAACAAAATAGATAAACCCCTAGCCAGACTCATTAAGAGAAAAAGAGAATCTACACACATAAACAGAAGCAGAAATGAGAAAGGAAAAATAATGACGGACCCCACAGAAATACAAAGAATTATAAGAGAATATTATGAGAATCTATATGCTAACAAGCTGGAAAACATAGAAGAAATGGATGACTTCTTAGAAAAATAGAACCTTGCAAGAATGACCAAGGAAGAAACAGAAAAACTAAACAGACCACTCACCAGCAATGAAATTGAATCAGTAATCAAAAACTACCCAAGAACAAAACCCCTGGACCAGATGGATTCACCTCTGAATTCTACCAGACATATAGAGAAGAAATAACACACATTCTCCTTAAAGTTTTTCAAAAAATAGAAGAGGAGGGAATACTTCCAAACTCATTCTATGAAGCCAGCATCACTCTAATACCAAAACCTGGCAAAGACCTCACCAAAAAAGAAAATTACAGACCAATATTCCTGATGAACGTAGATGCAAAAATATTCAATAAAATATTAGCAAACCGAATCCAAAAATACATCAAGGGGATCATACACCATGATCAGGTGGGATTCATCCCAGGGATGCAAGGATGGTATAACATTCGAAAATCCATCAACATCATCCAACACATCAACAAAAAGAAGAACAAAAACCACATGATCATCTCCATAGATGCTGAAAAAGCATTTGACGAAATTCAGCATCCATTCCTGATTAAAACTCTCAACAAATTGAGTATAGACGGCAAGTACCTCAACATCATAAAGGCCATATATGACAAACCCACAGCTAACATCATACTTAATGGCGAGACGCTGAAAGTTTTTCATCTAAGATCGGGAACAAGACAGGGATGCCCACTCTCTCCACTGTTATTCAACATAGTACTGGAGGTCCTAGCCACGGCAATCAGACAAAACACAGACATACAAGGCATCCAGATTGGTAAAGAAGAAGTCAAACTGTCACTATTTGTGGATGACATGATATTGTACATAAAAAACCCTAAAGACTCCAATCCAAAACTACTAGAACTAATATCTGAATTCAGCAAAGTTGCAGCATACAAAATTAACACACAGAAATCTGTTGCTTTCCTATACACTAATGATGAATTAACAGAAAGAGAAATCAGAAAAACAATTCCGTTCACAGTTGCATCAAAAAGAATAAAATACCTAGGAATAAAACTAACGAAGGAAGTGAAAGACCTGTACTCTGAAAACTACAAGACACTCCTACGAGAAATTAAAGAGTACTCTAAGAAATGGAAATTCATCCCATGCTCTTGGCTAGGAAGAATAAATATTGTCAAAATGGCTATACTACCTAAAGCAATCTACAGATTCAATGCAATCCCTACCAAATTACCAACAGCTTTCTTCAATGAACTGGAACAAATAATTCTAAAATTCATATGGCACCTCAAAAGACCCCGAATAGCCAAAGCAATCCTGAGAAGGAGGAATAAAACAGGGGGAATTATGCTCTCTGACTTGAAGCTCTACTACAAAGCCACAGTAATCAAGACAATTTGGTATTGGCACAAAAACAGACCCACAGACCAGTGGAACAGAATAGAAAATCCAAACATTAAGCCAAACATATACAATCAATTAATATTTGATAAAGGAGCCTTGGATATACAATGGGGAGATGACAGCCTCTTCAGCAGCTGGTGTTGGAAAAACTGGACAGCTACATGTAAGAGAATGAAACTGGACTACTGTCTAGCCCCATACACAAAGGTCAACTCAAGGTGGATCAAAGACCTGAATGTAAGTCATGAAACCATAAAACTTTTAGAAAAAAACATAGGCAAAAATCTCTTGTACATAAACATGAGCAACTTCTTCATGAACACATCTCCACGGGCAAGGGAAACAAAAGCAAAAATGAACAAGTGGGACTATATCAAGCTGAAAATCTTCTGTACAACAAAGGACACCATCAGTAGGACAAAAAGACATCCTACAGTATGGGAGAATATATTCATAAATGATGTATTCCATAAGGGGTTGACATCCAAAATATATAAAGAACTCATGTACCTTAACAAACAAAAAGCAAATAATCCAATTAAGAAATGGGCAGAGGTCATGAATAGACACTTCTCTAAAGAAATTCAGATGGCCAACAGGCACATGAAAAGATGCTCCACATCGCTAATCATCAGAGAAATGCAGATTAAAACCACAATGAGATATCACCTCACACCAGTGAGGATGGCCAACATCCAAAACACAAACAACAACAAATGTTGGCGAGGATGTGGAGAAAAGGGAACCCTCCTACACTGCTGGTGGGAATGCAAATTAGTTCAACCATTGTGGAAAGCAGTATGGAGGTTCCTCAAAAAACTCAAAATAGAAATACCATTTGACCCAGGAATTCCACTCCTAGGAATTTACCCTAAGAATGCAGCAGCCCAATTTGAAAAGACAGATGCACCCCTATGTTTATTGCAGCACTATTTACAATAGCCAAGAAATGGAAGCAACCTAAGTGTCCATCAGTAGATGAATGGATAAAGAAGGTGTGGTACATATACACAATGGAATATTATTCAGCAGTAAGAAGAAATCAAATCCTACCATTTGCAACCACATGGATGGAGCTAGAGGGTATTATGCTCAGTGAAATAAGCCAAGCCGAAAAAGACAAGTATCAAATGATTTCACTCATATGTGGAGTATAAGAACAAAGAAAAAATACTGAAGGAACAAAACAGCAGCAGACTCACAGAACCCAAGAATGGACTAATAGTTACCAAAGGGAAAGGGACTGGGGAGGGTAGTTGGGAAGGGAGGGATAAGAGGGAAAAGGGGCATTACAATTAGCAGATGCAATGTTGGGGGGCATGGGGAGGGCAGTACAACTCAGAGAAGACCAGTAGTGACTCTATAGCATCTCACTACGCTGATGGACAGTGAGTGTAATGGGGTTGGTGGGGGGGACTTGATGAAGGGGTAGTTTAATAATCATAATATTGCACATGTAATTGTAGATTAATGATCCAAAATAAATTATTTAAAAAAATGTATGTGACACAACACTTTTTATTATTTATTTATTTATTTTTATTTTTAAATTTTTTGTTAAGGTATTATTGATATACACTCTTATGAAGGTTTCACATGAAAAAACAATGTGGTTATTACATTTACCCATATTGTCAAGTCCCCACCCATACCCCAATGCAGTCACTGTCCTTCAGTGTAGTAAGATGCAACAGATTCACTATTTGCCTTCTCTGTGCTACACTGTTTTCCCCGTGACCCCCCACACCGTGTGTACTAAATATAATACCCCTCAATCCCCTTCTCCCTCCCTCCCCACTTGCCCTCCCACACCCCTCCCTTTGGTAAACACTAGTTCCTTCTTGGAGTCTCTGAGTCTGCTGCTATTTTGTTACTTCAGTTTCACAGAAACACTTTTTAATATACATTTTTTCCCTTTTACTTAATACATATATTTTTCCAGGGCTAAGGTTCTCTTTTCCCTAGAGCTAAGGTGATTTGATATCTCAATTTGGCCTAGAAAGCTAAAGTTTTTACATCCTCCATTTTAGGAAATGTTCATGTCAGAATAGCTTACCCCAGAAATAAATACTGTAGGTATCTTCTTAGTGATTTATCTAAGATGACCTCATTTTGTGCTGTGTGATTCATGATTCTTTGTACTTTGTCCACAAATTGTCCCATTTGTCTTCTAGGATTCAATCAGTCCCAAGGCTTTGACTTTATTTTGTATGAAGGAATCCAAGATTTCACAAAATTTTAGAGTTTAAAGACAACTGTGATCTTCTTGAGACCACATGCTTATCTTAGAAAATATTGACATTGAAGACAGATAGATTTATTTAATCTGCTAGCTACTATTTCAGGAAGCTTCTGTTTCCCTGACTTTGACTTTCCCTGAGGAAAGTCTTTACTTTCAGTTTATTCTGAAGAGTGGAAGTGAAGCAACAGGTCTTAGTTAATTGATTTGCTGAGCCTTCCACATTTTGGTGCATTAACCAGGCACCATGAGATATACCAATAAGGAATGACTTTTGGGGAACAGTGTTACATATATAGACTGAGAATCTTTGTCCATCTCAGGAGTTGGTTATAAAGGTGAGCCAAATGAGTTTGGACTAGGTGATTTATAATCGGTCTTTACTGACTATTGTTTTGAATGATTGCTTGACTAGTTTTAATTGCTGAACAAACATCTAGGTAAGCAAGGACCAACTTCGGCAGGAACTTGCAAATCTGATTTTTACCAGCCCTAAGCAGGTACTACTGAAACAGTGGTTCAGTTATAGGGAAGACAGAGTCTTTATGTACAAAGGTCATTTAGATATCTATGGACTTGGTTTCTAAGCCAGCAGCGCAAAGAGCCATGGTTCCATTTGGAGTTTCAGACAGTACTGGCCACCACTATCAGACTAGCAGTCCCAAATTTAATCTATGTTTTTTGGGGGCCAAAGGAGGGAACAATGAGTAAGCTCATCTCTTGGTTTATGTGGCTTTGAAGCTTTTGTTGCAAACATGTGTAAGTTCATCCTGTATATTAGTTTTCCTCTGTAGAGCTTTCACTCAAAAAAGGCTTTTGATGGGTAAGTCCTTTGTGAGGCTGTAACTTCACTGTCTTTTTTTAAATCACTGTTACTTGAAAAGGGAAAAGGGAGCACAACCGTCTAACCTGTGTGTTTATTTCTATAAGTATAAACAATCAGCATATGCAAATAATTCTGCAAAGTTAATGTTTTAAATCAATTTCAAGTATAAGTTTAGGTGAGTCACACCTAGCATAAAAAAGCTCTTTAGAAATTTTCTCATGTTTTACGTCTCCATACAAGTTTTACTTCAAAACTACATCTATCTCTCTGACCAAAATTGGATGTCAACCATAATGAAACCAATATACACAGACCTAGCTCCAAGGAGAATGTTTCCAACCGAACCCGCAGGTTAGGCAACTACTAAAATATTTGTTTGCTGTGCACAAAAGCAAACTAAGAACTTATACCAATGATAAATAAGAGCAGCAAATGAGATTTAGTTTTGTTTTTTTCTACCTCATGAAAGCTTTGCAATAAACAGGGGAACTGTTTGATAATATACTTAATGTGGTACACTCCAAAACCACATTGTAACTTTATAAGCACTGTTTTTGTGTGGGAGGGTGTGTTTGTGTCTCCAAAACTTAACCAAGAGTTATTATCTTCAACTTTATCAAATAGCATGAAAGAAGCAGAAATGATCGAGGCAGAGAAAATGGGCTGTTCTCTTATTTGTTTCACTCTATAGGTAGGTTGAATAGGGACATAATTCAAAAAACATTGGCAAACCTTTTGTCATTCGTATATTTTTTACCTAACTACTACTATTTATCTATATGAATAAAATTCAGACAAAAGCTGATGAGATCAGTCTTTTCAAAGATGGGAAGTAATGCTTTCTGCCTCCAAATAAAATTGAATTATAACATTCTTATCTTTCTGGGTATCCATCCTGCTTAAAAATTGGAAGTTAAATTTTAAATACAGGCAGAAGTTTGGGTCTAGAAATATGACATTGTCACTGTAATAGCCATCATTACAGTATTGTTTGTAAAGTCCAATCAATGATAAATGTCAAAAAAATCATAAGTGAATGTACTGTGTGCTGTACAAGGGTCGAGATACATGGAGAGAAATCTACATGAGAGCAGAAAAAAAAATAAAAGAAAAATTATGATGGCTTTTCTCTAGGGAACAGTCTTTGAAGATAAATGGCATAGGTATGCATTGAAGAGCCAAATTTAAAAAGAGTATGATAAAGTGGGATATTTTAATTTATTTTCTACTTTTTCAGCCTATGTTAAAAGATTAATAGTACCATTTAAAATTACAGTAAGTGTTTGTATAAAAAAATGTGACAGTGGGAATGCTTGAATTAGAGGGAAGTAAATAAATAATAAAATGAAAATGAACGCTAAGGAAAGGTAATCCAAGTGTTTGAGAATAACGTGTGTCAAGAACTTAAACAGAGTGTTATATTAATATTCACATTAATATTCTATTATGGCATTTTTGCTCCTCTTTACACATGAACAACAACAGAAAAAGATTAAAGAGGTTAAGTAATTTGCAAAAGGTATATAACTTATAATACACCAAGCACTTGCTTATTCACTGGCTCTCCTCACTCACTCTCCCAGATAAATGACGTGAAGAATGTTGTAGGATATTTGATGAAGTAGCTTTGGCTGTGACCTTGAATCCATCTGGGAGAAGTTGCAGGGGAAAAAATGTACACTAGACTAAGAGATTTTGGAATACCAGTCAAAGGTCTCTGGGTTTGCTGAATTTTTAGTCTTAGCTAAATTGTGACCGAGCAAGCAGTAATGAATAAGGGTTCAAGTAGGGTTAAAAAGGACCATATGGGGCACCATCAGGGAAGCTCAAAGGCACAATTCCTCTGAGAAACCTGGGTGAGTAGGAACCTGGATTCAGAGTTAACTAACAAACAGAACCTTTGGAAATGTGTTACGAGAAGGACAATTAGTAACACTAGGATTGTGAGGTTCCAGAAAGCAAAGGCACTGTTCCAGGGACCTGCCATCTGTAAGTAAGGTTGGTCGTTCTGCTCAAGGGCCCTGGTGATGTGCACGCGCTGTGAATACATTTTGAACATTCTGAAGGAGAAAGGTTTGAGGAGAGCTAGCTCCTCTCATCTTTACTGAGTCATTAGAGAGATGAACTATTGCAAAATACAAGGGAAGAAATCATTCTAGTGGAAAGTCAGACGTTTTTAATTAAAAAGTGTCTGAAGAAATTGAGGATAGGGTCATGGCCAGGATGCAAAATGTGGAAGACACAGAGATGCAGGACCCAGATGCCCCTTTAAGGAAAGATTGCCATCAACTCAGGAAGTTAGTCAATAGACAAACTCGAGCTTCTTTAGGACCTGACCTCCACTGTGGAGGGCTGCCTTTCCAAGGGCCAAATCTTTCCTGCATAACCTGCATTGTGTGCCTTTTCAAGTTGGGGTTATAAAGAATTGGCAACTTCAGCTCAATGTGGGCGTTTTGCAAAAGTCATCACCTCAGAGGTTCCAGGGCAATGCCCAGGCTTTGTGAGGCCTATCAGTGCAGTTTACTTCCTTCCCCTGTGCAATGCAGAGTCAGCCTCCTTTTTACAGGTGTTGATCCTTATCAACAATATTGCTCCCCAAATTCCATCATTCTATCTGCTTCTGGAGAATCCAGCTTTAAAAAAAGAATAATGAATTCACCATCCCTAAAATTTCTTCCCTCAGTAGATACAGAACACATGGTTATACAATCATTTAATATTCACAGTGGTTTCACCTAGTAGACATTATTTCCATGTTATAGGTGAAAAAACTGAAGGTTTCTTTGCTCAAAGATCCCTTGTAGAAAGATCCTTCTTTTTTTGTTTTACAATCAAAGAGTAGTTTAATAAGACAAAAGTACACACTCAAGGAGGGAGTGTGGGCATGCTTGAGTGGTGAGCAGCTGGAAGATTATCCTTATAAAATGAGTGGAATATTTTGGCAGCTTCTTTGAATATAATGTCAGTAAATTTCCTCTTTATGTCTGTGGTCTCTACTCTTGTGATGTCCTTTCCCACATTCAGTCCTCTCTGTCCTTTATCTCTGAGTGACAAATGCGCCTCCAGTGTCCCATCTGTTAGTATCAACTCTCATAAACTCTGTTTAATCTCTACAGCCTTAACATCAGCTAAATCACATTAGCTAGGGTTAGATTAAAATTATGGCCTTATTCACACAAACAGATTTTTTTTCTCCAGAAATAGTGTCATTTTTCAAGTATTATAGACATTTTTAATTTCCTCTAAATTACGTATTTTAGACATTTTTGATAAATTCAAAGATGTAAATTTAAAGATGAAATAAATACAACCTACTCTTTACACAGCTTAATATGCGTAAAAGTGCATTTTCAAAAAAGGAACATATCACTTGTCGTGTACAAGTGAACAACCTTGAAAGATGGAGTAGTTTACCAAGAAGAACATAAGATTGATTATGAAATTTTTTGGATTCTCTCCCTAGCTCTGCTGTTCCTTGACTTTGGCAAGATCTAAAATATAGTCAACTTTACACTTACTTCATGCATATGAACTAAATTAAATGATTCCCCTCCCACCCATATGGTGGACTTTCTGCACAGATGCAGTTAGTGTTGCATGCTGTGCAAAATCCCAGCTGTATACTGAAAATGGTGCTTTCATTTATTTTCTTTTGTTCTTAGTTTCTTGAAAACACAGCTTAAGAAGCAAATGAAAAACAGATAACAGAACCAGAGTGTTGTTAGCTAGGTCCATAATATACTGGTAAAAGATAAAAAGAGCTGAAAGAGAAAGGAAAAATACAAATACATTTAAATGAAAAGAATGTTGGAAATGAGGAAACTCACATTATTTGCAAATTTTTAAAAAGGTATGTTCTTTAGAAGAAATGTCTTCCAAAAGAAATATTCATAAACCCCAAATGTCCTCCAAAGTTCTACTGAAGAAAATGTAATCTGAGAAAAGAATCAGGGCTATTTTCTTCCAAGGACTACAAAAAAATCTGAAATCAGGATAGAAAATTTGTAGGAACTCAAATGTATATCAATCAGTATCCAATTAAGGCCATAGGCCATTTTCAGCTTTAATATTAAGTTCTAAAAGATGTGGGCTTAAAATAAAATTAACTCTTAACCATAACTCAAGTTTTTAGCTACTCTTATGAGGAATTTCTGTTCAGAATATTCTTTGGTTTCAGATTCCTATATGTTTCTCAGTAGGAAACCAGTTTTACAATTCTTCAGGCTGAAAGCCAATCTGAAAATCTGGAAGGATTCAGCATAGTTATGTGTGTATAGAATAGGCAGAGAGAGAAATGTCCTTGAATGTGCATGTGAATTTTATAAAATTATACATGCAAAAACTGTATCATTCAGGATTGTTTTTATATAAAGTCTTTTCTGTAGGTAGGTGATTAGTTCAATCACTGTCACAGTTTGTCTCTGTCTCTGTTTATCTCTACTTATATGACTTCTGTCTCTTAGTCAAAACCACCTGCATAGGCCTCCCAGAGTAATTTGTAATAGTGGCAAATAATCTGACCTGTAGACCTTTAAGACACTTTATTGACCTCGAGATATTTCATCAGTGTATAATAATGTGTAATGTTGATGAAATAAGTAATATTTTTTAAAAGTTCATATTGGTCCCAAGTTCAGCCTTCTACCTTTATTATAATAGCACATAATAAAGATTAAGGAAGATTAACAAAAACAGGTATGAACTTTGTTGTTTATTCCCTTGAGTCTCATATGTAATTTTCTTTTCCTAAAATGGCTATTTGGTATCATATGATATAGGTTACCAATTCCTTTCTAGAAACATCTTAATTATATCCAAAATTGTCCACATTTCAGAGCAAAGAAT
The DNA here is from genome assembly GCA_032199065.1 of Smutsia gigantea. Lineage (NCBI taxonomy): Eukaryota > Metazoa > Chordata > Mammalia > Pholidota > Manidae > Smutsia > Smutsia gigantea. The sequence goes on from JAVSCE010008869.1 coordinate 428,457, forward strand.
CTTACACATACAGCAGCCTTATGTCAAATAATAAACACTTGAAATATATAAATCATATATATATAAAAAATTTTGTTAAAAAAAATTCAGCTATTTAATTAGACCTCCATCACAAACAGAGAACAAAAAAGGAATGTTGTATACCACTGAATTGCACTAAGCATACATAAAACAATACCAGAAGTTTTAAACATTACTGTTCTCGTTACCTATTGCTGCGGAGCCAATTATCTCAAGAGTCAGTGGCTTAAAACAACAATTATTTAGTTTGATCACAGGTCTGCAAACTTGGCAGGACGAGGGTGGGATGGCTCCACAGAGTGTCACTTGGTGTGGCGCAACTGTGGCTGGAGAATCCACTTCCAGGATGATGTGTTTATATGGCTGAGACCTGAGCCAAAGTTACCATGGATCTCAGCTTCCTTCCAAACAAGCATCTCCTTGGAACTATGAGGTGCTCTTCTTAGGATATGGCTGGGTTTTAGGAGAGATTATTCCCATAAGCAGGAATTGAGAACTGCCACTTTTTAAAGGTGTGAGCCTAGAAACTGTTACAGCATTCCTCTGATAATGTGCTATTTGTTAGAGCAGTCAGATAGAGCTCCCATATTCAAGGAGAAGGAACATCGACTCCATGTCTGGATGGACAAGTGCCAGAGAATTTGTGGCCAGCTTTAATTTTCCACAAATGTTAACAAGGCCACATAAGGCAGATTGTATGGAAAACCAGTGAGTCAGATTTGAAATACCTACTAATTTCAGACTTCTATTCTTCAAACTGTGTTCCCAGTTATAACACTCCAGTTTTATGTGAAGTATATCATTCTTTATGTATTTCCAAAATACACAAGCATCACTGTGAATAATTGGCTTTGACTAAATTCAACAATTTTTAACAATCTGAAGTCATATATAAAATATATATATATATAATATGTGTAATATATTATATATAGTATTTATTCTATATATTTATTATAAATCCTGTATTATTTTATATATGATACAGTTTATCTTCTTTATATTTCCCTTAGTATTTTAATAAAAAATTTAATTAACATAGTTAATATAGTTATGATTGATCTATTGAATTATAGCTAAATTACTTAGTATTTTAATAACTTGGTTTATGACACCTAACAGTCACATAGTTATAAATATCATAATTATTATTTACTAATATTAGAACTTAACTCTTACAATTGTCATTACTTCTATCTACCTTATGTCATCCCAGATTGTCACATACTTAATATATCATCTTTGGGTAAAGAAAATCAAAAGAAAATCCAATTTAAAGCATAATTACTGTGTCGTTTTCACCCAGCCAATCTCAAAGCTAACCAAGCCATTGCTTCTGAAATTTAAAATGTGTGTTTCCTTAAGTTGTTCATAAAATTAAGTGTAGTAACTTTGCAGACTGACATCTGACTGTCAACAATGCAGTGGTAGGTCATCCTCGGGCTACATTAAGACAAAATGGAAGAGAAGGGAGCACTCCATGGAAGCATGGAACTTTGGCAGGAAGGAATTGCTTTCTAGTAGAGATAGATTCCTCTTATTAGCTGAAAGTTATAAAAGACAGTAAGCCCGTTGTTTTTTTTTTTTTAATTTTTTTCTTCTGATCTGCTTAGTTGTTCATTCTACATAGGATGCATTCAACAGTGAACTTGACTCCAGCGTCCCTCAAGAAGGCTCCCAGAAAGCACCAGGGGCTGCTTCCCCCATGCGCATCCTTACCTTGTATATCCTTCATCTCCCTTATTTGCCAGGACAGTGGTGAACCAAAATGACAGCAGCTTTCGCGGGGTCTGGCTTGTCATTCCTGCTGGTCTTTGAACTCTGAATAGACTTTGTAGTCTAGCTCACAAACTGACAGAACTATCAAAGGTAAATATTCCACACCTGTGAAAGAATTTGATGTTGTGAAAAACAAGAGGCCTTCAGAGGTCATATTTTTATAACCAAAGGGCAAATATAATTTCCTCTAGTCCAAAGACTATCTCTGAAATGTGTTTTCTTCAGTATACACAAAAAATAATATACTTATCTGAATTATAGACTCAAATTTTTAAAGTGGAAGAGATATTCAATACTAGCAATTATTAAACTCATACTTTACAATGAGGAAAATGCTGAGAATTATAGGAACTTGCCTCAGCCACACAGCTCATTAGAAGCAGAGTAAGAATTGGGACTTACATTTCTGGGTATCCAGTTTAGAGTTTTCTATATGGTTTTCATATGTCAGGATTTTCTCCTAAAGTATGTTCTCAGTATACGATGTTGCAGACTATTTTAAATCTTTGTATATATTAGCAATTGTATAAGGAAATCTCTTGTTGAGTATCAATATTACCCTGGAAAAGCAGCGTACATTACTAAAGGAAGCATGGTTAGGGTGATAGACAGAATGTTAGGTTTCTGCTGCTGAGACATACAAATGCTGAATATAATATGTGAATACTATGTGTAATACATGATATATAGATATAGATGTAATGAGAGATGCTCAGATGCCCTAGCAGCAAATGAGAGATTGGAGTGGACTCTGTATGGCATATGTGTAAAAGGTAACTTATTTTGCCTGGGATGTTCCACCATGTGCCTACTGTATCGGCTTAATGAATAGTATCACCTTCTACTCTCAAATGTTTTCTGGTTTGGATGAAAATTATATGGTCACTATACATATGGGACTGTGGAATCCAAATGTGCTGGGTATTTAATGCCCATAAAATGATGGTCACAAGGCCACAGACCATGACAAAGCCAAAAGAAATCTTCCTTTTCTGAATGGGGATAGACACTGCAAAGTGTTACCAGTCAGCTGACTAAAGTGAAGGTTATGAATTGAAGGAGTATCAACATGGTTGATACTCTGGTTAAACAGAAGCCTAATCCTGAAATCCAGTTTCTGGTGACAAATCCTCTATTTAAAGCCTAACATAAAAATTGGTCATACGTAAAAGGCTCCTGTAGGGACTGGGGTCAGTCTTCATTCCATCAGGAATACCAAGTCACTGTAATGAAATAATTGGTGTAATAAATGTGTTGGGATTAATGATTGTGTGGGGAACTACAGTCAGAGGGACTGTCACCAGAAATAGACAATTACAGGTGGAAGGTAAGGAAAGAAAATGTCAGTCTTCATCTTAAGCACTAGATCAGGTGCTTCTCAGGGGCTGGCTTGAATGGTTGAAAGCTCCTTCAACTGTCCCATCAGCAGCAGCAGCAAAACTGGTGCTTCTCACACCCTCAATAGACGCTCCTATGACTCTTCCATCTGCTTATGAGTCTGAGAGAAGAAAACATCTTCTAAATAGCACATGAGCTCTCTGGATGATAACTACAGCCCAATATTTTGGAGGAAATGGGGTTCTGGCCAAGGAATTTCCCTGTTTGTCCTCTATAGTGAAGAAAAAAAATCACAAAAGGGGGATGAGGTGTGTGCCAGGGTGACACTTGACACCCTCGCGCAGTCTCAGCAGACATGAATTCACTCCCGTCCCCCACAGACATTTCAACAACCCAGGGAACACGACACACCTTCTCAAGACAATTCCTTTGAAGGGGGACTCACAGAGAAAATTCAAAAGCATAGAAATGAATCCTTTCCACTGAAAGTGAACTAACAGAATAAAAGGGAAAATTCACACTCCAAATCTAGAGATTAACAACAATCTAAAATTTATTTTATAATAAATATAGTTCAATTATTCAGAGATAAAAGATGTAGAGTTCATAATGGGCCTAAAGCATTTTAAAAATACACAAGTTCCACAAATAATTAATATTAGCATTTAAAATTAAAAACTGAAAAATTAGTTAATTTGTTATTTGTTAATTATTTGGTCAGTAGATCTGAAGAAAATATCAAGACTACATCACAGTGAGTGCAAAGATGATGACTGAGACAGACAGACAGAATAAGAACCTGGATATATGTCTAAATGAACACTCAAAAGTGAGGAAAAAAGAAAGAGAAGAGAGGCTAGCCTTAGGTAGAAAGTGAGTTAATTTTTTCTAGAAATATAAAAAAATGAGTTCTGAGAAGGAAAACTAAAGCAATCTCCCCTTTCAGAACATCAAGAGTAAAGAAATATGTTTTGCTTCTATATATATTTATAGGATTTGTAACAATTGAACGATTTTAAGATATATATTAACATCTAATAATCACTTCCAGCTACACTGACTGACTTTTTTAAAAATTATTTTATTAAGGTATTATTGCTATACACTCTTATGAAGGTTTCACATGAAAAAAAAATGTGGTTACTACATTTACCCATATTATCAAGTCCCCACTCATACCCCAATTCAGTCACTGTCCATCAGTGTAGTAAGATGACACAGATTCACTGTTTGCCTTCTCTGCGCTACACTGTTTTCCCCGTGATCCCCCACACCATGTGTACTAAACATAATACCCCACAATCCCCTTCTCCCACCCTTCCCACCTGCCCTCCCACACCCCTTCCCTTTGGTAACTACTAGTTCCTTCTTGGAGTCTCTGAGTCTGCTACTATTTTACTTCAGTTTTGCTTCACTGTTATACTCCACAAATGAGGGAAATCATTTGGCACTTGTCTTTCTCCGCCTGGCTTATTTCACTGAGCATAATATCCTCCAGCTCCAACCATGTTGTTACAAATGCAGGATTTGTTTCCTTCTTATGGCTGAATAGTATTCCACTGTGTATATGTACCACCTCTTCTTTATCCATTCATCTAAAGATGGACACTTAGGTTGCTCCCATATCGTGGCTATTGTAAAAAGTGCTACAATAAACTTAGGGGTGCATATGTCTTTTTGAATATGAGAAGCTGTATTCTTTGGGTAAATTCCAAGGAGTCCAAGGAGTAGGATTCCCGGGTCAAATGGTATTTCTATTTTTAGTTTTTTGAGGAACCTCCATATTGCTTTCCACAATGGTTGAACTAGCTTACATTCCCACCAGCAGTGTAGGAGGGTTCCCCTTTCTGTGCATCCTTGCCAGCATTTGTTGTTCTTAGTCTTTTGGATGGTGGCCATCCTTACTGGTGTGAGGTGATATCTCCTTGTGGTTTTAATTTGCATTTCCCTGATGATTAGTGATGTGGAGCATCTTTCCATGTGTCTGTAGGCCATCTGAATTTCTTCTTTGGAAAACTCTCTCTGCATAGCCTCTGCCCCTTTTTTAATCGGGTTATTTACTTTCTGGGTATAGAGGTGTGTAAGTTCTTTATATATTTTGGCTGTTAACCCTTTGTTGGATATGTCATTTACAAATATATTCTTTCATACTGTTGGATGCTTTTTTGTTCTGTTGATGGTGTCCTTTGCTGTACAGCAACTTTTTAGTTTTATGTAATCTCATGAGTTCATTTTTGCTTTTGTTTCCCTTGCTCAAGGAGATGTGTTCAGAAAGAGGTCGCTCAGGCTTATATTCAGGAGATTTTTGCCTATGTTGTCTTCTAAGAGTTTTATGGTTTCATGACTTACATTCAGGTCCTTGATCCATTTTGAGTTTACTTTTGTGTATGGGGTTAAACAATAATCCAGTTTCATTCTCTTGCATGCAGCTGTCCAGTTTCGCCAACACCAGTTGTTGAAGAGGCTGTCATTTCCCCATATTATGTCCATGGCTCCTTTATCATATATTAATTGACCATATATGGTTGGGTTTATATCAGGGCTCTCTAGTCTGTTCCATTGGTCTATGGGTCTGTTCTTGTGCCAGGACCAAATTGTCTTGATTACTGTGGCCTTGTAGTAAAGCTTGAAGGTGAGGAGCATAATCCCCCCAGCTTTATTCTTCCTTCTCAGGATTGCTTTGGCTATTCAGGGTCTTTTATGGTTCCATATGAATTTTAGATTGATTTTCTCTAGTTCACTGAAAAATGCTGTTGGTATTTTGATAGTAATTGCATTGAATCCATAGATTGCTTTAGGCAGGATGGCCATTTTGACAATATTAATTCTTGCTATTCATGAGCACAGCATGTGTTTCCATTTATTGGTATCTTCTTTAATTTCTCTCATGAGTGTCTTGTAGTTTTCAGAGTATAGCTCTTTCACTTCCTTTGTTAGGTTTACTCCTAGGTATTTTATTCTTCTTGACGCAACTTTGAATGGAATTGTTTTCCTGATTTCTCTCTCTGCTATTTCATTGGTAGCGTATAGGAATGTCACAGATTTCTGCATATTACTTTTATATCCTGCAACTTTGCTGAATTCAGATATTAGATCTGGTAGTCTTGGAGTAGATTCTTTAGGGTTTTTTATGTACAATGTCATGTCATCTGCAAACAGGGACAGTTTAACTTCTTCCCTGCCAATCTGGATGCCTTTTATTTCTTCGTGTTGTCCTATTGCCGTAGCTAGGACCTCTAGTACTATGTGGAATAGAAGTGGGGACAGTGGGCATCCTTGTCTTGTTCCCAATCTCAAAGGAAAAGCTTTCAGCTTCTCGCTGTTAAGTATGATGTTGGCCGTGGGTTTCTCATATATGGCCTTTATTATGTTGAGGTACTTGCCCTCTATACCCATTTTGTTGAGAGTTTTTATCATGAATGGATGTTGAATTTTTTCAAATGCTTTTTCAGCATCTATGGAGATGATCATGTGGTTTTTGTTCTTTTTGTTGATGTGGTGGATGATGTTGATGGATTTTCGAATACTGAACCATCCTTGCATCCCTGGAATAAATCCTACTTGATCATGATGGTTGATCCTTTTGATGTATTTTTGAATTAAGTTTGCTAATATTTTGTTAAGTATTTTTGCGTCTATGTTCATCAGGGGTATTGGTCTGTAGTTTTCTTCTTTTGTGGTGTCTTTGCCAGGTTTTGGTATTAGAGTGATGCTGGACTGATAGAATGAGTTTAGAAGTATTCCCTCTTCTTCTACTCCTTGGAAAATTTAAGGAGGATGCGTATTAGGTCTTCACTAAATGTTTGATAAAATTCAGCGGTGAAGCCATCTGGTCCAGGCATTTTGTTCTTAGGTAGGTTTTGATTACCAGTTCAATTTCGTTGCTGGTAATTGGTCTGTTGAGATTTTCTGTTTCATCCCTGGTCAGCCTTAGAAGGTTGTATTTTTCTAGAAAGTTGTCCATTTCTTCTAGGTTATCCAGTTTGTTAGCATATAATTTTTCATAGTATTCTCTAATAGGTCTTTGTATTTCTGTGCTGTCTGTAGTAATTTTTCCTTTCTCATTTCTGATTCTGTTTATGTGAGTAGACTCTCTTTTTTTCTTGATAAGTCTGGCTAGTGGTTTACCTATTTCCTTTATTTTCTCAAAGAACCAGCTCTTTCTTTCATTGATCCTTTCTATTTTCTTATTCTTCTCAATTTTATTTATTTCTGCTCTAATCTTTACTATGTCCCTCCTTCTACTGACTTCGGGTCTCGTTTGTTCTTTTTTAGTTTCGTTAATTGTGAGTTTAGACAGCTCATTTGGGATTGTTCTTCTTTCCTGAGGTAGGCCTGTATTGCAATATACTTTCCTCTTAGCCTGGCCTTTGCTGCATCCCACAGATTTTCCAGTGTTGAATTAATGTTGTCATTTGTCTCCATATATTGCTTGGTCTCTGTTTTTATTTGGTCATTGATCCATTGATTATTTAGGAGCATGTTAGCCTCCATGTGTTTGTGGGATTTTCATTTAGTTTGCATAATTCATTTCTAGTTTCATTCCTTTGTGGTCTGAGAAGCTGGGTGGTACAATTTTTAATCTTTTTGAATTTACGGAAGCTCTTTTTGTAGCCTAGTATATGATCTATTTTTGAAAACGTTCCATGTGCACTTGAGAAGAATGTGTACTCTGCTGCTTTTGGGTGTAGAGTTCTGTACATGTCTGTTAGGTCCATCTGTTCTAATGTGTTGTTCAGTGCCTCTGTCTCCTTACTTATTTTCTCTCTGGTTGATCTGTCCTTCAGAGTGAGTGATGTGTTGAAGTCTCCTAGAATGAATGCATTGCATTCTATTTCCCCCTCTAATTCTGTTAGTATTTGTTTCACATATGTAGGAGCTCCTGTGCTGGGTGCATAGATATTTATAATGGTTATATCTTCTTGTTGGATTGACACTTTTATCATTATGTAATGTCCTTCTTTGTCTCTTGTGACTTTCTTTGTTTTGAATTCTATTTTCTCTGAAATAAGTACTGCAACTCCTGCTTTTCTCTCCCTATTAGTTTCTTGAAATGTCTTTTCCATCTCTTAACTTTTAGTCTGTGTATGTCCTTAGGTTTAAAGTGAGTCTCTTGAAGGCAGCTGTGGGTAAAGTGGGGTTCCTATGGCCAGGATCCTCACTGAACTTAAATGTAACTGGCCTGTTGCTATGCTACCACTTCCATACCTTTAGGCAACAAGACATTATTGTGTTAATGTAAGGAGTTCCACCCAGTGCTTGGCCAGAGACTGGGTGGCGGGACTGCAAGGCTGTAGGAGAGCAGAGCAGAAGTCTGGAGTGGTGGCAGCGCCGAGGACAGAGGCCCAGAGGACATCTGTGCGGGATGGCTGTGCAGAGAGGCCCAGCGGTAGAGACCAGCTTGCTCCATCCGAAGCAGCAGTGATAACACAGACTCGCTCTGAGTGAACGGGATTTTAGTGACTGACCTGCCACCCGGAAATAAAGTTGGGTATAATCTTTTCACCCCAAGAACCCTTTGCTGTCAATTTCTTTGGTCACAGTGAATCTATAGCAAACTTGCCTGGAGCTGAAACTCATTTGCAAGACAATTGGCATAGTCAGCAGGGTTCATTGTTGACCAAAGAAAAACACAGGCTGTCCTTATGGGAGGGGCGCTTCAGCCGGTTGCCCCTGTGAATGGGGAGACAGTGGATTGTCCCCCAATGGGTATGTGGTCTGAGGTGGCCCCACCCCAGGACTGGAGGCAAGTGGAGGTGACACCTGAAGCTGTAGAGCTGGCCCTTCATATAGTAAGTAGATCCTTTGAGAAGCAGAGTGCCCGTGAGGCAGCAGGGACTGTGGGTTGGCTGCTTCTCACAGTATTAAAAAGGTCTACAGAAGAGACCCAAGAAATGGTGGCACAAGAATGCGAGCTGCAAACTTCTGTGGATTCCCTGAGGAGGGAAATGGCATTGATGCGAGAGGAGGCAGCACAGGAACACGGCAGCAAGGACCCATTGGACCCATTGGAGACAAGACAGCAGCGCTGCCAGGTGTTCTGAAGGAGGAAGAGGCGATCAAGGAAAAAGACAAACTCCTGAGGGAAGCACAGGCGGAGGTAGTCGGAGAACATCAGCTAGGAAGCATTGAGCTGAAGGTAAGAGACCTTCTGAAGACTGAGGTAGCATTGCTGCGAGGTACAGTAGAAAAGATAAAGATTGTGGCAGAGGAGGCACTCGGAGGAGGGGAGAGAAAGGTTCCATCAGCCTCGAAATGGAGGAGCTGGAGAATGATGAAGGCGTGATGCCAGAGGCACTGGTGCCTCCTGTATTGAAAGCACACCCCATGGTTGAAAAGAAAATAAAGACCCAACAGCTGAAGGTTCCCCAAGGAGAGGCACAGCGCCCTCCCCAGGTCATGAAGCACTCTATGGTCTGCCCCTATACTCAGGCTGAGCTGGTGGATTTGGACGCCCAGTTTAGGCAGAAGCCCTCGGAGTCAATTTCAGCTTGGCTCGTGTGTCTGTGGGACTTAGGGGTGGATAGAATTGTCTGTTGGGGTCAGAGATGGGAACGCTGTCTTCCCTGACAGTGCAGCCTGCCTTGAGGCAGCGATTACAAAATGCACATCAGACCCCCGGGAGTCACACCCTCCTCTATTGGCTCATGGCTGCACTTCATGCTGTGTGGCCCAATCCAGGTGATCTACCATCCTCTCCTGCTAGATGGCAGACATATGCTGAACTCCAACAGGTGCTACGAGAGCTAGGCATGAGAAATGCCATCTATAGTCCAGAGAATTATGGCCCAGATGAAGAGATTTTCACTACTGGGATGAGGAATATTGTACTTCAAGCAGCTCCTACATCCGTCTTTGGGTCTCTAGTGGCCATTCTTTCCCCTCACTTAGGGCATCCCATAAGAGAGGTGACACATACAGTAGCAGACTTAGGAGAGGCTGAAGCTATGAGAATTCAGAAAGAAGTAAGACCTGTTGCTCACAAGAAGAATGTACAGGGCCCCATGAAGGTTATGAGGACCCAGGTGTGGGTTGATTTAATACGGGCGGGAGCAGATGGAAGGAAATTAGATAGGAAGTCAAATAGGATCTTACTAGAGCTATGGAAACAGCTGAAACCAGAGCAGCCGTTCCAGCCATTAAGACCAAAGAGGCAGAGATAAGAGACAGAGCCACAAGTCCGGCCTGTGTGTTTGCAAGACTTCCTGCTGGAAAGCGAGCCAACCTCACGTGAGCCCACACAGGAAGATGATTGGGGAACACAGTTTGACTGAGGGGAAGGTCAAGGTATCTGCCCTGAGGGACCTGGGGGGAACCGGAGACCACATGATGGCTGGAATGGACATGCTTTGGACTTGATCTGCATGGTGCTTTGAACCTAGCTGAATCCTCTGGCTTGAGGATTATTATAATTTTTGGTACCTGTATCTTAATTTTTATTATCTCAAAGTTGTTATCCTCTGCTGCTGTTGTGAAATCTGGTTACAGTGTTCCAGCTTTCTCGCACAGGGACCATTGCAGAAGATGGAAAGTGTGTAGGTTGTAAGGTGAGAATCCTGGAGGGGTGGAGTGTGGGTAATGTGGGGTTCCTATGGCCCAGATCCTCACTGGACTTAAATGTAACTGGCCTGTTGCTATGCTACCTCTTCCTTACCTTTAGGCAATAAGACATTATCGTGTTAATGTAAGGAGTTCTGCCAGTACTTGGCCAGAGACTGGGTGGTGGGGCTGCAAGGTTGTAGGAGAGCAGAGTGGAGGGCTGGAGTCACGGCAGGGCCGAGGACAGAGGCTCGGAGGATGGCTGTGTGGGATGGCTCTACAGAGAGGCCCAGAGGACAGGTGTGCGGGATGGCTGTGCAGAAAGGCCCAGAGGACAGGTGTGCGGGACAGCTGTGCAGAGAGGCCCAGAGGTAGAGACCACCTTGCTGCATCCGAAGCAGCAGTGATAACACAGACTCGCTCTGAGTGAACGGGATTTTAGTGACTGACCTGCCACCTGGAAATAAAGTTGGGTATATCCTTTTCACCCCAAGAACCCTTTGCTGTCAATTTCTTTGGTCACAGTGAATCTGTAGCAAACATGCCTGGAGCTGAAACTCATTTGCAAGACAGCAGCATATAGATGGGTCTTGTTTTTTTATCCATTCAGTGACTATATGTCTTTTGATTGGTGCTTTCAGTCCATTTACATTTATGGTGACTATGGATAGTTATGTACTTATTGGCATTGCAGTCTTCAGATTCGTGGTTACCAAAGGTTCAAGGTTAACTTCCTTACTATCTAAGAGTCTAACTTATCTCACTTAATACGCTATTACAAACACAATCTAAAGGTTCTTTTTTTGTTTTTGTTTGTTTTTTTCTCCTCCTTTTTCTTCCTTCTCCATTCTTTATATATTAGTTATCATATTCTGTACTGTTTGTCTATCCCTTGATTGACTTTGGGGATAGTTAATTTAATTTTGCATTTTCTTAGTAATTAGCTGTTCTACTTTCTTTACTGTGGTTTTATTACCTCTGGTCACAGCTATTAAATCATAGGAACACTTCCATCTATAGCAGTCCCTCCAAAATACATTGCAGAGATGGTTTATGAGAGGTAAATTCTCTCAGTTTTTGCTTATCTGGGAGTTGTTTAATCCCTACTTCAAATTTAAATGATAATCTTGCCAGATAAAGTAATCTTGGTTCAAGGCCCTTCCGCTTCATTGCATCAAATACATCATGCCACTCCTTTCTGGCCTGTAAGGTTTCTGCTGAGAAGTCTGATGATAGCCTGATGGGCTTTCCTTTGTATGTGATCTTATTTCTCTCTCTCTGGCTGCTTTTAATAGTCTGTCCTTATCCTTGATCTTTGCCATTTTAATTACTATATATCTTGATACTGTCTTCCTTGGGTCCCTTGTGTTGGGAGATCTGCGCACCTCCATGGCCTGAGACTATCTCCTTCCCCAAACTGGGGAAGTTTTCAGCAATTACCTCCTCAAAGACACTTTCTATCCCTTTTTCTCTTCTTCTTATGATACCTCTATAATGCGAATATTGTTCTGTTTGGATTGGTCACACAGTTCTCTCAATAGTCTTTCATTCTTAGAGATCCTTTTTTCTCTCTGTGCCTCAACTTCTTTGTATTCCCTTCTCTAATTTCTATGTCATTTATCGTCTCCTCTACCATATCCAATCTGCTTTTAATACCATCCATTTTGCTCTTCAATGATTGGATTTCTGACCGTAATTTATTCCTGAGTTCTTGAATATCTTTCTGTACCTCCATGAGCATGTTAATGATTTTTATTTTGAACTCCCTTTCAGGAAGAGTCATAGGTCCATATCATTTAAATCTTTCTCAGGAGTTGTATTAGTAATTTTACTCTGGACCAGGTTCCTTGGGCGTTTCATATTTGTTTATGGCGCCCTCTGTTGCCCAGAAGCTCTACTCTCTGGAGCTGCTCAGCCCCTGAAGCAATGTTGGGGGTTGCAGGGGAGTGGTATTGGTGCCTGGGGGGAGGAAAGAGCTATTTCCTGCTTCCTGGCTGCTATGCCTGTCTCCACTGCCTGAACCAGTCAGCCAAGCACCCAGGTATAAGCCTCTGTGCTTTGCGTTTTTAGTTGCTGTAGACAAATCTTCCCTCTGGCTGGACATTGACTGATGTTTTGATCTTAAATAACAACAGAATCTTTTCAGCCTTAGTTCACTCATCCTAAAAGTGGAAATAATACCATTGATCCTCACTCTATCAATGAGTATCCAAAAAGAAAGCATACTATTTTGAAGTTCCTTAGGAAACTGTACAGTAATATGTAAATATAAGCCACTTTATCTCTATCACTGATTTGAAATCTCAAGGTTCCATTATTTGTCTTTCATCCATTTAATTATTGTTTCAAACATTCAAATGTTTATTAACATGAAAAAATAGGATCAGAAAATTATTGGAATATGATGGCAGTTATTTTGGGAAGAAAATTATAAGACAGTGGGTAGTGGGTGAATGTCAATTTTTAAAAAATTCTTATTTCCATTAAAGCATCATAACTGTACTTGAATGAAGCTATTATATGGATTAATATCAGAGTACAAGTTCAAGATCAAAAACTGCTTTCAAGTATAAGAATTATCAATGATGAAGATTGATGGTGTCAGGTTGTTCTGACCTTCTTAGAATTAGATCTAAACAGACAAGTCCTCCATCTTTAGAAACACTGTATTAAAAATTGTCACTTTTCAAGATTGAACTGAGTTATATGGAGGTGAATATGTGGACCATCAAGTGTATTAATATAAGCGTTTACTAATGGTTTTAAGAAAGAATGATTAGGAAAATTGAGATTAAAAATCTTCCTGCTTGGTTAGTTGTATAAGCCACCTTAAATATTCAGAACTCAACATTTTCAGGGAACTCAAGATTAAAATTGGAAGTAAGGAAGAATAACATTGGTTTTGTTTTTGACTTTGCTTTTTTCAACATATATTAGAGAGTAAAATCTCTAGTATTTTATGAGACATACTATGTAGTATTTGTAGAAAATGTTTTATAGAAAAATAATTGTATAAAATATAATTCCTCAAAGAGCACAGCTCTTTAAAACCAAATTATTTTATTCCATCATAGAATGAATCTTCATCATGAATACAGTTGGGTATATGAGTAGTTTTTTAGTGGAACGTCTTCAGTAGCTTTTTCCTCAAAGAGTTAAAATAAATTGGGCCCACCTCAATCAAGGTTATGACTTCCTTGAGCCTTATCTTCTGACAAAATCATTTTCTACAATCATTTTCTTTTCTGTTAGCAACTATTGTCTGGGGCTTTTCTGTGTCTGTCACATTCCCCTGTCTATAAGTCAAAAAATTATCTGATATCTTATTATTTGCACTTTTAAAAATTGTGTAAGTTCATTTAAAATTGATCCACAATTAGATACATATTTATTATAGCTTTTTAACTTCTGGTTTACAGAGGGTAGTCTAATTAGAATAAGCCCTAACAATGCTGCCTGATTTCAATTGTAAAGCAGTGAGTATGGGGTGCTGGGGAAGAGGGAGGAAGGCAAGTCCCAGGGCTGGTATTACACAGAAGGTATGGAGATTTCTCAGTGACGGGCCATCCACCCAGTAGCAGGGCTAAGTTCCCTCTACTCTCACTGCAAACAGTGCAGAACATTCACTATTTCATTGCTCCCAGAAGACTTTGTTCAATCACAAGTAATATTGAATGCTGATTGCCTGAAATATCACACACACAAAAAAAGTTGATGAGACAAACCTGAATTCACTTCTTGCCATGGTAGGGCAGAACACTACCTTGGCAGAGAAGAAAGAGATTTTAAGGTCCTATTTGAAGTGGGTCAGGCAATGTGGAGTCTTGGTTAGGACTGAGTAGAATCATATAGTATTACTTAGGATTGTGGACACAGGAAGGAGAGAATTTGGGGCAGGTAATACAAAGGGTTTGGCATGTAGCTTTCAGTAAGATCCTGAAAAAAAATGAAATCATTCACAATTTCTATCTTCTTGGGCAAAAGTTTTCTGTAATATTAAAGTTAAGTTGATAAAGTCAGTAGAGAAATAAAGGCGTGTTAATGTAGACAGTAAACTGTGTGAATGCAGTCTCCATTCTCAGCAGGGAATCCCAACAAAACAGTGTCAAGACTGATGAAACAAGACAGGAAAGCAGATACCAGAACAGAGAACAGCAGGCTCACTGAAAAGAAACATTTAAACACAAAGAAAAAAAACTATAAGACTGGATTTTAAAATATATATGGCTTTAAACATACATACATATACAAATACAGTAACACTATAAAGTAAAAATAGGGTTTTCTGAAATTAAAAAAAACTCAATACACAGGGTAAAAAGCAACACAGATACTGATGGAAAGTTAATAAGCAGACATTGAGGATTGCTCTCAAAGGAAAAAGGGATTGAATTATGAAGAAGAAAGTAAGAGACTTGGGGAAATACTGTAAGTTCCCACATCCCAGTTTCAATAGTGCCAGAAAAAGAAAATTCCAAGACTACTGACAAATCAATGAACAAAAATTAGTTTCACCTATGAATATCCCAGGACAGAATTAGTCAAACATTTCCACCCTAACTAAATATTTTGTTTTTAATATGGAATTAAAAAATTTATGCCTCCCAAAGCAATGCTTTGCTATGAAAAAAAGCAGAAAAACATTTGAGCTGCTGAAGAGCCCATGAAATCACACTGTGACAATTCTAGAAAGTGCTCCTTATTTATGCAATGCATAATATCTTGCATCAGAGATGGTCCAACCCTGTGATAGAGGTCTCATTCTTCTTTAACATTTCCTTGAGGCAATGAGTGGTGGGAAACTCTTGATGTCTAAATGGCCATGACTGGCCAGAAATTCTTTGGGTGGAAAAGCCTGTATCTTCCTTCAGTTACCTGGTATTCTCTACTGTGTGACAGCACAAAGTAGACTGATGGCAGGTCACTTGTCTCCAACCTTTACTTAGCTTTTTACTTCTGGATACAGTGAAAGATGATTTTCTGAGTCTTTAGTTAGAACTGTTTTTAGTTAACTTTAATAATAATTTCTTACCAAGATCCATGTTTCTTATTACCTTAAAATACATTAACCCATACCTTTTATTTCTACATCTGGACATAAAATTCCTTCAAAAGAGTACTATGAAAATGAATCCATTTTATTAAGGAAGATGTTCATGTTCCTTCAAAGTGATTATTCAGAAAAATAAGCACCACCTGTCAACTACTCATCACAGATGACCCCACAGATGACATGTAATTGTGGGTCAGGAACCACAATTTTGTCTGAGCAACTGAACAAAATCTTACCGAAATTACCTTTTATTACAAGCTTTATCCTCAATTTAGCTTCATAAAGATTGTTAGTGTCATTCACAGAGGAGGGGGAAGCATCCAGCCTGGCTCCAGTCCCTACCGTTACAGCCAGGCTTAGGTGACACCTGTTAATTTTGATCTGAATGAAAGCACCTCATCTCATTCATTTTACTTTTCAACACTAACATAATACCTCTCTTTATACATTTTATCGTAGAGACTAGATGCTAAGGGAAATGGAGGCACTGTGTTTCCATTTTTTCTTCATTGTTGAACAAAAAACAAATCTGAATTTAGTGTGGAGAAACTTTTTTGAAAGGATTATTGCAAGGGTGAGAAGGATTCTTGCAACAAGGGCACGGAAGTATTAGGAGAACACTCTGCTCATAATCTCAAGGGCTAGGCAAAAAGACTTCTTTTATAGACAGGAATGGACAAGGCTAAGGAACACACATGGGAACGTGGGACTGAGAAGGAGATCAGAGAACGTTTTACTTTGAGCTCAGCCTATTCCCAGGAAGGGCTGGTAAGGAGGGGTTGCATTCTGGCCAAAGCTAGGGACCTTGGGAAGGAGAGTAGCTTGACCCAAATTGTTTTGTTTTGTTTCATTTGTTGTAACCAGCCTTTTGTTCTGACTAATCACTGGAGAGAAGTAGTTCAGCTACTGATTCATGAAACAAAGAGTGGGAATTTGGAGGGTCTGTCTGGTTTTGTCATATGAAAATAAGGGAATGTTCATGATTCTTACCTAAGTCATGTAGGGTAGAGTAGCTCATTGCAGTAGGACTTTTGCCAGAATGTAAAAGGGTAGGGTGTTTCTTGGCTTGTTCTATTTTCTAGGCTCACAGGGCTCAGGTAAAATTCAATATTGTCATCATAAAGGGAATTGTAGGTAGACATCAGAAATGCTTAAAAAATGTCTTGGAACAATTCCATAGAGTCACTTACAGCCATCCAGGGAGGTTAGAAGTAAAACATTTAGAAGTTCTTCTTTAAATAAAGGAAGGTTTATGCAAGGCCTAAATCTGGCTGTTGCATATATTGCTTGTCCCAATTGGCACATATATGCATACAACAATATAAGAATAGTGTCTATTACTCTATAGCATCTTACTACTCTGATAGTGAGTGCAGTGGGGAATGGGGGCGGACTTGATAATGTGGGTGAATGTAGTAACCACAGTGTTGCTCACATGAAACCTTCTAAGATTGTATATCAATGATAACTTTATTAAAAAAAAAAAGAATGGTGTATGTCAGTATTTAAACACCATAAAGCTGTTAAGACTGCTATCCCTAAAATCAGTAATGTTTTAATGGATTGTATGTAAGATGAGTTTTGTCAACACTGAATGGAATGTTCGTATATTATTTTCTTAGAGAACACCTAGAATAAATGGCCTGGGTTTCTATTTTCTCACTCAGAGCAAATGAGAAGATAATTATTCCAAAGTTAAATATAGAATATAAACTATATAATAATATAAAATTATAAGAAAAATGGAAAGTACTGAACTATAGATTTTGAGTGCAACCTGTTTTCCAACACTAATTCTGCAATTTATTGAATTTGTTTCATCCCACTGGTAAGTTATTAAATCCTTGGTTTCTTGTTTCCTACCTGGTAAATTTATTACACCAGTACCTTCTAAATTAAATGGAGTAGGTATGGAAAGTCCATTCACTACTTGTGGACTAAAGTCCCAGTGAAACAAAAGAGCTGAAAATAAGGAGAGAAAACTTTTTTTAACAACATAATGATTTGATTTACATATACTGTGAAACGTTTACCACAATAAGTTTAGTTAGCATCCATCATTTCATGTAGATATAAAAAAAAAAAGAAAAAAATTTTCCATACCATGAGAACTCTTAGGGCTTACTCTCCTCCAAACCTTCCTATGTACCGTACTCCAGCGCTCACTAGAGTCCTCACGCTCTACATTGTTACTCCTGGTATTACTTACCTTATAACTGCAAGTTTGTACCTTTTGACAACTGTCCGGTTCTCCTCTCTGAACCAGCCTCTGGAAACCACAGTCTGATCTCTTTTTCTGTGTTTTTGTTGCTGCTGTTCTTCTTCTTTGTTTTAGGTCCACATGTAAGTGAGGTCATGCAGTATTTGTCTTTCCCTGTCTGACTCATTTCCCTTAGCATAATGCCCTCAAGGTCCATCCACTGGTAGAAATAGCAGGATTAACTGTGAGCTAAAAAATACCCTTATGAGTAAATCCTCACAGTAAGGACGATCAGTACATGATATCTAAATAGGACAACTGACTGAGTTTACAGAGTAAAAGTGTTACAATTCTAAATTTGTTCCCCTACTGAACTTTCCTTTTGGTCACCCTACATACTACATAAACCATTCTTACTCTTGATTCTTTTTTTTTCCTAGAACAAAACCTAAAGGCATTCTATCCTCATGTTTTTTAAACTTTTTGAAATATTTTTCCTACTAACACTAAAAATTATGACATATACACACAGTTTTAAAAGCAAATCATTTTCCTGTCATACCGGTAGAGTTTCCTCAACTAGCTTAATAATAACTGGGTCACTATTCCTCTGAGAACTGAAAAATGAATGTTCATAAATTATTGAGTTTTTAAAAGCCATAATAACAAAGGACTTTTAAATGTCACATTTACTTCCCAAATTCACCTTTTGTTCTGCCAAGTAATTTTAATATACCTTTATATGTACTGTGCATGATTCCTTTTTGTTGCATTGTCTCTAGAGAATGGTGAATATTCCATAACTGAGCCTGCAAGACAAATCTAGAGGAATCTTTGAGATTATTAACTGTGTAAGAGGCATTATGATTCAAAGCTGGGGAATTTTTGGTCTTTATCAGTATCCTGGATAATGTTATTACACTGTTTTTACTACAAGTGTCAGGGAGCAATGGAGTGAACTTATAATCATTTAATAGCAAGAAAATTAACAAGAAAATTTTTGTACCTTCTTCCTGGTATGTCTGCTTTTGTCAGGGAGATTTCACTACTGGAGTATAGCACATCTTTTTGGCAGCAATGATGAGTCTGTTAAAAAGTAAATTGGACAATAACACCCAGAGAAAATAGGACTGTTCAAGAGCTGTGTGCAATTATCTCAGGGCCCTAAGGAGAAAGAAGTGGAGCATGTGCTGTGAAGGAAAGAATCAGCAGTTGATGCCTACATTCAGTGAAAAATCAACCCAGTGGTATGGGCAAACATTTTAATACAGTATCCACTCTATAACCTGAACTTATTCTGCATTTAACCCTGGACAAAGCCACAAAGTCTCTCTTAAAAGTGTATGAGACAAAGTAACACACTTGTAATTTAGAGCCCTTAATATTTGTTGTTTTAGCTTTTCTGTTATTTTCTACCTGGTCTACTAAAGAGGGTGTGAAAATATTTTTTAAAATGAAAGAAAATGCACTAAAAGTAGTTTCCTCAATGTCTTGTTCTTTATCAACTAGTGTACAGGCAGTGGACACCTACTTGTCAGTTGCCATATACACGTCTATAAGATGTTTGTTTACAGTATACTTTGTGAATTGGAACAATGAAAGAATGAACACCAAATCCTTACATGTTAAGCCTAAGTATGTTTATCTGATACACAGCATTAGGAAATTATTGTTGCAAGTTCATAAAGTCAATTTCAACTTCAATTTCAAATTCTTAAAACATTCACATACACAAACACATAATGGATTTTTTTTCTCTTCAATAATGTAATTTCTATATCCTCAACAATAATATCCCAACTTACTATCATTTTTCAGATTAGCATACCAAGATTTAAAGAGCGTAATAGAATTCTTAGAGTTGCAACAATTAGAAGTACCTACCTTGTAGGGTTGTACTATAAATTAACTAAATATATGTGACTTAGCAATAATTTAAAATGGTGCCTGGACATAGAAAGTACTATAGAAGTGTTTGCTATTATTTTGACTCTCATTTTTGAAATATTGAATTTCTCATGTTGTATTATGAAGTTTAAAATTTCATCTACTACTAAAACATCAAGTGCTTTTTTACAGAAGCTGTAAACATGCCAGGACTCACTTTTAGCCAGGGCCTTCTGTATTTCCTGGAGTGATGGTGGTCACAAAGGCAATGCTCCTAAAAGATAATGAAGTATAACATGATGCAAAGTCAAGAGCGTCTAACTCCCAGAAACACCTGAAGGAATGTGGTTGCAATTTGCCCTACACTTGACAGCATAATTAGGATGAGGCAGGCAAAGGTCCAACCAATGGGTGGCCCAGGCAGTGGAGAGGACACCCTGGGGTTGGGAGGATGGCTTCAAAGAACACCTGACTCAGTTGTAACATTCCTAACAGCTAGACACAAAAGTTGGCTCCAGCAACTGAGTCCAAGTTTACAAATTCCTTGAGTTAAAAGTGATAGAACAAAGGTAACTCTAATCATGCTACATTTTTATTCTTGAAACAACTTAACTTGCTGTAGTCTTTTGGCATTTACAAAAAACTCTTTCCAATATATGAATATATGATCTGATTAATTCACCCGTGAAGGATAAAGGGCAGATATTGTTATTAAAAATTGACAATGTAAAAAGACACATTAAGAGGAAGGAATAAATTCACACATCACCCCCAATATCATGTCCAATCTTCTCATCTTAAAAAAAAATGGAGTTGTAATACTAAAACTATAAAAGTCTCAGGTCTGGAGTCCAGGCAGTCTGATTCTGGAGGCATTCATTAATATCCTGTGCTTGAAGAACTGAAAAAGTCAGCTCCAAAGGGCCAACCAAGTAATACAAGCTGAGTGTTGGGCTGGGTCGAGTGAGCAGGGAGCTGAAGAGCACTTGCCTTTCTAAAGGAGCCAACTGCTTCTCAGCTCAAGCCAGATGATCACATCAGGGAATCAAACCAGCATGCCCAGATCTTCTGATAGTTTATGAAGGCCTGGAAATCTTAATGTCGCTATGAATTCTCCACATTTCCAATGTAGGCAACTCATTCAATTTTGTAAAAACACTACTTCAAACACAACAGTCCACATGTGGAAATCTGCTGCAGCCAAACCCAGAGTGCCCGTAAGTGGGTGCTTCAATCAGAAAACAGCCTTATCCACCAAAGAGAATGAGAAATGGTTAAATTTTGTAGCAGCACTGGGGGTGGTAGCAGGACAATGCACACATGCTAGGTGAGCACTGGGGTGACAGTGCTGCTGCCAATGCTGGCTTAAGTGGGTGTGTGGTGGACTTCAGTCTCCCAAAATTTTTATCTCTGCCAGTGAGACCACTCCAAGTTTAAATACATATATATTTATGCAAACTAATTTTGTGACAACATTTTGAAAGGTATTATGTTTTCAAGAGTAGTTTAAATTTTAGAACTATTTCAGAAGGTAGTAGAAACTAAGATTAGATATATATTCGCATTTTTATGGTTACATTCAACATGAGTGAAAAAGAATTTTCTTGGTCTGAGAGGGAGGCTGGGAAAGAACTGGGCATGAGGGGAATGCTAAGTGTGCATTCTGGCCCTGCTCTTTTAATGTGAGCAATTTTGACTACATTTCTAACTATTTAGCTTAACTCTAAAGCAGTTGACTAATCAGAGACAACTAGACAGGATCAGCAAATCAAAAGATTTTCTGTGTTACGATAACTCTTTAGCTCCTGACACTGGTGCTCTCTTTTGATACAATCTATTCCTGTGGCATAAACCTTCTAGAGGAAGTGGTTGTTCATAGTTTGAAAGGATATTTTTAAGGAGTCATAAAGTAGGTGGCATGTAGCAATGAAGCCATTTGGTTTTTTTTTTATTATGGCCAAGAAATCTTGATTATATACTTTGCCCTCTAACTGACTTTCAGTAACCATTAGCTTTCAATCCAAGGACTCACCTCAAAAATACCAACCATGACAGGAGCAAAACTCCTTCATAAAAACACATTACTTTCTCTTTCTTTAAATATGTCACAGGTGAGAGTCAGAAGTTCAGATAATGAATGAAATATTGGCTTAAAGACATAGTTATTATTGTAAATTTAGCAATAAAATCAGGCAGTGTCACAGAAATGTCAAGCATGCAGAAGTCTGCAACAAAGTTTCGTGTATCACTCTCAGAAACTCTGAACTGGAGGAGACACATTCACAAACTGAGACCTCACCCAAACAAAAGAAGCAGAATAAAATTAATTAGCATTATATCCAATAACCTAAAATAGATGCCAAGTATCTGTTACAGTGCCTGGCACATGGTTAAACCTCCTTAAAAAGGATGGATAAATGAAATGAATGAATAAGTAAACACTATTTTCCATCAAACTATCTTACTGCAAATAAAGATTAATGGGCTCCAGTTAACTTAAGTAGAAAATAAAATCATAGAAAAGATAATAGGGAGATCACAGAATGGATGGAAATCTTAGAGATCTTAGAGATAAAGGCTATGAGGAGGGCAGCCACACTTACCGAAGCAAATCCAGACACCTCACAGAAAGTTGGCTGAAATATAATATTGGTGGCGTTTCTGTGGATCACCTGGGTTCACCACTACTGACCTTACGGTGCCACCATCATTGATAGAAAAATCAGGTTTACTAAGTCTTGGTCACATGCCTAAGTCATCTGGGCATTATCTGGTCCCTTGGGATTCTTTATAGGATGGCAAGGCCCATGTTCTCACCAAGACTCACAAAACAAAAATACTGCTCAAGTAGAAATTAAATTTTAAGATGGTAAAAAAATAAAGCAAAATGCACTGCAGTATTATGGAATACAATAACATTTTTAATGTATATATGTACCTTTGTATTTATATATATAATATATATAAATATACATATACACTAAAATGGTAACTGATTAATTTGGTTTTTGAGACTGAATGAGTTTTCTTGTTTTCACATCATATTTTCATATTTTAATCAAATAAATAATTGAATTAAACCTATTATAAAAGAAAAGAGAATTTACTGCTTTGGATTATTCATTCACTGATTCTCTTATTTATGGATTAACAATACATGTTTATTGTATAACAGCTATGTTTTAAAGTCTGTGTTAGAAACTACATAGTGTACTTCAAAAGAAACTTTGCCCTCGTGAAGTATACAGTTACTTAGGGAGGAACACCTTATACAAATTCATAAAGAACTACAAATTTTGATATGGAGAAAAAACAAAAATTAGTTTTCAATATAAAATCTGAGGAGGTGGCATGCAAGATGAGACCAGAGGAATAGAACAGTTGGCTAAGAAACCTGGAGGTAGACCAGTCTAAGCCAGGGACAGCAAACTCTTCTATTTAAGGAGCCATGTAGTAAATATGATCTCTGTTGCAGGGGAATCACAGACACAAACAACAAACATAACGAACAAATGAGCACCACTGTTTAATTGTAAAATAAGCAGCAGACTTTTGGGCCATGGGCTGGTCCTCGAGCCAGACAAAGAGCACATTAGGCATATGTGAAAACCTCAAGGCATAAAACCTGAGTATATGGCTTATTAAAAAACAAGACATTCACTGAGCACTGTGTCTGAGATAGGAAATACATTTTAAATTTATTATCTCATTTAGTCCTCACAACTATTTAACTAAGTAGAAGCCCTTTTATACCTGTTTTACATATAAGGAAAAAGGGGCATGGAAATACTAAGAAAATGATCACGAGTCATATATTTGTGGAAGCAAGTATTTGGACTCAGGTAATTTAACTCCACAGATCACACTTGTAAGGAATGTTCCAAAGAAAATGCAGCTGTGTTTCTAATTAGAATGTCTTTAAATACTGCATTCATCTTGAAGAATTAGATATTGTTAATAATAGTAAGATACTGTGTCTTCCCACTTAGAGCATATTATGTCTTTGCATTTCTTCTTAATCAGAAACATATTAATTTTGCATTTGTTTATGTCTTATTTTATACAGTTCTGAAATACTTTATAGATTTGTTCATATAGGACCTGAAAGATTTGTTTTTATTTTTAGTGATAAGCATTTTAAAGTTTTTGTCACTTTTAGGGTAAAGCAATTATTGATAGCCATATTAATTTTAAGTACTTATTACCAAAGTACAGGAAATCTATTACTTACACACTTAATTTTTTTACTCCTATATCATATTAATTATAGAAGTTATTTACTAATGCCACTTAGGTTTTCTAGTTGGACAAATATATCACCAGTAAAGAGAATTTTTTAGTTTATATTTTTCAATGTTTATAAAACATATTAATATTCTTTTCCTATGACAGGTTTTACTGATTTCAAGATATTATTAAATAATAATGGTGAAAATAGACAATCCTGTTTATTAATTTCCATTTTACCAGATAGAAATATTACATGGATGTTACAAAATAATCTGAAGATAAACAATTGGAATTATTAAAATAACAGTGAAATCTTTGGTTCATGATTTATATAGGCATTATTCTTATTTTAATGTTATCAACAGCAGAAAAATCAGAAAAAAAATTATTTACAATGATCATATAAAGGCTTAAAATTACTGTAAAAAGTACCCAAAACCTCTCTTCAGAAAAATACAAAGAAATAATTGAGAGTAAAGTTCCAAGTAATTTGACATATATTTTGTTCATGTACTCTTATACTCAGTATTTTAAGATCATATTTCTACCCAAATCTTTAGAAATCCATTATAATCTCAGATAAACTCCCAGTATTGTCTGAATATATATATATGTGTATGTGTGCAAAATTATACAAATTGATCTAAATAGATTTGCAAATGCAAAGGGCAGCCAAAGTTGAAAGACTCATGCTGTAAGATGACATGATTTATTATAAATTTACACTAATTTAAATAGCATGGTTAAGACAGTGTCCTTTGAGAACAGGATTAAAAAATAGAATAGAATGCAATGGAATTGAATAGTCCAGATGTAATCCTACACTCATATAGACCCTGTAATTATGACATAAAGTGTGCTATAGACCAATAAGTAATGAATCTTAACTCCATCTTACATTATATGTAAAATCCATTCCAGGTGGAGGGTAAAGGTGGAGGATGTAACTCTACAAAATAAGTCATAAAGGTTCCAGCAGACAATTTACTAAAAAATTGTCATGAACTTGGAATAGGGTAACATTTCTTGACCAAGATAAAAAGTGCTAAGCATGAAGATATTATACAATGTTTAAATTTGGAAATTTTATTCATTATAGCTATCATTAATATGTGAAATGCTGGACATAGAAGTAGCATACATTTCCCATCTATTTAATCATCAAAAATCTAGTATCAAGGAACAAAAGCCCTTGAGCAGGCATTTCACCAAAGACTATATTCACATATTACATAAGAATATGAACAAGTACAAAATATTATTCGTTTTCAGAGGAAATAAAATTAAAACTATGAGACAGTACTACCTATCTACCCAAATATCTAAAAAATTTAAAACCTGGTAATATTTAGTGTTGCTGAAGATGAACAACAATTGAAACTCTCATATCTGCCAGTAGGAGAACACACTGGTACAACCACTTTGGAAATCTCATGGGCATTAACTACAAAACCTGAACATAGACATACTCAATGATACAGTAGTTTTATTCCTGGGTGTACAACCAACAGAAATGTGCACAAAATCATGAACTTAAACACTAATAGCAGCAATACTTATAATAGCCAAATAGTGGAAATTCATTTCCTTAAAAAGTAAAGTGGGAAAACAGTGGTGTATATTATCATAAAGCAGATTACTTTACAGTCATGAAATGAGCAAACTGTAGGCATGCACAACAGCATGCATGAGTACCACAAACCTAATGGGTGAAAAAAGCAGAAAGGAAGGGGAACTTAATGCACACTTCATTTATGTAAACTCCAAACTAATCTATGAATGTAAACTCAAATTCTGAGTTTCTGGTGTTTTGATCTGTGTGGTAATTCAATGGATATGTTCGTTGTTTTTTCCCCAATTTTTTTTTATCGTGGTAAAATACACATAATATAAAATTTATCATTTTAAACATTTTTAAGTTAACAGTTCACAGTAGTGTTAAGTATATTCATAGTGTGTGCAACCACCATCAATCTCCATAACTCTTTCATTTTATAAAACTGAACCTCCATATGCATTAAATAATGACTGCCCATTTCTCCCTCATCCCAGCCCCTGGCGACCACCATCTTGCTTTCTGTCTGTATGATTTTGACTACTTTAAATATCCCATGTAAGTGAAATCATGCAGTCCCTGTCTTTTTGTGACTGGGCTATTTAGCTTAGCATAATGTCCTTCAGGCTCATCCGTGTGGTAACATGTGTCAGAACTTCCTTTATAAAGTTGAATAATATTCCATTGTATGTATATACCATATTTTGCTTATCCATTCTTCTGTTGATGAAATTTAAATTGCTTTCATGTTTTAGCTATTGTGTTCATTTTTGACATAGTCCATTAGACTGGTCAATGTTAATATCAGTTACTTTTATGTGTGTATATAGTTTGAAAATTATTTTATCTGTATTTAAAACATCTCAATTTGCTGATAACACTGTTAATCTCATGATAATTATGTATTTCATAATTTTATTTTCCTTGATTTTATATTTTTTTCTCAGAAAAAGTGTTATCAGGATTTGTATTGAATTTAATCATATTTTTAAATTATAATATAAAAAATACTACATAGTAAGATAGACTTGGCACATTTCTAAATATTTTTGTTCTCTGCAGCATGAGTAAAAGGTTCAGCTTATATATGGGCAGCTCTCCAAAAATTTAGAACCTCAGAATATCAGGTAGCAAAACCTTAGAAAGCATTGAAAGTACCTGCTAGTTTAACTGCTCTGAGAATGGTAGCCACAGCATCAAAATGAATTAAACACAGTTATATAATGAACACACAGCAGAACCTGAACCTGGCCTTCTGACTCTAAGTTCAATATTCAATGCCCAATACTCTTGGGCACTGCTCTGTGCTTCCCAGGAATGCTCTTGGAATTCTCTTGGGATGGGTGGTATTTCTCCACCCTCCCATCCTTAAGTTTCTTGTTTGTATGTGCCATGCCGGAGCTGTGATCTTCACACAAGAAAAAGAAATGCTCTTTGTCACTGAGGATAAGCTTGAAATAAGTCTAGTTTCTTCTCTCCATGTTTCCTTCTAGGGAGATACTCTCTCCAGAGGAGGACAGTTAGCCAAAGTGGCTTTCTTTGTAAATATTAAATCAATAATTATGTTAGAATATCAAATATCAAACAAAAATTAGTAACCATGTATTCTTTGAAGGATATCAGAGGAAATTATGCATTTTCTGCTCATTCTCTAGATTTATAATATCATTATATCTTATTTTGTGCTACTGATGTTTTAAACTTGTATAAATTTGATAATACTTCTTCTATCTAGACTATTCTAGAACACTTCACTAAAGTATATTTATGTGAATTTTTTGTAAAGCAAAGACTCTTATAAAAGGGGTCATTTTAATTCAATTCATTTCCGGTTTTCTGAAATTTAATTTTATAAAACTGGAGTAGAGTGGCAAAACATCTGAATGGATACCTTACCAAGGAAGATATCCGGATGGCAGAGAGCATGTGAAAGGGAAAACAGAATGAACATCACATGTCATTAGGAAAATGCAAAGTAAAACAATGAGATGCCATGACACACCTTTTAATAGCTAAAATCCAAACACCGACACCGAATGCTTGTGAGAAGGTGTAGCAAAAGAAACTCATGGACTGCTGGTGGTAATGCAAATGGTCTAGCCACTATGGAAGAAAGATTAGTGGCTTCTTATAAAGATAAATATATTCTTAGCATAAATCCAGAAATCACAATCTCAGGTATTTGCCAAGTGAGTTGAACACATATATCCATACAAAACCCTGCACCCAAATGCTTATAGACATGTTTATTTATAATTGCCCAAATTGATGCAGCAATACATTCTACAATGGCTGAACAAATAAACAAATTGTGCTACATAGACACAATGGAATAGTATTCAGAGATGAAAAGAAATGAACTAACAAGCTAGAAAAAGACCTGGAGGAAACATAAAGGCATATTGCTAAGTGAAAAAGCCAGTCTGAAAAGGCTATATACTAAACGATTCCAACTGTATGACATTCTGGAAAAGACAAAATTGTAGAGAGAGTAAAAAGATCAGTGATTATCAGAGGTTGGAGAAAACAAGGATAAGGATGAGTAAATGGAGTGTAGAATATTTTTAGGGCAGTGAAATTATTCTGTATGATATTGTCCTGGTGAATATATGACATTATGCACTTGTCAAAACGTATACTGTACAGCACAAGGAGTGAATCCTAATGTAAACTATGGAATTTAGTTAATAATAATGTATGTATCAAAACTGGTTCATTAGTTGTAACAATGCACTACACTAAAGCAAGATGTTAATAATAGGAAAACTGGGCCTGGGGAGATGGAGTACATGAGAGCCATCTCTACTTTCTGCTCATTTTCTGTGAACCTAAACTGCTTTAGGAATTAAAGTTCATTAATTAAAGGGAAAACAAACCAAAACAGAAACACAAATGTTTCCATGCTCCCATTAATCACAACTTCAGCTGCCAGATTCCTTGATAGAGTCAGAAGAGTCTTACAAAGCAAATATTGAAATATGAGGGAGCCATATATTTCAGCCTTTCTTCCACTAGTTAGAGGAGTGTGACTTCTAGGACATTCAGGCAACAAAAGCTGTTCAGTCATCCATTTTTAAAGCTGCAAGTTGATATGATTAATTTATTTAAATAATTATTTAGCCTGTTTCTTGTTTTAACTATGTTATTGTTTTTTGCACTTTTATTCAATAAGCGAATGTTTTTAGCTTGAGAACAGCAAGATTAGTTTACTAAAACCCATATGGTAAATTCATCTTTTTGAAGTAATGCAAAAGCAGTGCTTTTGTTACTGGAGCTGGTAGTTTGAGTGTGTGTGTATGTGTGTGTGTGTGTGTGTGTGTGTGTGTGTGTGTGTGTATGAAAGAGAATTTTCAAATGTGAGTAGTGAATGAAAAATTAATATTTATAATAATTTGGGGTCTTGACAAATTTTAAAATATGAAATATGAGTTATCAAAACTGTAATCATATAAATACAAAGAAATAAAAGCATATTATTTGTTACTTGAAAAGTGCTTTGGTAATATGGACAGCCATGTTTTTCCTTACTCTTTATCATTAATTGAATGGTATTTTATGCTTTTAAAATAATTTATTTGACATAAAAATAAGAGTTATGACTCAAGATGAAAAGGACTAATAATACTCAGTTATGAAACTGATATACATGTTTATAATTTGTACCAGGATCAGTAGGTATTAAGCATATTACAAGTAAAGTACAGATGTCTGCTCTTTTTGTTCATTCCCATGATTGTTCAGCATTATTTTTTCAACTTCAGGATTAATCCATCAAAAATACTCAAAAAGGGCACAAAGTACTTTTAAACATATTTTTAGACACAAGTTATATGCTATTTCCACTAAGAATAGCCTTTTCTTAACTTGAGAATCACTGTAGGTCATTCTGTTTCAACTTCCTCATGAGTAAGTTTAAGACTGCATCTTTCACTGGAAATTTTAAGCACATATTCCAATTACCATTGTGTCATTAGGTACATAGGGTACTCTTCCAGATTCATTTATTTCATGACTTGCTACCCATGCTGTTGTTAAGCTTATGGAAAGAGATTAATGTAATAACTTGTCTGTGCTTTTTATTAATTAAGTTAGAATAGGCTTCATTCTCCTCTTGGTGTTTGGAAATTAGCAGGATAACAATCTAGTAGCAGTATTTATAAAGTAGCAAGTTCAGGGGTTATTTTCTCTGTGGATGAGGATCCACTTAAGAGGTTCAGGTCCAACTGCTTTCAGATGGAGCCCAGAAGTCTCCTTTTTAAAGACTCCTCAGTGACTATCATGCATACTAAAATTTGAGAAATTTAATGCATAGGAGGAAAGAAATGTCTATTTTTCTCTTTCCAAACTACACTTTGAAATGAGTAGCTTATTGAAAAATTCAATGTATAGTTACTCAAGATGTATTTAATGAGAGCCTCCTATAAATCAGACACTGCTGTGTAAACAATAAGAAGAGTTGAATTGGAAGAGTACCTAAGGAAAACTCACATACTAATGCATTTTATAGAAAAAGAACAATTAAGAGAAAAAGTTCATGGTCCTGCATATAAAAAAATTACAATTTTTTTAAAAATCGAAATTGAAGAGGTCCTGAAAGTGACCCTTATGCAAATAAGGCAAAACTCTTAGAAGGATAACATTTACAATAACAATAACAACAGCTACAACTATTTTAGAATGTTTAAAGTATTCTGTATAACATAGATTATCTCTTATTTTATTCATAGAGTATCACATTGAGGTATGTAGTATTAGTTTTGATCGTTTTTTTGTTTTTCATTTTACAGATGAGATATTAGATTATGTAATCTGCTCAAATTCATATAGTTTCTATGGGGTAAAATCACAAATTGGACCAAGATCAAATGCCCCTGTCTATGTGCTACTCTGTCTCCCACCAAATGGGCAGAAAATTTCCCCTAAAAAATGATAAATAGCTTTAAAACTTATAATTTGGGTTAAGCTATATGTGGTGGGAATCTTAAGGATTTTATAGGAACTATGATAAAAAATCAGATACCAAACCATGCTAAACTTAAAGCGAAATCTTAAGGTAAGTGTGGATAATCTGTAGTCTTCATACAGCTTCCTTCAATATACCAAACCATTTCAAGAGAATGAGCTGTGTTTTGTGGAGTCCTCATTACATGAAACTTCCTTAACCATGGAAACTCACAAAAGTTTATTCAGACACAGATGTCATACATTTGAAAGTAACTGAACATATCTTAAGAGAGTATAAAAAGGCCAGTGTTAATATATTTTGTTATTACTTATATATATATATATTTATAAATTATTTTGTGTCAGACATGGTGAGAGGTATAGTATAAACAGTTTTTGAGCAAAATAGAAAGAGGCATTACCCTGAAAACACTTAAGTCTACTTGAAGACTGCTGTAATAAACAAAATAAAATAAAGACTCTGAAATAATAAACTAGATAAAACAATAGAAGAATATGGTCAGGGAAATAAATGTACCATGATTAATTTGTTTAAAAACTTAGTAGAAAAGGTAGATAACATATAGGAAAAGGTGAGTATTTCAGCAAAAAGGAGGATTTATAAGAAAATGTCAGACTGAAATGGTACAATTAAGAATCAGGCTATCAGAAGTAAAGAATTTACCCAACCATCTCAAAAGTAGCCTTGAAAATATGTAATTGGAAATTACTCAAACTGAAACAGAAAAATTATTGGAAAAAATAAAAAAATCTATAGGACAGTATCAAATAGTCTAACATCATATAATTAGGGTCCAAGATTGAGACGAGATTGATAGAACAATTGGACAGAAAATCAGTGAGGATACAGAAGTTCTGACAATACTACTCAAAAGAAAAGAGAATAAAGAACAGATGAGACTAATAGAAAACAAACTGTAGTATAACAGACATAAATACTACAATATCAATAATCACATTAAATGTAAATGGTTTAACATTCCAATAAAAAAGCACAATTATTCAGATTGGATTAAAAAAACATGCCCCAAATATATGCCACACATAAGAAATTCACTTTATTGCAGAGGGGCTGGTATCAGCAAAAATGGAGGAATAAGAAATTCAAAACATCACCCCTTTATAAAAAGTGAAAAACTGGACAAAAAGGGTCATAATCAATTTTTTTCAAAGTCTAGGTATTCACTAAAGACTTGAAGCAAGGCAGAGAGTGCTTACTCAAGAAAAATAGCTGAATGTCAATAAGCACAGCAGGCTGTGTAGTATTTTAACTCACACCAGTTTGACACTCCATTCCCTAGTCCAGCAGTAACATTGAAATAACAGTCCACATTCCTAGTACTAGAGGGAACAAAACAGACCTCATTTACAAATAATTTTAATTATCACTATTATTTTTTGAACTGACTAATCATTCCTTGGAACACCAGCTCAAAATTTTGCCTTTATTTCAATGGACTTAGAACTGGCCCAGTGTTAAAGCCACTTCCATGGGTCATTTGTGAAAAACATTCACTGGACTGGACAATGTTTTAGTCACAGCCTCCAGAGGCAATAGGTAATAATTGTAGCAAATGATGAACTAACTAAAAAGCTTGGCGAAAGTGAGTGGTTAATGAGATGTTCATAAGGGCCTTGAAAGACCCAACATATTCCTGGGACACCAGAAGGTCACATACATGCCCAGAGCTGTGTGCATGCCCGGAATGACCTGAGCAGGTTTTCAGGGCTCAACTTTGATTAACCTCGGGCCTATGTGGAAGCAGGATGTGAAGTGTAAGGCAAAGTTGTGAACTGCCTGACTGAGTGTTAAAGGTGAATTCCAACATAGAGAACCCATCAGCAAATACTGGATGATGTTTTTGGTTCCCAGCGTTTAGGAAATTCTGTCTAACCATTAGCTGGCCACTAAGTTAATGGAACAAACTTCATTGTCCAAACACAACAAAAAATACAAATATTACAGAATTAGTTCAGAAAAGTCTAAACAAACAGAAACAACAACATTAAACATCAATAAAAAGGCAGAGAAGTGTGTCATATTTCCAGAGATGCCACAATATAATACATAAAATGTCCAATTTTCAACAAAAATAATGAAGAGGTTGTAAAGTAACAAGAAAATATTGCCCATATACAGGGGAAAAAAGTCATTAATAAAAACTGTACTTGGGGAAGTTCAGACATAGGAATTCATATGCAAATATTTTAAATCAGCTTTATTAAGTACATTCAATGAGATAAAGAATACCATGTCTAAAGAGCTAAAGGAAAATATGAAAATGATATCTCACTTTAACAGAGAATATCAATAAGGATACAGAAATTATAAAAAGGAACAAAATGGAAATTTGGAGTTGAAAGGTGTAATAACTGAAATAAAAAATTCAGGAAGGGGCTCAACAGCAGATTTCAGTAGAAAGAATCATAAAACTTGTAAAATGGGTCAAATGAGATTAACTAGTCTGACAAAGAAAATAAAATGAAGAAAAATGAACATAGTCTCAGTTGTGTGGGACACCATGGAGCATATCAACATATGCATAATGTGAGTCACAGAAGGAAAGGAGAGAGAGAAAAGGGAAGAAACAATATTTGAAGAAATGGTCCAAAACTTCCCAAACTTGATTAAAAATTATAGCATGCCTTATACATTTAGGAAACAAAAACTAGAAGCCTAAAGAAAGGATTATACACCACAAGCATATTGGATTTATTGCAGGAATGCAAGGTTGTTTAAACATATGCAAATCAATCCATGAAATATACCATATTAATAGAACAAAGTAAAAAATCATCATTTCAATAGATGCGGAAAATGCATTTGATAAAATCCAAATTTATAGAGGATTAAAGATGGCAGCGTGAGAGGAGAAACAGAGGCTTCCTCCTAAAACCGCATATAATATGAAAATATAACTAATACAACTACTCTTGAAAGAGCAACAGGAAAGAGGACTACACCAAACTGCATACACCTGGAGAAAAGAGCAGACGTCACAGAACAGGGTAACGTACTAAAGCTGTGGCCAGGTAGGATCCAAGCCCTTCCCCCACCCCAGCTCACCAGTGGGAGGAAGAGGAACAGAGCACGGAGGGAGTGGAGACCTGGGACTGCTGAATACCTAACTCTGGAGATCTGCTCTGGGAGCACAAACCTACATTTCATGGTGCTTGCATGATACTCTCATAATTAGGGGGTTGGAAAGCTAAGACAGGCAGAATTCCTGGAGAGACTTAAGATTCCAGCTGCCTGTGGAAAGCAGGGATCCATATCCAGCTGGTCTGGGACAAAAGAAAGGCAGACAGTCTGAGAGCTTTCCTAACAAAGAAACCTTTAGCAAGAGAGCTGCTAAAGGGGCAAGGATTGCACAGAGCTTACTGATCACGAGAAAGGACAGGTAGACAAAATTGTCTGGGTGCACTCTGCCCAGCAGGTTGGGAGCTTTCACAATCATCAGGTGCTCCAGCTCCCTGGCTGCCTGCACAGCTCCAAGAACCCCTTCCGTGATAGGCAGCCTACTGTGCCTTTCTCCTGGCCAGCCCCACCGGGCTTGCAAACTGGGAAACCCTACCCTTGTGTTAGGCCAGCCAGAGGGAAGATCTGTCTACAGCAACTAAAAAAGCAAAGCACAGAGGTTTATACCTTTGTGCTCGGCCCACTGGTTCAGGCAGTGGAGACAGGCATTGCAGCCAGAAAGCAGGAAACAACTCTTTCCTTCCCTGAGGCACCAAAACCACTCCCCTGCAACCCCCGACATTACTTCAGGGGTGTAGCAGCTCCAAAGATTAGAGCTTCTGGGCACTAGAGGGCGCCATACACAAACATGAAATGCCAAAGGAACCTGGTCCAGAGTAAAATTATTAATATAAATCATCATTTTAATAGATGCAGAAAAATGTAAATGATAGATGAGAAAGATTTAAATGATGTTGACCTTATGACTCTCCCTGAAAGGGAGTTCAAAATAAAAATCATTAACATGCTCATGGAGGTACGGAAAGATATTCAAGAACTCAGGAATGAGATCCAATCATTGAAGAGCACAGTGGATGGCATTAAAAGTAGATTGGATGCAGTGGAGGAGACAATAAATGAAATAGAAATTAGAGAAGAGGAATATAAAGAAGATGAGGCACAGAGAGAAAAAAGGATCTCTAAGAATGAAAGAATATTGAGAGAACTGTGTGGCCAATCCAAACAGAACAATATTCGCATTATAGGGGTACCAGAAGAAGAAGAGAGAGAAAAAGGGATAGAAATGTCTTTGAGGAGGTGATTGCTGAAAACTTCCCCAATCAAGGGAAGGAGATAGTCTCTCAGGCCATGGAGATGTGCAGATCTCCCAACACAAGACACCCAAGGAAGACAACATCAAGACATATAGTAATGAAAATGGCAAAGATCAAGGATAAGGGCAGACTATTAAAAGCAGCCAGAGAGAGAAATGAGATCACATACAAAGGAAAGGCCATCAGGCTTTCATCAGACTTCTCAACAGAAACCTTACAGGCCAAAAGGGAGTGGAATGATGTATTTAATGTAATGAAGCAGAAGGGCCTTGAACCAAGATAACTTTATCCAGCAAGATTATCATTTAAATTTGAAGTAGGGATTAAACAATTCACAGATAAGCAAAAACTGAGAGAATTCACCTCCCACAACCATCTCTACAGTGTATTTTGGAGGGACTGCTATAGAATGAAATGTTCCTATGGTTTAATAGCTGTGACCAGAGGTAATAAAACCACAGTAAAGAAAGTAGAACAGCTAATTACTAAGTAAAAACAGAATTAAATTAACTATCCCCAAAGTCATTAATGGATAGACAAACAGTACAGAATATGATACCTAATATATAAAAAATGGAGAAGGAAGAAAAAGGAGGAGGAAAAAAAAAAGGGTACCTTTAGATTGTGTTTGTAATAGCATATTAAGTGAGTTAAGTTAGACTCTTGGATAGTAAGGAAGTTACCTTGAACCTTTGGTAACCATGAACTTGAAGCCTGCAATGCCAGTAAGTACATACCTATCCATAATCACCCTAAATGGAAATGGACTGAGTACACCAATCAAAAGACATAGAGTCACTGAATGGATAAAAACACAAGACCCATCTATATGCTGCCTACAAGAGACTCACTTTAAACCCAAAGACATACACAGACTAAAAGTAAAGAGATGGAAAAAGATATTTCATGCAACTAATAGGGAGAAAAAAGCAGGACTTGCAGTACTTATATCAGACAAAATAGACTTCAAGATAAAGAAAGTCACAAGAGACAAAAAGAACATTACATAATGATAAAAGGGTCAATCCAACAAGAAGGTATAACCATTATAAATATCTATGCACCGAACACAGGAGTACCTACATATGTTAAACAAATACTAACAGAATTAAAGGAGGAAATAGAATACAATGCATACATTCTAGGAGACTTCAACACACCACTCTGAAGGACAGATCAACCAGACAGAACATAAGTAAGGAGACAGAGGCACTGAACAACACATTAGAACAGATAGACCTAACAGACATCTACAGAACTCTACCCCTAAAAGAAGCAGAATACACATTCTTCTCAAGTGCACGTGGAACATTTTCAAGAATAGATCATATCCTAGGCCACAGAAACAGCACGGTAAATTCAAAAAGATTGAAATTGTACCAACCAGCTTCTCAGACCACAAAGGTATGAAACTAGAAATGATTTATGCAAAGAAAATGAAAAATCCCACAAACACATGAAGGCTTCACAACATGCTCCTAAATAATCAATGGATCAATGACCAAATAAAAACAGAGATCAAGCAATATATGGAGAAAAATGACCACAATAATTCAACACCACAAAATCTGTGGGATGCAGCAAAGGCCAGGCTAAGAGGAAAGTATATTGCAATACAGGCCTACCTCAGGAAAGAAGAACAATCCCAAATGAGCTGTCTAAACTCACAATTAACAAAACTAAAAAAGAAGAACAAACGAGACCCAAAGTCACTAGAAGGAGGGACATAGTAAAGATTAGAGCCGAAATAAATAAAATTGAGAAGAATAAGAAAATAGAAAGGATCAATGAAAGAAAGAGCTGGTTATTCAAGAAAATAAAGAAAATAGATAAACCACTAGCCAGACTTATCAAGAAAAAAAGAGAGTCTACTCACATAAACAGAATCAGAAATGAGAAAGGAAAAATCACTACGGACAGCACAGAAAAACAAAGAACTATTAGAGAATACTATGAAAAATTATATGCTAACAAACTCGATAACCTAGAAGAAATGGACAACTTTCCAGAAAAATACAACCTTCCAAGGCTGACCCAGAAAGAAACAGAAAATCTGAACACACCAATTACCAGTAACAAAATTGAACTGGTGATCAAAAATCTATCTAAGAACAAAACTCCTTTCCCAGATGGCTTCACCGCTGAATTTATCAAACGTTTAGTGAAGACCTAGTACCCATCCTCCTTAAAGTTTTTCCAGGAGTAGAAGAAGAGGGAATACTTCCAAACTCATTGTATGAGGCCAGCATCACGCTAATACCAAAACCAGGCAAAGACACCACAAAAAAGGAAAACTACAGACCAATATCCCTGATGAACATAGATGCAAAATACTCAACAAAATATTAGCAGACCGAATTCAAAAATACAACAAAAGGATCATCCATCATGATCAAGTAGGATTTATTCCAGGGATGCAAGGATGGTACAACATTCGAAAATTCATCAACATCATCCACTATATCAACAAAAAGAAGGACAAAAACCACATGATCATCTCCGTAAATGCCGAAAAAGCATTTGACAAAATCAACACCCATTCATGATAAAAACTCTCAACAAAATGGGTATAGAGGGCAAGTACCTCAACATAACAAAGGCCATATATGATAAACCCACAGCTGAAATTATTTTTAACAGTAAGAAGCTGAAAGCTTTTCCTTTACGATCGGGAACAAGACAAGGATGCTCACTCTCCCTACTTCTATTCAACATAGTACTGGAGGTCATAGCCACGGCAATCAGAAAACACGAAGAAGTAAAAGCCACCCAGATTGGCACAGAAGAATTTAAAGTGTCCCTGTTTGCAGATGACATGATATTGTACATAAAAAAAAAAACCTGAAGAATCCACTCCAAAACTACTAGACCTAATATCTGAATTCAGCAAAGTTGCAGGATACAAAATTAATACACAGAAATCTGTGGCAGTCCTATACACTAATAATGACCTAGCAGAGAGAGAAATCAGAAAAACAATTCCATTCACAGTTGCTTCAAAAAGAATAAAATACCTAGGAATAAACCTAATCAAGGGAGTGAAAGACCTATACTCTGAAAATTACAGGACACTCATGAGAGAAATTAAAGAAGATACCAATAAATGGAACACATCCCGTGCTCATGGACAGGAAGAATTAATATTGTCAAAATGGTCTTCCTGCCTAAAGTAATCTACAGATTCAATGCAATTCCTATAAAAATATCAACAACATTTTTTAGCAAACTAGAGAAAATCATTCTAAACTTCATATGGAACCACAAAAGACCCCAAATAGCCAAAGCAATCCTTAGAAGGAAGAATAAAGCTGGGGGGATTATGCTCCCCATCTTCAACCTTTACTACAAGGCCACAGTACTCAAGGCAATTTGGTACTGGCACAAGAACAGACCCATAGACCAATGGAACAGACTAGAGAGTCCTGATATAAACCCAATGATATATAGTCAATTAATATATTATAAAGGAGGCATGGATATACAATGGAAAAATGACAGCCTCTTCAACAGATGGTGTTGGCAAAACTGGGTAGCTACATGCAAGAGAATGAAACTGGATTATTGTTTAACCCCATACACAAAAGTAAACTCGAAATGGATCAAGGATCTGAATGTAAGTCATGAAACCTTAGAACTCTTAGAAGATAATATAGGCAAAAATCTCCTGAATGTAAGCATGAATGACTTCTTCCTGAACGCATCTTCTCGAGCAAGGGAAACAAAAGCAAAAATGAACTCATGGGACTACATCAAAATAAAAGGTTTCTGTACATGAAGGAAACCATCAACAGAACAAAAAGGCATCCAACAGTATGGGAGAATATATTTGTAAATTACATATCTGACAAGGGGTTAACATCCAAAATATATAAAGAACTTACACACCTCTACACCCAAAAAGCAAATAACCCAATTAAAAAATGGTCAGAGAATATGAAGTGACAGTTCTCCGAAGAAGAAATTCAGATGGCCAACAGACACATGAAAAGATGCTCCACATGACTAATCATCAGGGAAATGCAAATTAAAACCACAGTGAGATATCACCTCACACCAGTAAGAATGGCCACCATCCAAAAGACTAAGAACAACAAATGCTGGTGAGGATGCACAGAAAGGGGAACCCTCCTATACTGCTGATGGGAATGTAAGCTAGTTCAACCATTGTGGAAAGGAATATGGAGGTTCCTCAAAAAACTAAAAATACAAATACCATTTGACCTGGGAATCCCACTCCTTGGAATTTACCCAAAGAATACAACTTCTCAGATTCAAAAAGACATATGCACCCCTATGTTCATCGCAGCACTTTTTGCAATAGCCAAGATATGGATAAAGAAGAAGTGGTACATATACACAATGGAATTCTAGTCAGCCATAAGAGGGAAACAAATCCTGCCATTTGCCACAACATGAATGGAGCTGGAGGATATTATGCTCAGTGAAATAAGCCAGGCGGAGAAAGAGAAGTGCCAAATGATTTCCCTCATTTATGGAATATAACAATGAAGCAAAACTGAAGGAACAAAATAGTAGCAGACTCAGAGACTCCAAGAAGAAATTAGTGGTTACCAAAGGGGAGGGGTGTGGGAGGGCAGGTCGGGAAAGAGGGAGATGGGGATAGTGGGGTATTTTGTTTAGTACACATGGTGTGGGGAATCACGGGGAAACAGTGTCGTGCAGAGAAGGCAAACTGAATCTGTGTCATCTTACTACACTGATGGACAGTGACTGAATTGGGGTATGAGGAGGGACTTGATAATATGGGTAAATGTAGTAACCACATTGTTTTTTCATGTGAAACCTTCATAAGTGTATATCAATAATACCTTAAATATAAAACAAAACAAAACAAAAAGAAAAGAAGGTAATGTTCACAATTCTTACCTAAGTCGTAATACCTTAAGAAAAAATAAATAAATAAGAAAAAAATGTAAATTTATTCATTATAACAACACTCAACAAACTAGGATTAGAAGGAAACCTC